>WEIV01009761.1:4413-118690 GCA_013390005.1 Calyptomena viridis
GATCTTGAGGGTCCTGCTATGACAGCTTTGGAGTTTGGCTTATATCAGATCTTTGCGTACCCCGTTAGGTATGAAATTGGATCAGTGTAAAGTGTTTTTATACATGATGGTCAAGAGAAACAGCAGGTTGATAACAACTAGTTATATGACCATCACCGATGCTCAGTTTATGAGGATGCAATAAGTAATACCTTATGTTAGCATATTTAGATAGTACTAAGACACAGAGAACTACCTGGCCAGTGTTCCCATGAAATAGAAGTGAAGGGAAATGCAAATTAAGTGTTTAGATACAGAGGCAAGTTGCCGAGCATCTTTTTGTTTCAAAAGAATCTCCACCTAATAAAAAGTACTACGAGCAATCTGAATTTTTCCAGTTTAGAAGACAATACCCTCAACTTGGACTTTCTGAAGGGACAAAAGGATGGAGTTGACAATCTGTCCTCTCTTTCAAGTTCCTTTGGTCTATATGGAAGAGTAGATTAGTCTCACTGGATTTTACTCCTGTTGAGACAAATTATCCTGGTGCCTGTAGCCCTATGCTTCAGGTACCTACAGATTAATCATGGAGAGATTCACAAAGTCTCTCCATCTGTAGAAAAATCAGGGAGCTTCAGTGTAAGAACAGTAGCCAATGTCTTCATCTTGCAGTAATTAGTGATTTAGACAGGTCTCACACCGGGATTTAGGGGCCATGTTTTAAATATTATTTGAGCCATAAGTCACAATGCAGTCAAATGGGCTGAGGAATACAAAGTTGAATTGCTTGAACAACATTTTATAAGACTGTAATGACTCACAGTTTATGGAAACAAATTGCTGTGGTTGCTGTCAAATCCAGAAAGGCTGTGGACCAAAACAAGCTTTCATTTACTCTTTTACCTCAGAGACAGTCCCCTAAGGTTGAAGCATGTTTTTTGAACAATGGAGTCAACTTTGAATTGCTGCTGCCATGGCTGGCTATGAACTTACAGATTTTGTTCTGTTTGACTGCTTCATTTCATCAGCAATAAATATGATTAAAAGGAAAAGGTGGGAAAGAAGATGACTGCGATTCTAGTTTGTTTCATGAATGAATGAACTTAAAAAATATTTTTATTCCTTTCTGCCTTTGTATCCCACTTGTTGATCCTGTATGGCATATATTAAAAAGAAAAACCTCTCTTACTATATTAAAAAAGGGAGTTGCATCTCTATTTATTAATCAGAGAAATGTGTCTTCCTGCGTACCATGAGGCAAAGAGTGAGTTATGATTTAAAACTTTAGATAGCATAATGCAGCAATACATACAGCACTCTACTTAGGGGCTTTTGTTGAACAATGCATTCTTTGCATAATAGTTTTTGATGTGTAATAGTCTTATGACTGGTCTGTACTTTCATATGATTGTAATTGTTCATCATTGAACATAGCATCAGATTTTTAACTTGATTTTTAACTTGTTTAATAAATGAAACAATAACAAGAATAATAGCCAATCAAAGTTGAGGCTTGTAAGTATTAAACTAATAAGGGAGAGTTTTTGTGATATGCAGGCCTCTTAATTTTGAGATAGAGAAATATTTCGTCTTTCCATTAGAAAATACAAGTGTGGACACAATCAGCAAAGGTGAATTTTATGCCTTCAAAAGAATATGTTTCATTTGAGTTTGGAATTCAAATATTTGCAGTATGTACTAGTGTATCCTGAAAAACTGTAAATAGCATCTGAGAGGGCAAAGCAGTTATTTAAGAGTAAGGAATTTAAGAAAGAAAAAAAAGGGGTTTGTTTATTCCTTTTTCTTCTTGCAGTTCAAGCATATTTAAAATATTGCACAAATGAAAACATTGTCAAGTGCTTGTTGAAAAATCTCCAAAGTACCCTCTAAAAGAACCTAAATATGAGATGATCATCAAAAAATTACACTAGATATAAAATTTCAGCATCTGACTCAAATTGAATTCTGGCATTAAAACTATTTCAAATTACAAAATTCTAGCAAATAAACAAATAGAAAAAAAAATTATAACTATTTATTCAAAATCATCTCATAGAAGCAGTAAGACACAAACTAATTTGGGGTATTTGCATGAATTCACAGAATGCTCCCCAAAATATTTGTGCATGTCTCTAAAGATTGTTTGATCCATATACCTTGTGGATCTATGCAGTGTTGTATCACATATATTACGTGATTTTTATATCAAATAATGTTTCCAGAATGTTCTTTCCCTGTTAATATTTTGCAAAATGAGCTAGTATTAAATCACAGTATTTAAAAATACATCTTAATTTGCTGGATTAAGGAATGCTTGCTCTTAAAGAACAGATTTTCAGAAGTTATCTATTTTAACATTTGCGCCAGGTTTTCAAGACAGAGCTTAGAAATACCTAGGCCCTGAAATCAGTGGTTTTCAGGGGCCCTGGAGTACTAGCAAGATCTTTCATAATCTTCCTCCAAATCTCACAGTGGGAATACTTTAAAATTCTGACCTTGTTTATGAAAGTTGAGCTATTTTGAAAATCTGCTCCCATTGTTGCACGATTTGATTAATGACGTGTAGAGGTTTATGTATGGAGATACAGGCAGGCTTAAATATCTGTGCAACTTGACACATCTGAGTAATTCCTTGGGATGGATCATATCTTTGACTTCAAAGTGATCAGTAAATCAGAGGGACTACTCTTATAGATCAGCTATGTAAAAGATGAAATGCTCTCCTTCATGGCAAGTGTGCTGGATGGAGCAAGGAGTTCTGATGCAAGGCACTCACTATAAGAATACTTACCAGTTCTTGGCCTGAGTGATTCTGAGTGTTTGCAAAGCATAGAAGTAAATGGTTCTTCAAAGTCCATTTTATCTAAAGCATGAGTCATAACCTGAGCTTATAGTTTTTTACTGACTTCACTATTTTACGCAGAGTGTTAGCTTTCACTTCCTATATTTATACATATTTCAGTATTTTGCTCAGTATATGTGTGATATGTTGTTCAGTTGGACTCGACACACAAAGTCGTGCCAAAGAAGCTTTATTTGTCCACAGCAGGTTGAAATAACTTCTTTTTCCTTCTGTTATTTATAGAACATAGTTTTTGATTGTTCTGCCAAATTTCTGGCCACAGTTGTGCAGCTTTAATGTGTTTAGCACTAATGAATCATCCAGCTGAAAATGTGTTAACCTATTCCTTGGTGTGCAGTCTTGTAAGAAAACAGTAAGAATACAGTAATTCTTGTAAGAATTTCTTGGTGCACAGCCTTGTACACCAGTCTTGTAAGAATATATGAAATGACATCTATAAATCTGCCATCAGCTTGACTAGGATCTGCAAACATTGATTGAGAACAAAAGGTTTGCATCTCATTTGCTAAATATGGAGAGGCAAATGCCTCTACCTTATTCACTGGGAGCGATTAATGAGAGTTCATACCCTTCCCATAATTTTTAAAAGGAAATCTTCTTGTAATAAAAGGCTTAGCAATTTCTGGTCAGCTTCCCAAAATCCTCAGAACTGCATGGCCTCTTTCAAGCTATTTGCAGAGAATAAGTGTTGCTTTGCATCCTACTTTCACTGTCATTTAATGCTGATGCAGTCAGTTGAATTTCATAACACAGTAATGTGGAACATGGCTGTATGTTTAGGACAAGATTTTCCAAATTTAAAGGTCAAAAAAACCCCCCAAACCCAAAACAATAATCAAATAAACAAAAAAGTTAGAATGTGTAATAGTAAGTTTAAGTGTTGTCTGGATTTTACATGTTACATGGTGCAAACTCTATTTACTGCTAACAAATGCATCTGGAGGTGATCTAGGTTGCATTACTGAATTTGGCTACACAATTTGTTGTCCTGACTTTCATGAAAAGTGACCACATTGCAGTTTGGTGAAGTCAAATTTCCTGACTTTGATAGACAGATAATGGAAAAAGATTTGAATATACTCTTTTTGTTTGGGCAAAGATCCCTCTGAAATTGGTGAGGGACTGTCAGATACAAGTGTGCTCACTGCCTGTCTGAGAGTTGGGCTGTAATTAACATTTGTGGAACCCTTGGAAACCAGTGGTCAAAGTAATTCAAAGCACTATCATTTGTGTTTAAGGCACAAACCTGTTTGCACATCTCTCTAACCTGCTCAGGGTTATAGTATGGTCATGACTGGCTGGGATTGTAGACAAAAGAAAACTCCCTTTGATGGAAAATATAGCATACATTAATCTTGTCTTTACACTGCACCTTCACTCATGCTTGGACTGTTATCATGTAAATGATGAAAATTCAGTTCGTTGTCTAGTAAGCACAGTTTCATTGAGGTTTATTCTTAATGATAAGGTGGACAATTTAGAAAAGTGGGAGTAAAAATCGTTGCTGTTGCCTAGGTTACTGCTGCAGACACACTCAAATTGCTGAGTCAAAAATAGAGAAGGTACAGAAGTTCCTGTTCTGAGGGAAAGAGCAATTTACACCATGGCAGAGGAAAACACAGTAGCACTAAGCACATGGAATACATGGACACACAAAGACCTTTATTTACCATGGTTTTTAACAATAGAATTATATTCAACTTAGCTGCATATCCAGCAAAGTACATCAGTGATTTGTTGCTAGACAGGTGTTATAAATCAGCCTTGTTCTGAATGGACTAATACAGGTACTGTAATTTCACTTAGTGTAGAAACTTGTCATTGAAATTGCAGCTTGAGATCTATATACCAAGGTCCCACAACAATCTTGGTAAATCACTTACTTCACAATTTCTTTTCAAGAATTTATTGTGTTTTTGTTCTGACACTGAAGAAAAAGTAAATGGAATTATGGAGGAAGCTGCATAAAGTAATTATGTTTTGACATTTCCTTACCTCTGTTATTTTTTCCAGTAGGTGGACACTGATAAACCTGATGGACTGAGGTGGATAATAATGTACATGTATTATAAGATTTCCAAATTATTTTATTTTGCTTTTGCATAAAATAATGCCAAACTAGAATGTTGTTTAGATATGTAACAGAATAGGTGTACCATGTATGATCACAAGTAATAATTATAATAGAATTTCTAATTTATTTCATTTGGGAGGTCTAGAGTTTATGTACATTTTGTCAAGAACCAATTTTATGTAACTTTCATCTTTTTGGATATCCATCTTGAAAGGTCATCTGATAGATCCCTTCTCTGCTTAGAAAGTCCTTCCTGAACATATAGTCAGCATTCCCCTTTTCATGACTGAAGAAAGAGAACCACATGGAAATGACTTTATTATTGCACATGAAACTGAAATCAAAACTGACTTACCTGATCTAATGCATGTGTATACGTTTCAAAATCACCTTTAAGGTTTTCTACACAAGAAAATAGTCATTTCCAAATATAAGTATTTTTAAAAATCATCTCTTTGATGAGTGTTCTACTTTTCTATGCCCCAGACTTGTATACTGTCCCCACTGGCTGACTGAAAGAGATTGATCCTTATCTAATGACCAGCTCTTTCTGATTGCTAAACCAAGACATGAAGACTGTTACTGTCCCTAAGTAGAAAAGTTGAGACAAGAAGGCAAAGTGTCCCTGCACACAGTATCTCATTTGTCAGTGTACAGGTCCACTCACAGGCTTTGATATCAATTGAAAGCACTAAAAACACAGTTTTTATGTATGTTTTAATATACTCCCATATTAAAAAACTTAATAACTGTATTAAAGAACTTAAAAAATATCAAGACTTTATGTATCACTTTTCTGACTCTCTTTCAACACTATGGCTCTTGGACTGCATTAGCATTCCTCTGTGGTGAGGTCACCTTTTTAATGCTTAATAATGAGGTAACTACTTACATGACATGTCTCCCAATTCTGGGGACCATCCAGTCAGTGTTTTAGTACAGGAAAACAAGGATGTCAGGAGAAAATATAATTTTCTGGTTTTAGTTTTTGCTTATAAAACAGTGATTTTCCATCTTTAGCCTCAGAGAATTTCTTTTGGAGGAAGAGATGATCAATTCTCAATTACATCATCCGTGTGCATAATCATCACACTAATGCTTTTAAAGCTTGAAACAACTAGTCTATTGCCCAGAAAAGGATAAAACTCAATACGTTGATGTCCATCCTTTGTTTCAGTCGTCATTACTCATTACAACTGTGGCACATGTGTACAATGTGGCACAAGCACCAAAGGCTATTTATTACCCCCAGTAAAACCAGAAGCCTATAAATATTACATGGAGCTGACTTACATTTCCTCACAGAAATTATTGAGTCCATATTTTGTTTTAATTTACTTTCGTTATGTGATTTGAGCTTTGGAGGAAGATGCCCTGTTCACAGCTGTAGAAGTGTGGTTTACTGTTTCAGAACTGAAGCTGCAGAGCAAAGTCAGTAACGTTGACTTCCTGAATGCCTTAGTCCTGGTCTAACCACTCATAAGGTGAGAACAAATTCACCAACAGAAAAGTTCTCGTAGTTGCCATATGTCATTCAGTGGCACCTTGTCGGAGTCCAGGATATCAAGACTGGACCTCTGGTTGCCCTGGAGGGGCATCTTGTGGTGAACCACACCAGAAGTCAGTTGTCCTGTCATCCGGACATCAACACCATCCTCAGAGACAGCCTGACTTCAAACCATTTACAAAGGCGACATGATTTTATTACTTATTTTGAATTTTGTTTTCTTCATGGATTCTATATCTAAAACATATAGCGTTTTCTTAAAATGAAAAAGAAGGTAATTCATTATAATATGACTGTTTAAATAGATTTTGAGAATGGATGCTTACTGCGTAACCCATGTTTTATGAAAAGAATAAAAGTTGTAGGCCATCCTGATTGAGAACTAATTATTACTCTTATTAAAATGGAAGACATTCTCTTGTACATCACTAGGTTTATCTTAACAGCCTTATATATTTGGAAGTGAATACATCTTTTACTGTCTTCCTGAGTCTCTTGCACTAGGCCACTTAAACAAAGTCTGACCCCTGACCAGCCCACACTGTTCCCACCAAGACTGTCCTGGGTCTTCCTTCCATGCTGCCTGTGGCCCAGATTGGGACAATCAGCCCCCAACCCAGGACTGCTCTATGGGGACCTGGGTCCTGGTTATAGTTGTAGTCCTGGTCCTCTTCCCTGATGTCCTAATTAATGGACTGGATTTGTTGGATGGACTTGGGAGCATTGTGTAGGCAGCTTTGTCTGCAGCCTGGTTTCCAATCTTCTTTCTTGGATGGACCTTGAAGCTGTGTTCTAGGCTTGACTCCATATCTGTTCTCTGAAAACCAGTGACTGTTGTGGGAAACATTCCTTGGATTTTTTCTCCACTGTGCTTGCAGCTTTGCAGCTTTGGAACAACTGGAACAACTATCAGACATGAAAGAGTGAAATGCAGTCAGTTTGGGAATGTTGCTTTCTGTCAGTACAGCACACATTCAAATTTGTATTATCTAATGTAAAGGTGCTGTGTCTCCAGCTGAGTCATTGCTAAAATAATTTGGATGAACAGCACTCTTCATAGTTTATCCAATTTATACTGTCATATTCTAAGTAAAGAACATAAACAGAGAAGGAAAAAGAACTGTTATGTGGTTCTACCATTGGCAGGGGATTTGAGAGCTGCTATTTGTATCAGCAAGACTCTGGTGTATGATTCAATAAACTACCACTCTAAATGAAGGGTTCCTTTTCACATGTTACATGGTGTCAAAAGAAGCAGCAACTGATATTGTAGGTACTAAGTATGTCAGAAGTGTGAGGAAAATAATCAAGATGAACAGTAAGCAAAAAATTATAATAATACTTGAGACTATGATCACACGGTTACAGACATCATGACCAGGATTTTCAGTTGAGATGGTATAAGAATAAATAAGTCTTATACATTACAAAATTTAGACATCACTAGGATGCCCCCCAAATCCCTATTAGACTATGAATAGCAGGATATTTCTTTTACTGAAACAAGTTTTTTTTACAGAACAGCATGAAAGTGAAGAGCACGTAATATAGGATGAGGTATTCAATTTAAAGTCAAGAACCAAACTTTTCATTATATTCAGTAGCAGACATTTCCCAAGTTAACTTTTCTCTAGTGTTAGAAAGGGTAAAACCAAATAAAATCTCCACAGAGCAGATACGATCTACCCCTACAATCTCTGTGGGTCATAAAATCAGAAAATGCCTAATGAAGGACCTAATTATTTTCCATGCTTGCTGATGTGTACCTCCATAATGCTTTACATTTCTAGGTTGGTTGGTTGGGGTCTTTTTGTTTGGTTGTTTGTGTTTTGTTTGTTGTTTGTGTTTTGTTTGTTGTTTGTTTTTTTTAATGGAACCACTCATGGATAAAGCAGTCTGTAAAGCTTGATTTGAGAGTACATAAATTTTGACAAAAATGATGTACACTTTTCTATTACTCTCCCCTTGGGATTTTTACCAATTGAATTTATTGAGGATTTTGAAATGAGAAAGAGAATAAAGCCCAACAAGCCTTTCAGCTAGCAGGATGTTGAGCTTTTGCTGTTCTATTTTTATTTTTAATTGAATTTTAATTGATTGCTGAAAGTGCAATATAAATAGAAATCTACTCTCTAGAACAAGTACTGGAAGACATCAGCAAGAAGAATGCATCAAAGTATGTTTTTTGCCAGTGTGTGTCTACAGTGACCAGTGGCAAGATCAACATGTAATTCATTCTCTGGTTTCTTTACCAAGGCTGTCAACAATACTGCAATTAGAATTAATTGTAATGGTGAGTTTAATTGTCTGAATGACTGTACATTATATGGGGAATGATGTGCTTAATGACCCTTGATTGCTAGTGACCTAATGTACTTTATCACTCACAAGTTTTACTTTTATCTGCCTACCATTTTTTGGGGGTGAGATAAGCCCATTTAAACCATTTTGACTTTGTCTGATGTAGTCTATGCCAAAATCTTCAGCAAATAATTTCTCACTCATGTATAATTTTAGGAAGAGAACATATAATCTGGAAAGACATCCCACTTTGATATTCTAGCAAGAAACAATCCCTTGTGTCTATTAGGAAGGTTTTAATGTGATTTAATAGTGTATCTTAATACAATTTATATATAATAATTTTATAATATATATTGTATTTTTATAAAATAATACTTTAATAGGAACATAGTTTGCTGTGTTTTATGATAGACTTATAGGAATAATAGTCTGAAGATCTGATTTAAATAGTTCAACTTTTGTTTAAGAAGTCCTATGTGGTAAGATCAAGACAGAGACTTTGGATCAAACTACAGCTCCAGGATAATGATGTCCAACTGCCATATGAATATGCAAAGTCTTAATTGAAAGCATTTGAAATTGAAAGATACTGATGTGCAAATGTTTTTGTTTAAGGATTCTCTTCTCTGCTGTGTAACCTACGGGTGACTTTGTGTGATGAAAGCTGGTGCAGAGGAGAAAGCAGAATCTTTATACACTACTAATTGTCCTAGCTGTCTCTTGGGTGAGAAAAAATGAATGGGTACTTTTCCTCCTTCATTTTCACCACATGTCTCCATTTATTATCATATACAATTGCTGTAACTTTTATTAGTAGAAAAGGAAAATCAGAGATTAAGACAACACAGATGCTCTGAACAGCTGTAAAAAAGATACTTGAGCATAATGAAATGGATGGTGTGTTTGATTATAGCGGCCAATACTGGCCAAAACTAAGTGATGTAAGAAAAAATCCTTATAACAGAGACCCAATGCAAGAAAGATCTGATGCCTAATTCAAATGAATTCTATTCTAAGCAATCATTGAGGGATGATATAAAACAAATTAGCAGATATGATGTTCAAAATGGAAAGGAAGAGACAAATAAACAATTTTAGTGTGACCAAAGTCACAACCAGCTAAGTCATTGAACCGTAGAAAGGCTTGGGTTGGAAGGCATTTAAAGATCAGCTGAAATCATGGACAGGGATGCCAGGTTGCTCAGGATCAGGTTGCTCATGGATCAGGTTGCTCAGGGCCCCATCCAACCTGCCCTTGAACTCTTCCAGGGATGGCACACCCACAGTTTCTTTTGTCAGCCTGTTCCTGTGCCTCACCATCCTTACAGTAAAGAATTCCTTCCTAGCATTTAACCTAAATATCTACTGTTTTAATTTAAAATCTTTCCCTCTTGTCCTATCACTATTTGCCTGTGTAAAAAGTCACTCTCCCTCCTTTTTTGTAAGTCCTCTTCAAGCATTGAAAAGCTGCAATAAGGTGTCTCTAGAACTTTCTCTTCGCCACGCTGAACAACCTCAACACTCTCAGCCTGTCTTTGCAGGAGAAGTGCTCCATCCCTCCAATCATCTTTGTGTCCCTCCTCTGGACTCAATCAAACAGGTCCACGTCTTTCTCTTGCTGAGGATCTGAGTTCATGGATGCACTACTTCAGATGGGGTCTCATGAGGGCACACATTCCAAATGATTTAGAATGGGTTGGATCGTCCCTGTAGCATCGTGTCCCCTCTTCTGTAAAGAGCCATAAGCAAAGCAAAAATTCCTCAGTCGCACCTATTTCATAACTGTAACTATATATCCATTAAAAATCTTATCTTTGTGTTTTATAACTGACAGTTGTATTACTTTCTTGCACTTGTCAAAAATGGGACACAAAGTAGTTTCTGCTCTGTGACTGCATATACAAATATTGCTTGCAAAAAATGACATGTATGGCTTGCTATGAACAATAAGAGATATTACCTGTAAATTAATTTTTCCTGGAAATAAAATGTCAAAAAGCACAAGACATATACAGCTACAGTAACAGATATTTAAAGATCTGACTTCATTATTTTTCATTCCTCATGTAACTTTAATTACACAGTCTAGCCTTTTGTGAATCAATGAGCTTCTAGAATAAAATTAATATATGTGTGTTGTGGTTTTAAGTAACCAGAGTTTTTTTATTAGCTGGGGGGGCTAGGAGAGAGGCTTCTTTAAGAAGCTGCTAGAGTTTTTCTCTGCCCTAGGCTAGCCAAGGTCAGGCAACAACGCCTCTGTGATAACATATTTAAGAAGGAGTAGAGGAAAGAAAGNTCGGAGGTTTTTTTTTCCCTTCTCTGAGAATTTTAGATCTATGTGTGGGCTCTCGGCTTTTAGCCAGAGTCAAACCATGACAATGTGTACATAAAAGCACAATTGAGGGATATATTTATCTTTTAATATTAACAATGGGCAAAATTTTAAAGGAGATGTAGAACTGGATGTAGACCTTTTACTTCTACTGTCTTGTACTTCCACTGCAGATAAATACAGATGCACAAAAGCATTCAAGCTCGGGTCACACAGGGTGACACTGGAGGTGGGAGGGCAGTGGAAGCTGACCCTAGGGCTGACTCCACAGGAAGTTCAACTTTTCTGCCAAGATCTTATTATCTCCATGAGGCTCATTAGCTTGGGAATAACACTGGATAAAACAGGTAAAGTCCATTTGGATCTGAGATAATTCATCTTTGGGTTGAACTGAATGAACTGGGAACTGCAGTGCCTCAGGAAGCTCCCCTTCAAGACCCTTTGCCTCAAACAAGATGTTTGGGAGATAGTAGACCTAGAAGACTGATGCCATTCTGGAAATAAAGTCTTCTGTTTAGTTTAGTACCTTGCTTTGGACCTAGTAAAACTTCAAGTTCACTGCAGGCATAAAAACACAGTTCAGAACTGGGACAGGATTTATGCTCAAAGTTGTAATGATAAGTCAATGTGTTTGCAATATGTGAAGTGTACTTTCTATTTTTTAATTCCATCTAGCTTCTTTTTGATGAACCTTATCAGTTCTTCTATAGGCAAAATTCTCTTTAGTTTGAAGAAGAGAATTTTCTGGTGAAGATACTGTAAGCAAGTCCATCCAGCAGGCTGTTAGGTGTGTTGAAATTCTAATCAATATGTATACTGAGACGTGGATATTTGCAAGCAAGCCAACTCTGTAGGTCTAGGCTGCTGTGAAACCTTACAGAAAATTAAACAGAAACTGGGCTTTGAGCCCAGGATAACCAAACCGCCACTGTCAAAAAACCAATATACTGAAACATTATACATCTGACATAATACCAATTAGTCTCATAAACTTTGTGTTTGCAAAAATCCTTTCTTGCAGCGTTATTTTTCAAAACCTTCTCAGTCTGAGGGATGATACATACTTGTAAGAAAGCATGTAAGTCTGTACCGTAAGTTGTTCTGTGCTGATTCAGTGCTCAGGCCTGCAAAACAAATACATTATCTTTTATTTATGAAATATGTCTAAAATCATGTCTCTGTCCTTGAAAATAAATGCCCACATTATAGTTCCTAGAAGAAAATGAAGCTCAGCCCTTTTTCCCAAAGGGAAGATGCAAAATGTGCGTTATCCTTTCATGAGGTGCAATGATTTCTTAGTTCAATAGTGGGTGAAGTCAGCTGCAGGCAGTGCTGAGGTCATATAGGAAAGATCGTGTTATGAGTTTTGTTCAATAAATAATTATTCTCCTTTTGCATGGCTTCTTTGAGGCATTTGATCACATAAATGAACCCAGTGGTTCTCTTTATTAATTTGGTTTTTTTTTTCTCTCTGGTTTACAAATGACTGACTCACCACTGTGTGATCCTAAGGGATGCACAATCCAACAATGGAGTGAATCAGCCAAAACAGTCATGCCCTGCTTTAAATGAGCAGACTGTGCATATTCAGAAACACCTCAACTTCAAAAAGCAAAATGCTTACGTAGTTGAATGTTAGAGCCACCAGAAAGGAGTTTGCCTCATGTTAAAAAGATGGTGGCACATACTTAGTAAGGATTTTGATATTTGTATCCTGTCTTTTCTGAAATCTATTGAGAAGTCTTGCAGGGAGCAGGTATTTTCAGATGCATTTGAATATATGGAAATGTGGGACAGTCTGGCACAGTGTGAAATCAGCTTAAATGAAAATACTGAGTCATGGTGTGACAGTGGAAGATGCTGTACTCAGAAAAACTTTGTTTAAACAGTGTGGGTGGTAGACAGGCTTCCAGGGCATGTTTGACAGGATTTGGTTCCACAGGAAAGAAATGTAATTTTATTTGTGACAATGCCATTCTATTGTTGCTTCATCTCATCTGTATATGATGCCAGATTTTGAAATCTCTGCACTGCCAAAACACAAAGGTGAATGTTTAAACCTGAAATGTCTTAGTCTCACCAGAAAATTTCAATTTTAATTATATATTATTCTTTTCTTTTGTTTGAGTGTAACATTTGCAAGAGTTTCACTTTAAGTTCTTTTTTTTTCAATGGCATAGAATGGATAGCTAAACTATGGATCAGCTGATCACTGGTTTCTTGGCATCTCATGATAATAGTAGCTGGAACAGGATACAAATAACAGCATTCAAACAGGATATGAAATTTAACAGAATAGAGGCACATCACTAAATGAATATAGCACAGCATAGACCTAACTTCCCTCGTGTCTTGCACCTTGTTGATTAACATAAAAATGTTAAGTGAGCACAAACTACTGTAAAATGCTGCTCATCAGAATATGACAAAAGTGATCCCAGCTTAAAGAACTGCACAAACCAGCCCAGCTTAAAAATATTAGGCTTGAAATACTTGCAGCTTCTTGAAATAGTGTTATGCATAAGAAAATAATGTTATGCATTTAGTAGAGAATGGCCATACAAGCTGAAGAAATAAAAATTCTATCCTTTAAAGCACAAAGAGGAAACTCCTCTGCTGCTTACGTATTTGACTTCAAAGTCCGTATTCACACTGATAAATTGATACTTTTGTATACAAGGTTTTACCAAAAGGGTGGGAGCATGACATCTTAAAATGAATTCCTGAACATTTCTAGTATGACCCTATAAAGCTGATTGAGTTAAATGAATACTATAATTCCTTAGGAAGAAAAAAACCAGCTTAAAAATATTTGCTTGAAGACTCTGGATGAACTATGTCCAATTAAATCCACTGACCAATGCAGTAGTGATCATCCAGCTTTATATCTCAATATTTTAGATACTTTGCCTTTTTTTTCTGATTCTTTTTTTACAAATAAAATAATGAAGGACATCTATTCAGGGAGATACTTAAAAGGATAGAAAAATACATTGAAATAGTGGTTTTTACAGCGTTTTCTACACCAAATCTACTTAATGAAGCACAGAACACTTACTTAGTAACTTCTAAATTCTACCTTCACTGGACCTGCCAGCATTTAGAAACTGTCATTGATCACACCCCTTTTCTTCATTGCGACCAAACTTGCCTTTTTTTCCCCTCTGTTTTTTTTTTCCTTTTCAAAAGTAGGAATATGAAGAATTTGTTTACTCAGTATTTTAAGGAAAGTGTAAAAATTAAATACAATGAACTGGTAAGGGATTCCTTCTGCAAATATGTTTTTTTGACTTTTCATGAACATCTGGGGACCTCAGTCAATCAGAATAATGCACGCAAACCAAATCAGCCCCTGATATGAAGAACTTTTACAGTCACAGCTCATAGCAGGCACATACTGAAGGCAAACAAGGAAATAAAGGGCTTGTGGAAGAACTTTTGAAATGATCTTGGCTAACACAAGCACAGTCCTGATTGTTTGGAAATAGTGGAACAAAATCAGCAGTTCTCATTTGTCAGAAATTTCTACACAAAGCTGTGATTGGGGCTTTTCTGGAGCATATCCAGTCTGGTTGAGCTGTCTGTAGGAGTCATGTGCTGTTTCCAATTTGCCCTCTGAAAAGCTGTTTCTAGCATCTGTCCTGTGTCCATCTCCTGCCAGGATCCCCTCACCTCTGGACTGAGTTGCTGCCCTGTCTCCCCCAGTTTGGTTCTGTATTAGAAGACTTGCTTTGGTCCCTGCCAGGCCCACACGTTCCCCACTCCCTCCTGGGGAGGGAGTGCAGGGCCACATCACCTTCACATAAGTGCTATTTTGCAAGTCATTCGCTTCAGCAGAATAATCTTGCATTTTCTAATTGCAATCAAGCAACCAGTCAGTAATCGGTGTTTCCAAAGCTGTTTTGTATTCTGTCAAGCAGAGACAACGCTTCAGGATGAGCTGCAAGGTCTTTCTGTCAAGCCAGTAAAAGTTATCTGAGGACACGCAGCAGACACTTGCATAACTTTTAATCATCACTGAATTAGTTTGTGAGGCCATATTTGCTTCTTTGGATATAATGGCAAGACTCGCTTTCAGCACCTTGGTTTGCCAGGTAGCACAGTACAGGGGGACATATTAAGAGAGTAACCAGAGTGCCCAGACTCTAGTGCCTCTAGAATTGTTGCACTGAGAACCCACACCAAAGCTGCGTTTTGATTGAACTTGGTTTGATTATTTGCCAACTGTTTCCAGATATCTCCTTCTTTTTATTACTTATTGTTTCTGCTAGTTGCTAGCAGATAGTAGTGTGGTGATGTCTTTGCTTTTTAGTTTCTAGTCAGTGTTTGTGACTAACCTGCTCAGAGAAGGATTCACTAGCAGAGTTGATTCATTGTGCAGGCTCACATCACAGTCATCCTAGAAATAGGAACAGTTCCTTTTTCTTTTAATCTTACAAGTATACACTGTCGTGTGTCTTTGTGAAACTGTCTTTTGCATGGATCCTTTGTCATCAGATGTAAAATCCCTCCCCTGAATTCTACCATGCAAATCTGTGTTTCTTGCAACTGCATTACACATCATAGCCTAGCAGATTTAAATTCTCAAACCCTTGTGGAATGTATGCACTTCCACCTCAGCATGAATCAGGTTGTCTCTGCTTTACGTATTTAACTTGCCTCCTTTTTTGCAGCATTTTCTACAGTGGCAGGAAAGTGAAAGTGGATTAGTACAGCACTCTGGAGTCCCCTCTCCATAAAGGACAACATTTCTGCTTGTTTTATCACAAGGGCAACACACTTAAAAGGAAAAGTAAGTGTAAATTGCGGTTAAATAACCTGGCTCACTTTCTGACCCCGATCTACTCATGCCTCCTCATCTTTTGCTCCGTACAAACATATCTTCATCTAAATAAGCATATTCACACTTTGTTGTTGGTTGTGGGTTTGTTTGTTTGTTTGGTTTTTTTGTTGAGGGATGAGGGGGTGTTTATGTTTGTTTGTTTTAGTTTTCAGTTTGTTTCTTTCTAATCTTTTAGTCCAGTCCAAATACTCCGTGTGAGTTGAAAACATCCACATCATTTTTATATTTTTATTTTTCTTAACCATGTAGTTTGAGTCACCTTTCAGCCTAACCCCTCAGGCATGTCTGGCAGTAACCTGAGTTGTGTAGTCTTACCTCTGGCCAGGGCACTGCATTCAGTTGGTATGTCTCAGTATTCTTGATAGGGCTCTGTCTCTTAAGAGGCATAATTCAGCCACAATTCTGTCACTCTGCTTGGTGACATTTGCCTGGATTGGATTAGCCTCTCTGCAGGTGGTCTGTCTCCACTACACCGGAATGAAATGGAAAGAGACTGAGAGCAACTGAGTGCACTAATCATTTTTCAGGAGAACTAGTTAGGCCAAGGTACACTTTCTAGATAGTAGAGCTGGCTCAAAAAATCCCAGTCACAAAAGCATTATTTTTCTACATCAAAATCTTTTGCTCTCCTGTTTGATGAACTACTGGTAGCAATCTCTGTATGTTCAGGCTAGTTCTTCCACCCAGTTTCTTCTTGGAGTGCATGAGTAATGAATAACTGAATTTTCATCAAGAGCAGGGAGAAAAAAAATTAAAACAACTTACAGCCTCATAATGTAGACCTACCCCTCTACCTCCCATAAGCCTGTACTAGTCTGATTAATTACCTGAGCTATTGTAAATACCTGACAGTCCTAGTCTAAAAGTTACTTCCTGTCACTTAGCAAAAGTGGAAAAAAGGTTATTTTACAGCCCTTTGAACACACTATTTGAAGCACTTTAAAGTGAATTTAAATCTCATAGTATTACTTCTTAAGTTAAAAGATACATTATGGCAGAAAAATAAATTCCTTAATGAAAATTCTATGAAATGTGAAATCTTAAATATAAAGGGTATAATTTGACTTAGAATAAAAGTGCACAAGTCCAAAGGAATACATGGAATATGAGAATGAGTCTTCCTCTGGAAACTATATTTCCTATGATCCAGAAGCTGAACTGGTAGATGTTCAACAACTTATTTTTCTCTCTTTTGAAACTGTTAGTCTGTGGTAAATTTATTTTGAAACACTGAAGCAGAATCTATTCGATTCTTCCTAAGAATTTGTTACCTTAAACACTGAACTATCTGAAAGTTTCAGAAACATGAATTTTTATCAAGAAGCCTATGCAAAAATTTGTTACACCTGTTTTACACATGGCTTCCTAAAGTAGAGGTGATATTAAGGGCTTGGTTCTATTTCCTAAACATGAACATTTAGAGGAATCCAAGGCTATTCAAGACATCCACATTAGGGTAAAAGAACTGAGATATGCTTGTCTGGACTTGGGATTCATGTCTTGGATATTTTAAGGAGCATTAAATAGATATGAACAACAGAAACTCAGTCTCAAGGGTCCTTTAATTTGAGCTGCCAACCTGAAAAATACCTATGACCCAGTCTTCACAGAGCAATTTGAATCATACCAGCCCTTAATTTGTGCTCATCATAGCTTCTGTTGGTGCTGGTTGCAGGTACAATTTTTAAGAGTCAGGTACTCAAGTCTCCAGGTGAGCATCCAGAAGTAGTCACCCATGGACATGCTGGTGCTCTGAGCTCCCCTCTGACACCAGCACACTGATGGAAATACTTCTCAGGACTCTGTTTAAGAGTCACCTGAACCCAAAAACACCTGAGGTATGAAGGGTGGAACAATGGTTAAACAATGGAGAAGTGTGTGTGTGTACACATAGGTGTTATTTAAACATCAATTTCTAATTCTTTACAAAGGATAATGAATTTATGTAATTATGAATTTAAGCAAAATATCCTCAGTGTGTATTATGCAAGCACCACGTTCTCTTATGAGAAGTGTGTACATGGGGGAAATAACCTTTTTCAGTCACTCAGTAAAAGACTTGATCATTTTTATTTTCCATTTTAAAGGGAAGGTCTTAGGAATCTCCCTCAAAGACACTTCTCTATAGTTCAAAATAAAATTACTATTTTGTAAAATCAAGTGGGACATAAAAAATGTGTGTGTCCTTAATGGCTCCCATTGGCTGTCTGCTCAGTGTACTGCCTTTATAGTTTTAGTTCCCTCTTTGTATAGGACAGTGGGTACATGGGTATAAGATGTGAGGCCTTGCCTTGGAGGCAGATGTTGAAATGTCATGTGGTATGAAATGATACTGTGACTTTTAAATCCCACCTGTAAATTCAGCTGATGATGGCACACATTTTCCTTTCCAAGACCCAAGCAGGCCTGTTGAGCACCTGAGTGAGCCTCACAGTATTCAGTATTCAGTCCAATCATGAGGTAGTATATGTGCCCAAGCAGCTTAATTTAGGTTAAACAAATCATGTGCACCCTCAGGCATCCTTATTTCAGCTTGTTTAATTAAAAAATTGAGTAATCCTTGAAGCAATATTTCCCTAAATAAATTTTTATGGAAGTCAAATAATTGATGGAGGAGTACCAGATACTAAATATACCACATTATTCAAGAGAGTGAAGCCAGTTACTTTACAGACTTTGCACTTGTGTCAGATTATGGACGGGCACACATATGATGCAGAGTTTGGGACTTTTTAATAACATACAATTTTTTGCTTTAATTAAAATCTTTACGGAGTAAAGATCCATTCTACAGCAACGGAGAAAATAGCAGAAATAGAGGTAAAGATCCGTATTATTGTGAGCTATGGAATGTTCAGATCCCAGGAAGTAAGGACAAATAGTAAGGACTGAGGGGCCATTGGAGGCAAAAGGTGTCCCATGCTGCCTCACATAGAGCACAGGCTCCTTCAGATGCTGAGAACTAAGGAAGGATGGGGCAGGAAGGATTGCAGTCTATGTATATACAGCTTGCACATCATGCTGGCTTGTGTGCTTAATGCTTGTGTAAGTTTTATTGCAAGATTGTAATGAATTATCTGGGCCCATTACAAATTGATTTATTTTTAATTCAAAATGTAGTCATCCTGCAGAGTGAGATGTCAAATTTCCCCTCCAGAGTTCTCTCTCAGGTTTGTAACCTGTGTTTGATCCATAACCATTTTCATGCTGTCAGCTCTGTGCTCCCTGGATGCCGTTTCTGTCTTCATCTTTTTTAATCTTTTTCTGCTCAAGTTTCCTATGGCATCATCTTTACTATTTTTTTTCCCCAGTAGCTTTTCTTCATGTTTCTTGCCTCTCCCAGTCTTCCTGATCACCACCAGAGGAACTAACATCTAAATGATAAATCACATCTGGGGCAGCATGTGTCTTTAGAGAGTGAAGAGGATTCATAATGTTTGATACAAAAGGATTTTTCCTTTCACAGAATGCTGGGACACAATAAACATATCTTCCTCTGAGAGGTGCGGCCTTCAAAGAGTTATTTTAATGATAGCAAATAGGCTTGTATAACTAAACTTTAATGTTTTCCTTGCAATAGTAACAATTTGCTCTAAAATGCAAAACTGCTTTCAAGCATGCCAGTCTCTTTGTGCTGAAGCTCTTCAAGGGCAAACTGCAGTAGCAATTGCTTTCATGTTAATGACTGCTACAAGCCAGGACTTCATTTTGTGATTCATAAATATCATTAAACTCTAATTTATAAACATGCTCCTTTCAAGATACAAAGTAACCAATCAGGCCAAAGCAATTAGAATTTCTGCATTTTTGTGTTTTTAGCATAAATTTGTGTCTGTCTGCACATTCTCAGTCTTAGGGTTACCATTAGACTGTATTAATGAGAACATGACACCGAGCCAATCTTAGCAACAGCAGCTGTACCAACAAAATGCTCTCCTGAGGAATATTGATTTCCCTTCTTAGATGCACTTAAACAAAGGCTGGTATTGCAGACATCTTAACCTCTGTGTGTGCTTTAGTCTTGTGAACATTACTACATCACTGCCTTTTATTTATTAGAGAGAATTATTCTGCACTTTGGCAGAGATGCATCGCTTTAATAGCTTATTTGATAGTAGCTAGCACACGCAGATAAGCATGATAAACCTTTGTTCAAAAATATGTTTTCCTAAACAGACACGTTCAACAATTACATTTTTGACATCAACAAAATAAAACAAAATGTGAAGCAATAGTGGGAAAGAAAGGTGAGCACAAACCACAAAATATTACTGTCCTCCTGGAAGAGAAAATTGGTCTTTTCCTCATTAAAATGTATGGCATGTATATAAAAGCTTCAGAGAGGAGACCAAAATGGCTGCTTGGGATTCTTGGTGCTTGCTGCAGGAGACAGTCTGTGAAGTGTGCCTGTGTTTAAAGATTGCTGGAGAGCTAGGCAAATACAGCAGAGTAAAAATTCTTAGCTCATCTCAAAAATGCATTCTATGCATTTATCTTCCTTACATTTGTGCAACATGAATGTGCACTGTTCCATTTGATGATAATAATTTAATGAGATTGAAAAGTGCCCTGAGTGTTAATGTGAATTAAATATCTGCTCTTCAGAAGCCTGATATATTTCTGCACAGATATTGACAGGTAAGACTTGTAAGTGAATTACTCAATGAATGAATACCAGTTTTGGAGGCATTCTGGATGGATAGCAGCATCAGTGTAGGGGCACTTAGGTGTGCACATACTGATAGTTGTTTACTTAAACGTATAAAAAGCTGGGCTTAAACAAGTCTTGCTGAAATAACAGAGAAGCAAAGTACAAACTCACAGTGTGTAGCAAAGATCAGATTGAGGAGTGACTGCCAAAGCAAACATCTAAGGTTATAATCTTGGGTTACATTTCACAGTTGTGCTAGGGACATTCTTGTTGCATTTCATGTGCTGAATTGCTGTTGTCCACAGAAGGCCACTTGAGTTCTCTCAGAGCCACTTGAATAAGTGGTCAGTAGGAACACCACTGCTACAGGGAGGTCAAGAAGAAAACTGTGGTATTTACCAAATGCACTGGGGGACAAGATGAATATCAAGAGGATGAAGTGCAGAACAAAAGTCCCTGCCACTGGTTAAAGTAACATATTCAGGACTTCAGCACAGGTAATGCAGACTCAAAGGAGCCACTCAAGTGATGGAAGATGACAATTGTGTTCATAGTGGATACTGTTACTTTAGTATCTTTGCTTTTTATTTTGTTAAAGAATGCTTGTTTTTAACCAGAGGCTGTGGTTAATTGTTGGGAGGGAGACTGAGAGTTTTTTCCCTGATGACTTTTTGCTGGATTGAATGGAGCCTTCTTGAGGAAAGGGAAGACTGATCCTCCAAAGGGAGCAACTCAGCATAGCTGAGGGGCAGCTCTGCTGAGAGTCAAGTAGGGCAGGCAGAGCATGTGAAAGACAATGAAGAACCAGGAGCCTGCAGCAGGGCAGACAGACGAAGACAGCTGGGAAAAATAGGAAGCAGAAGAAGGCAAGCCCGAGGGGTCTTGAGATTTTTTTCCCCAAAAGACCCAGAGGGGACTGTGCAAACTTCAGTATTGTGTAAATCTCAGTCTCATCCACAAAGCAACTGAGTTATTGAACTAAGAGCAGACCTAGAGCCAAAGGATCTCACTACAAGGACAGAGTGGATGGGAAGACTTGTTTACAAAAAAATTTTATTCATAATCTGTCTCATTCTGAGCTTTCTCTGGTTTAAAAAGTTTATTCTTGTCCACGTTGTGAAGCAGTCTGGCTCTCGAGCTGGCACAGCACAACATGGCTCTGGGGGCATTGCTCTGAGAAATAGGTGCTGACAGACCCACCTCAGGGTACTGGAAAATTTGGGGTCCCTTCACAGCCGTGCAGTTGTAAGTGACATCCCAGCAGGCTGGCTTCTGCCTCAGAAGGAGCAGGATGTCAGATGAGGAAAAACCCCATTAATTTTATTAAGGTTCTATGTGCATCTTACCAGTCCTGCCAATTGTTACTAATTCAGGCATATGATTAGTTAGACTTGGTATGAAACATGATCATTTTTTCTTCTTTATGTTTCTTCTCCTTCAGTTTCTTCTCCACAACTCTTAGTCTCCTAACAGTGCATGATAGCTATACCTATTTAAAATAGAGGTTCAGGTTTTAATTTTAAATAGTTGCCTTCTGGAGATTATTTGAGTCTGGGCCGAATTTTATTTTCTGTAAATATCTGGGCATCTTTTGATGCTACTGTGCATTCTTTTAGGACACAGAAGTTTAATATTCTGCAAATTGAAAAATGGAAAGACTTGTATGACAATTTTACACATTATTTTATTAATGAATAAAACACTGGCTCTGACATTAGATATTGAATTGTCAAGAGTAAGCTTATATTGCAAGAGCCTTTCGAATTTTTCCAATAAAGTATTTGTGAGGTTAAACACTGATTTCACCTCTTTTTCTTTGGAATCACCAGTGATAGAAAGTTGTGTGATATGTGATGCACAGCACAATGTGGCTCTGGAGGCATTGCTCTGAAAAATAGGTGCTGAGAAATAGGTTTTCCTGCCTTTTTGGTCACAGAATAGCTTTTGGGAATTCTTTCTTTACAGTTTTCAATGCATGATTTTCTTCAGCTTCCCCAATTTCATTTTAGTTATTTGCTCTCTGAGCCACATGAGTGACTAAGTATAGTGCAGATATTATTTTCAGTTTTGAGAACAGTGTAAAGAGGTAGGTCTATTAGAAGATAAAGAAGGTGAACATAGGTAGGAATAAAAGTAGCTGGTGGCTCTGTCACATTTCATCAGATGGAAGTAAAGTCCTATGAGTTATAGAGATGAATTTCACCAATTTCAAAGTGGAAAAATACATGTTTGTCAGCCCATTTATCCAAATATTTATGCAATAAAACCCTAAAACCAAACAAAATCTCCAAATAATGCCAAAACTCCTTACGAGATAATTTTTCCTCCCAGCAATTAATGAGCTGTCATATAAACTGACCAGTGGATGGGGTCAGCACAACATAATGACATGCCCTAGGCCATTAAATAAATCCAGCAGTTAATGCATGTTAACTAGTTGTACTTTCTGATCCAGAAGCTCTGGGCCCCATCTCTGCAAAGTGTGGTGAACCCAGAGGTAGACAAGATGTATGGTGGTGACATCTGAGACACCCTGAGTGCATCACATTTTGTTAAAAGACATATTCCTTGCTGGGTTATCCACACTTCCATATTACAAACCAGGCCCAATTGGGAAGGACTAAACATTCTGCTCTATGCTCTCTGAATCAATATATCCATAAGGGTTAAGATCCTAAAATATTCCAATTGCTAGTTTTCAATGTACTACAAACCTTCAGGTCTTTTTATTCTCTCTGTTATGAGATGAATCTCTACAAGATCAACCCTCTAAAATCAAGTGGTGTTCCTGTGGAATCAAAGTAGTTACTACACCTTTTCAGGGACAACCCCTGTAGAAACAGAGTGAGACCATCACCTGAAATATGTTCTACTTTTAGGTCATGATAAAGTTCCTGATCAAACCATTTCTGTAACTGTAATGTGTAGTCTTCAAGAAATCAATACCTTTCATTAAAATGAAGTCATTAATTCCCTTTATATAGAAAAATTCTGAAATGTGTCTTGAGGTTTTACCAGAAGAAAACGAAAATGTGCGATTGCATCTTTTTAGATCTCTGTGAATCCAGTTTTCTAGTCCTATGATGGTATTTTTTTGTCAACTCTGAGAACTGACACTGTTAATTATTTCACTGAAATAATTGTGTCTGTTCCAGCTTTTCCCTTCTCCAGCATTTTGAGCATGCAGTAAATATACTGAAAGGAATTATCATGATAATTATTTTCATTGGAGTGCCATGTGTTCTGAAATATGTTTTGTATACTTCTACAGATCAAAAATATGAACTTCACAGTAACTCTCATTTTAGTTTGGAAAAACGTGAATTCAGTCTTCTGAAAATTTGAAAGGGTTGTCTGTTCTGTAGACTATTTATACAAATAATCAACTGTCTGTATCACTCCCCAGTCAGTCCAATTTTTGTTTTCTTTCTTTTCCTAAGCCTTCCTTGTTCTTTCTTCAAATATAGCCAATCTGCTTGTGATTAATCTCAGTTCTGTAGGCTAATAAGTTGCTTGCTTCTTCTCCACTTAAAACTGCATAAATCTATAAATATTTATTTCTATTTCTGTGCTTCAGAGTTTCCATACTGGAGCAGACATGTGTGAATGGCCCACTTTAGATAGCTACCAGTATTAGATGTTTCAGAAGACAGGAACCCATCAGCATATACTCTCCCCCAGGCAGAGTTTAGGTCATCTGCTCCTCCCCTTCCTAGTAAAACTTTTCAGGCCCTTTATGGTGGTTATAAAAGGATATTAGTCCAGAGCCAAAATATGAAAACTCTTTGTATCTTTCACATATACTTGCTCTAGTAATATGTACATGTATAAAGAACTCAAGGGTCTGAAATTCATGGGGTATGCTACTCCTGCTCCTTCTTCTCTTGCAAAAAAACCCCCCATACTATATTTTTAGTATATAATGTCAAAGCTATAGAATAGCATGTGGAATTTTTATATATTTATAGACCTGTAATGAAAACAGTTATTTTGTTTTTCACAGGAAAATCAGAATGATCATCTTCAAATAAAGCTCAAAGCTTTCTTCCCAGGGCTGATAAATCAGTATATTTGGATGTTCTTCCTCTTCTCTGTCAGATTGTCGACTTCAACCATAGTTCTTCTATCATAAGCATCATCCCACTTTGAATGAAAGTAAAAATATCTCTGGACGTAAGAAATATTTGTGTCTGGGGGTTAGTGAAACACCAATTTCTACATTTTCTACTAGTGCTACGTATATGGATAATCTGTCTTTGCATGCAGTTCCTTACAGTTCCTATAATAACAGGGGTTTTTTTTTAATTTTGGCTGCTGAGAGGGGAAGGGAAATGTTTAGAGGGAACTGTGATCACTCTGTTTATGGGAAAAACTTTTCAAATGACAGGGTGGAAGGAATGAGAATTAATGCCGGAATTTACCCTGCAGGGGAAAAAAACGCAGATAGATGCATGTAAAAAATCTGTCATGCCACGAAAGTACATTCATTTTTCTGATAAAAATGTTACAAACATCTCTGCCAAGTCAGTGGCTTTCTACCTTTTGTGAGTTGAAGACCACTGGATATTTTTCAAGGTTGGTTTTTTTTTTATTTGCTTGTTTAGGGTTTTTTTGGTAGTCATTTTTTTTTTAAGAGAATCCTTTAATACACCAGAAACAGATTGGTGTATAGCATCTGCAACATTCATGTCTGATGGTTTTCTTCAGTCATCTTCGGAACCCAAGAGCATGGATTAGAAAATATCGTAGAAACAGAGTGCTAGTCCTGATCTGATTCTTTGTTCTATGCAAGTATATTTCCTTATTTGAGGGATTTCCTGTAGAGGCGATTGAGGCCTTGGCAGAAATATATGTGTGCAAAATAAGGCTGAGGTTTTGGACCTAAGTGTGTCGCTTCTAAGAAATAAACTGGTCGCAACTTATCTTCTTGTTAAAAATATGAAGAATAGCCTTGATAGTTCTAGGTTGATAGGTTGATAGTTCTAAACTCACATGAGATTTAAAAAAAATTATTACTTCATGGTGGGATTAGCATATTGAAAACAATGTGACTGAGGAATTCTGTGTTGATGAAAGTATACTTACATCACATATGTGTAATCTTGAACTTTCCTGTGTAAATTTCAAGAGTAGAGAAACATTTATTTTGAATATTGGACAGATAGGTTTCCTTAATTCAAAGAATGAATAAAGTAATTCCTGTACATAATTGGCCATTGTCATTGTGTATGGCCTTAGGTTTTATGTCTTTATCTATATAAAGAAAAGAATAATTAAATATTAATATTTATTAATAGATTACATGTTGTTGTTCATGACCAAAAAGGACAGATCTTTGCATAGGCAGACCATTCAGTTGTACTGAGTTGCTCCTACACTGATCTGCAGCTGTTGAGAGACTTTTAGGTTTTTTTCTTAGACAGACATACATAGTTGAATTGAAGATTTGGTCTTTTATTTTTAACAATTAACAACAGTAAATATGTACAACTATTTTTTGTTTGTTTGTTTGTAAGGAGATGGTACTCAGACTTGCTTAAGGGCTGGGAGTCATGTCTGTTGGCTGCTTGGGACTGAACCAAGGAATCTGAGACAGCTGTAGTATTTGCAGCTCTGCTGTGTACTCTGGTATGAGATATGGTTCAAATGCTGTTGGCACTTAATGCAAAAGCTGGACAGCATATTTAAGCTACAAGTATTTGATGAAAACGTCATCCTTTGTGACTCATCTCTACACCACGCTTGACATACTCTTTTTTTGTTTGGCTAACAGAAGGCAGTGTTTGCTCCAGAGAATCTGAATTCAGATTTAAATTCTCGAGGAAACAGCAGAAATCTCAGAATCTGAGTTAAATTTGCAAGCATAGCCAAATGAGCTAAAAATACCTATAGGTTTAAACTGGTAAATAACTCACCTTGTGTGTAACAGGCTGTTAAGATGCAATTAGTGAGAGATGCCTCTGCCCCAATTAAAGTGCAAGTGAGACTGCAGAAGTCAATAATGGGAATTTTGCTTAAGAGTAAATGTGATGTAGAGAGATAGAAATAAATAGAAAAGTCATATGGGGGCGTGTGGGTAGGAAGAGAGAGAGATCAAGCAGAAGAGAGTCACCATCCATGGATTCAGTGGTGTCTTAATGAGGGAAATGTGTTTATGTATTTTGACATCATAGTTTTAGATGGAGATAGAAAGTACAGGAATGAAAACTGAGCTTTACACAGAGCAAATCTCTGCTTTTCACTTGAGTGGAAGTTGGTGCTTTTTTATGTAGACTAGTTTGCTTTCCCTATCGAGTGTTTTTTTTCTGGAAAATCAATTAAAGTCCTTTTGTTGAAAGCATTTTATTTGAGTTAAACTGCAAATTTTGAATTTTATATTGGAGACTGCAAAATTTTTTTTTTTTCAAACTGGGTTGAAATCAGGTTTTTATTTTCTCCTGTCAATTGTTATCAGAGATTTTTTTGTTTCTCTGTCTCTCTCTTGTTTTTTTCTTTCTCTTTTTTTTTCTCCAGAAACAGCAAACAGAACTATTTCCTAGCTAGCTGTGGATAAGACTTTAAAGATCAACATTGTTTACATTTCCAAATTGAAATTAAAAGAGACACACCAAACCTCCCATCAGCTCTGTAAAGTCTTGGACAAAATCAAACAAAATCACTAAAGGATAAAATATGACTAAAAAATCTAGTTGCTGAAATGCTGAGTTTACTGGCTTTGTAGCAATAAATTGAATAAACTAATACTTTTAACAAGTGTACCATTTAAAAGATGCAACTATCTTTGGTCACTCTTACCATAATTTTAAAGTATTTGCTACCTATGCCCATGCACTTTGTAGAGGAATTTTTGGTGAAATAAAGTTTGGCTAGAAAAGACTAGTTGCTTGAAAACAATCCATTTGGACTTCAAATTGTATGACATTTTTCTATTGACCTTCTATTGAGGTCAATTATATTTCTGACGTTGACCTCAATGAAAGAAAGAGATCTGGCCTTTCATAAATCACTTCAGCCTCTGCTGAGTTAGTCACACTTGGGATAAAAAGCCACCATATTCTTAGGCTCAAAGGACACATGCTAATTTTAAGTAGAGGAATTAAAAATAAAATAGGAATATAGAGGTCCTTAGATTGGAACAGGCAAGCCCCAGAGGCAAGTGAGAAGACGATTGCTAAAATTGTGGTATCGGCTTAACTAAAAGGAATTTCCATTTGTATTTATCTGAATGCCCATGCTCTAGTGTCTGGTATTACAAGGCATTTCATAAAAGGCTGCTGCTAAGCTGAAAATTCTCTCTTAAAACTACTAGGAAACAACATTTGTGTGATGAAATAGAAATAGAAATATTGAAAAGAATAAATCCACACCATGCTTTTGGATAGTACTAAGCCTTCATCTTAGAATTTAACATTCATTGAAGAAAAAGAGGGCAAATGAAAATGTGAAAAATGTTTTCCAAATGTGTAACACTTACACATAAAATTCCTCTTCCTTTGAGGCAGGTCTTGTTTTATCAACTTTGGAACAATGCTCAGCATAACTATCAGTAATAAAATAGTAGGTATTTAAAGTCTCAGCTCCTTAACATTCAAGTGGTAAGAAAGTTCCAGAATCTTCAAGTACTTTAAAAAATTACACAACTTGAGAGGGGTTTTTCAATGCTTAAATTTTCCAAAAGTGGATCTATGAAGTGCAATAAACAGTCATTAATTTCTCGAGTTTAAAATAATTTATCTTTTTTAATCAGATTTTTAGTCAGCCTTTTTTATATTCTTATTGCTTCTCCTTTGTAGTCCCTTCCAAAGATAGAAAATATCTAGGCCTATTTCTATAAGGAGCATTTTGAAATCCATACCAGTTAAGTGCCTTTTTTGAGCTACTTATCTTCCTTCCCCCTTCTATTGATTTGCAAGCTGGCAGTATTAAATAACCTCAAAAGAAAAAAAAAAAAAGGCTTATATGTTTGAGTAACACTTCTGCCATAGTACTTCCTTTTGCAATTCTTAGTAGATATTTTTCACTTCCTGCTCCTGGCCACTGTGCATTGTTAACATTGTTTATTTTAGAGATGGCCATAATTTAAAGTAAGACACTGCGTTTAATCACTGTGTTATCAGTAAAAGCTTGTAGAATATTTTTAGACACACTTTTTTTGGAAACCATTAGGCGAATGTCCTACCAAACATTTAAGTACAGGTATTTTTTAAGCCTTTTAAAGTTGAGCCCACATGGAGAATGTAAATTATGCACTTCAACAGGTCAAAATGTAATTCTCAAGAATAACAGAAGAGCTTCTCTAGCTGAAGTTTAACCTTGTTGCTGCTTCTTACATTGAGTAATGAGGCAGTTGAGGGGAACCAGGGAGGATTTTGATGAGTGGCTTTCTTAAGGAAAGTCGAGGATGGTAGCCAGATACATTTATTTAATTTTTGTCTTCATAGAAAATGCTCACAGTTTTGGCTCTCTTGAACAGTTTCCTTGGTAAGAAGTCTAAACTTATTTTTCAGTCAGTCCAGGATCTCAGAATCTTTGCTTATACTTTCCCCAAATGCTGGTGACCCTCTGCTTTTCTATCAATACTTGTATGAAATCAAACTTACTTGTCTGCTGCTAACCTGAGTTAACTAGTGATTGCCCTTTGCTGCTCATCAAAGCATTCTCCAGACATTTGGGTTGATGCTTCCTTAATCCAGCTCAGTGGAACGATTTTGGGCTAAAGAGCATTCAGGAAAATATTTATATGTGACAAGAGAGGGCAATAACCTCACAGTGTACAGAGGTGGCCCACGCATGTGAGGAGGACAGGTAAACATTAAGTCCAGATCAGCTCACAGTTGAGGAAGACATAAACTTTTTAATTTTGTCAAGCTCCAAAATTCATCTCAATCAATCTGAGAACCAATGAAGCCTCTATTTTCTCTGGTTTAATTAGCATTTGTTCAGGCCTTTCTATGTGGTCCAGAACAATGGATTCTTTTGTTCCAGCTCTTCTCTTTTACAAAGAAGGCTTAATTGCTTCTCCCAGTTAACCAATATGACATTTAGTTTTGGAGAAGTTTGCAATTGTCCACAGATCACGGATAGTCTTGCTGGCAGATACCAACCACCTTCAGCATAAGAATACTTAATAGACTGGAATATATAATAGCTGGAACAGCAAGATTTGTGAAAACTGGTTATACAATATTCAGTCTCCTATGCCTGGTGAAGTGCTTAATAGTTGTACTGTTAGGAGAACTATGTTAGTTATTTTGTTTCTTAAAATACAGCTTCCTGAAAAACTATGCTAGGACTTCTGGAGCTCTATGTGTATAGAGAATTAAAATTGTTGCTGTTGTGCATCAGGAACTAGATTTTAATTTGTGTTGTAGTGCAGCCATAACGTTTATCTATTGAGGGCTAATGTTTAGCAATACAGTGAAAGAAAGCTGTGTCTAGATGCATTTATGTATTTAGTTTAATCTTAGAAATTAAAAAGAGGCAACAGTCTTAGGGTTGGAATTCCTGTGGTGTGTGCTTTGATAGAGTATGTCATCATCCCTCTTCAAAATGGCTGTAGAAGGCTTACACATATTTTCTGTCCCCTGGTTTCTTAAAATTGCTTTCACAGTTTGTCAGCAGCAAAAGAAATGGATGAGACAACTGTAATTCTGAAAGGGCAGTAATATTTTATAGCCTTCCCCTGAGTAAGGTTTTAACATGATTGAGATAATTAGAACCGTTTTGATCTTATGAGTAATCTGAATACAAACAGCATTTAGGGTTTACATGTATTTTATTAAATTATTTTATATCCACAACTATCAAAACAAGGAATAATTAGACTCATGAAGATTAGAATCATGTCTTTGAAAGTAATGTCTTTAATAAAAACAGATTCTTTCTTTAATAACATTGGACTCATGTACATTTTTTATACTACCTGTAAAGGTGCACATCAGATATGAAAAGAAAAATAAAATCCTTATTCATAACTGCAATTCTGCTTGTTTACCAGCAAAATTGAAAACAAGTAGAAGTCAGAATTTGATGGGAAAAAAACCCCCAGATATTAGTTGAAAACATTTTGAAATTATCATTATCTTTAAGTGCTTACCTCAAACTCATGTTACAATACTACCAAGAGGAAAGAAGAGTGTGATAGCACTGTTTCTATTGTAAATTAGTAACCAGCCTGCAGCTGTGTAGCTCATTAAAAACTGTGTCATTTAGGGATATTTTGAAAACACAGAGGTCCATTAAAAGGACTGGCAGTGTATGGTTGTCAAACAGACATGCAATTATTGTCATAATATTGCCATCAGTTGGATGGGAGAAATTACATGATGAACTGAGAAGCTGTTTTATATCCTTTTGAGATTTCCCAACACAATTTTTCCTTTGTTCAGACCAGCCATCACCCATCTTTGAATCTTTGAATATGAAGACTCAGTGTGTTTGCTGGGAACCTTTGTGAGTACTAACTTCTTCTCTCCTGTTTCTGAGGGCAGTGGCATTTTCTCCCTGCTTTCATACTGCCAATGTACAGCCATTTACATTGCCCTGTCCCAGTGACAGAGATTAGCTTCTGGTTGTCACTTAATAATCTGACAACATCTTCTGACATCCACACTGTTCTAGAGAGACGTTCTCCTCTTGTCATGCTGGAGTTGCCAGAGAGAGCTGAAGGTGGGAGTCTTGATTCTTCCCTCCATGACAGTGACCAAGGGCCTACAGTGTCTAACACAGGCCAACTCTATGGCTATACTTCATATGTTTTAGCTCTGCAGGGACATGATTAATTTCCAAGACTGAGTAAAGTCCAAGAGTGAGTAAAGCTTGTTAATTCTGCTCGGGTTCAGACTACACCTGCCTGAGCTCCTGCTACCCACTTGGCAGTGTGGTTGCAGTTTGTGCGCATGGCTTGAAGGCAAGCCCTCTTCTGAGAGTTGTCCAGGGTTCCCTTTGCTGACCAGCTTCTGCCCCTGATCACTGGAAGCTGAGATGTACTTTATGCACCTTTGTCTCTCTCTTTTCCTTAACATTATAAACTGTGCCTCGTGGTAAGCAAAACCTCGAGTGGCACCCAACCGAGTTCTGCTTTGCAAGGTTTAGAAAACTCCTTGTATCTAAGGAGACTGGAGTGGGCCAGAGGGAAGCAGGGCTAGGGACAAAAGCTGCTGGTCCTCATAAGACTTGTTCTCTAGACCCTTCCTCAGCTTCACTGCCCTTCCTTGGACAAACTCCATCACTCCTTTTTGTAATGGGGGCCCAAAATTTAACACAGGATTCAATGTGCAGCCTCACCAGTGCTGAGTACAGGGTCATGATCGCTGCCCTGACCCTGCTGGCCACACTATTTCTGGTATTCCATTCACCACCACTCTCTTGGCCCAACCATTCAAACAGTTTTTTTACCCAGTGAACAATACAGCCATCCAATACATGGGAAAATGGTTTCTCCAAGAGAATGCTGTGGGAAACAGTATCAAAATCTTTACAAAAGTGAAAATCATAGATTTGCTGTTCAGATTCTGTTTGTGGACTTTCTGACCACCTTAGTGAGCAGCTATTTCTAGTGTTGGCGTTGCAGAAGATTTCCACAAAATAATCATGAAAGCGTGCTCTAATTTGGTTAAAATTATTTGTCATTTCTACGTATACAAATTGGCTAAGCTCTTACTAGCACAGTTACTAGCATTCATTTCCTGCCTTCATTCATTTTTTGTCATTTTGTAAGGCGCTTTGTAGAATTGGAAGATGAGAGGAATACAAGTTATCTTTTTTATCAAGCACTGCTCATACCAGTAACTTGCTCCTTCCATAATTTTGTTGTGAGTAGGATTTTATTTTATTTTTTAATTATCACCTTTTTCTACTAAAAAACCCCCCAACACCTAAGCCATCCATCCAGGTAGAGGTATATTTAGTGCTCTGGAAAAGATAATTTCCAAGACCCATAGAAAATGAAAAAGAAGATAGTGAGAATGCCAACAAAGAGGTACATAGAAAAATACTGTGCCCAATTCAGTCCTTTTTTTTTTTATTTTCTCTTTTAATTGAGTCTTCCGGGAAGATCACGTATAATGCCCACATAAGAAAAACCAAGGTAATCATTGTGTAACGGTCTTTCTTAATCTAACAGGTCTTATTAAATGTAAAGGAAATCTGTATATTAGACCTAATAACATAATCTTCTCTGTTGTGGACATAATTTGTTCAGGCTGACATCAGGTTTGAAGATAGAGACTCACCTTCTCTGTATTGATGGTGTATATATTTTCAGCTCAGCATTTTGGGAAGGATCAATAGCTAAATGACATTATTCTTTGTGCTCAAACCCAAGACTGCTAAGGCTGAAGTTCAAACTCCAGGACTCCATCCTACTTGCAGTTTGTTTGCATAAAGTTAGATGAACTGGGGGCTCTGGGGTCTGGTAATTCTCACTGTGCCTAACATTTTTCAAATCTGGTTACCCTCCAAAGCTATAGTAAAATTGAGCAACAGGTAAATTTAGGGAAAAACTCCTCTGTAGTGTTGAGCAATGACCATGCCTCTGTAAAGAAGATCAAGGATACACAGAAATATAGCCAGAAACATAGCCAGAAACTTTCAAAAAAAAAAGTTGTGACACATTTGTTGTTTGTCAAGCTCACAGCATCAATCAAATCTTGCAGTCAGTGACTGGTGTAATTATCTTGTCCAGTGCTGTCCTGTCTAATTATTTTAAGAGACATTTTCAGGACACAAAAGACATAAAATCTTTTAAACCACAATTATAGGGAAACAAATGCATTTGTTATGCAATGGCCTTAAGTTTTTGTGCTATTTGTTAGTTACATATTGAATTACACCACCTGTCCTGCTACAAAGTCTCTGATTTCTAATATACATACCCTTGCTTCTGTCATTACTACTTTGGCCAAAAGTCTTTCTCTCTTACTCTCTACCTGTTCTTCCTCTTTCTTCCAGATATATGCACAGTGTGGCCACAGATTTTCATTTCCCAGGACAAAAATATACAAATGTTTTGTGTATCGCCTGCTCCACTAATTTTGACATCCTTTAGCTGTCTCTATACTGTGATATTCAAGTGTAATATTTTGTATTTGAGCAGGACACTGCAGTAAGTGTTTGATGGCAGATAGGATTACAGTGTTTTCTTGCACAAATGCTTCTAGCACATTTCAGAAGGCATAAAGTCAATCTGTCCTACACAGCAAGCAAAAATAGTAACTGTCTATAGTTCATTTCTGTTTTGTAAACATCAGAGCAGAAACAGTGTCTGGCTAAGGTGTAGATGAAATAAAAAAAAAAAAAGGAGAATGATTGTTGTAGCTTGAACATCGTGCTATTGGAAATGGTGGAATATTCTACCTTGTGGAAGAGAAACTTTAAGCAGGAAGGAAGCAGAAATCTGATTTCAACATTTTGGATTATTCTCAGAGCTCATTTGCCAGAAAGAAGTGGCAATCAATGTTTCCAGAGTGCAGAAGCTGGATTGGTTTTTATTCCTATCTCTAACTATATCAATATGAACAGAGGAGATTAGAAGAGACCTAACTTTAGCTTTTGAGTAAGAAAGGGGGAAAACGTTGCTAAATTACACAACCAGCCCTGTGGCTGACATGTATCCCTACTGGGGTCTGCTCCCACATAAATATGTAGCTTTTTATTCAGATTACTGGGCTGTCATTAGAGTTAGTATTGGCAGTTTTGAGTCAAAAGGTTGATTATGAAGTACAGGAGTGCACAGTAATATCTGACAGAAGTTAAGGTACAGTTAAGGAACAGCCTCAAAAGCCAAAGTTTGGTGATGACAGATTGAAAAACTACCTTTTGGAGAAAAAAAAAGGAAATAAAAAGAGGCTAGCTACAGCAGACTTCTGACTTGACCCAAAAGTGATCTTATTTGGCTGTGTCAGGGAAGGAACTAAAAAGTGCTGGTGTGAATGTCTAAACAGTGATAATCTTTTAGGTTAGTTGAGTAAACTTTAGCATTATTAAAGTAGAATTTACTAATGCAGTGATAGCTTGTACTCTAAGGATTTATGATCCTCCCTATTCCTTGTTTTTTTTGGGTTTTACAGCCATTTATTACCTCCCTTTTCTTCTCACTTACCCTAATATGGAATAGAAGTATTGGGACCTTACTCTTTTTCTATATCTTTTGCAGATTTTGGTCAGTTTACTTGGCTAAAGGGAAATATACTAGTTTGAGTCTGTTATTATTTTAAAGGGGCAGTTCAATTACCTCTATCCTAATTAATTAGCTTCATGTTTATTTTCCAGAATAAAGCATATAATCTCAGGAAGAATTATTTATTTATCAGCACTAGTACTCTGATGCTATACTTATTTCTGTCTACCTTGAAATCATGAGCATTGTATTTTTCATTTGAATCACATAATTCTTATTTCCAGTTTGAGTGGTTTTATCACAGGATTAGGTAAGAACACAGTTTAAAAGATACGGTTTCATTTTGTACTTTTCTGCCAACTAATCACATGTTCTTGAAAAATTGTTGTGCTAGCATTTAAAATACACAATTTATTTTTTGTAAGTCAAAGACTAAGTTGTGTACTGAAAATTGCATTTTCTTAATAGTCACGTTCCCAGAAGCTGGTGATTTGGAAACATAGATCTAGCATAGAAAATATTTTACAACCTTAATATAGTGATTAGTACCAGCAGGAATGCAATAAATGATGCTTTTTGGTTCCATTGTCCTCCCTTGTTGGTGCATGACTCTATAAAGCCTCTGTGGAAGATTTGGTGGCTAAAATCTATCTACTGTCTCATCTTGAATATCAGCTGCAAATAACTGAATAAAAGATCTTGGCTTTCACACCTGCAAGGCCAAACAAGCTCAGTCTTTGTGCATCTACCAAGGAAAATACACACATAACTGGCAGTGATAAGGACAACAGAAAGAAAGCATTAATTTCTTTGAGCAGCATTAGAGTAGAAGACTCCTGCCGTGCTCACCAGTTACTTGCTCTTCACAGCTGCCTTCTCAGCTGGGGGCTCTAAATCAGCACTGTGAGAACAGACATAAATGACCATAATGTATTTGTTTGTAGTGGCGATTTTTTTCACAATGGTAGAAAGGTACTGCTCATATAATACCCTTATGTTAGCAGTTCTTATTTTTCCCTGTCACTGCATAAATTCAGTCAACCGGGAGTGCCTTGACTGTGTTAGGAGTCTGATCTCTGAATATCTTTACAGAAAACAAAAGCACACAGAGACATTCATTGCAAAATTCATGTGTTTTGTTTTCAGTCAGAAATGTTTTCTACTTCCCTCCTTTCTTGCATAGGGTGCATTTAAATTATGCTTGATCGAATTCTTCTCAGATGCCAGATGTAGGATGGGGGATGGAAGCACCTCTGAAACTCATGTTAATCTAGTGCTGGCTAGAAACTATTTCAGCAGGGTAAATCCTAAGATCCTCTTCCCTGAGAGATCAAACAGGGATATCGGAGATGGAACTTGGTCTCAACAAATATTAGGTATTTACACAGTAGCTGCATGCCTCTGAAGAAGTTACCTATAATTATTGTTTCAATCAATGTAGTCAATCAATGGAGAAAAAATTAGTATTTCTAGGACCTATTATTCTTTCATCTAAACTTCAGCAATTTTAGCTTTAAATGAAATGAGTTATGCCTAATAAGTTCTCCTTTTCTGTCACTGACTACAATAAAAGAAGAGTTAGTGGTGAGCTCACATGTAAATGTCTGGGTTAAATGACACAAATCTCTCCTGAGGCTCTGTTTACTTGGGTGTTCCTCCTTGACAGAGAAATCTTTATAATTTAAATAGCTGCATTTCTGTTCTTTGTATTAATAAGGTGTGGTGCAGGTTGTTAATTGATAGATATTAATTTGGAAATAAAACAGGACCTCTCCATAATGCCACTCACATATGTTGGTGCTCTAAAAGTTAGTGAGGGATAGAACACTATTGAATAAAACCTCAACTTGTCCACCAAGTCTGTGGACAAAATATCCTAGGTCAGGCCAAGACATTCAAAAGGTTAGGAAAGACCTTCTAGCTTTGCTTTGATGTCTTTAAGTGTAGGTTGATTGTATTGAGTTTGGTGGTGAGGTTTGGTGGTGTAGTCACAGGTTTTGAGGGGGTGTGGGTATATATCTTTTAGTTGTACATCTTTTAAATTAATTGATATTTAAGTTTGGTTTGTAAATGCATAATTATCAAGTATACCATCATTTTCATTAGCTACTGGACTTTTTTCTTGTCTTCACCTTATACTGATTACTTTCTTACACAACACCAGCCATTTATTTTGAAAAGACTTTGCCTAATCAGATACCTATAATAACATCCTTAGAAATCACTTTTTGTGTCACCAAGGTCTCAGATTTTGCCCAACATTGCTAGCAAAATACTTAACTAGTCAGCCTTTGTTGGAGTCCAGGANCCCTGGTTTGGGTGACATGCTGAAGCTGTGATAAAGCTCAATAAACAGCAAGAAAAACTGAGAAGCTGCGAGTTTTATTCCTTTATCTGGTACCGGACTTTGATAATAAGAAGCCTTTGAAATATAATTGAGCATCTTATTAACATCTTTTCTCGAAACAGTAGTGAGAGGTAACTCCTACAATCTGTACTCGGAGGAGCTTCCACTTCGTACCAACCTATGGTGTGTTTTTCTGAACAAGCTAACTAACAATCCTGTAGAAATGTTCTTCATGTTTTTGCACTGTTATGGTGAAAAAGGATGGAAAATACAAACTGCATATCAGAGGCAGCAACAAGGGCATTAATCTGAGACACAGGAGACCCAGTTTAGGTTAATTTCTCCAGTATGTATTTCTCTGTGTGTTTCTAGATGCATCCTATAGACCCATATTCACTCAATAGATTTACTTTGGTAAATCCTGGAAAAAACAAGCAAGATTGATCCTAGTTTCACTTGGTTTTTCAGTTTCATTACAACTGTCACACAGTTCTGGTTTCTGATTTCTAGCCAAACCTTACATAACACTCCACACCTCCCTGAGATAGCTTGTCAGTGCAGCATAAACAGCTATTCTTATAGTTGTTGCAAATCGTAAGGGGGAAAAAGCAAGTATATCAATAATCTTGTAAGGCACACCCTCTTGACACCAAACATATTCAGAAAAAGAAAAACAAATCCCATGACACTTTCAAGCCTTTTATGGCTTTATCTGTTATGGTTTATATGTCAGTATTTTCACTCTGATTTTTTTCCCCCACAGAGCTTGAACATTTTTCATCATGCCTCAGTTTTCCTTGTAGTGTGTTTGATCTCAGTATTCAGAACTCTTCCCTTTTAGCCTGATGTACGTGGATGAGAACTGCCTTACTATGTAAAGGAGTCAGATAGCCTGGGATTAAAACCCTCTATTATGTGCCAGCAGTAAATTTTGTCTGCTCCAGATGTAGGGAAATAGGAGGAGAGACGCCCTGACTATGTTGAGCTTAATGTCATTTTGGGAGACACGTGCACCTGGTGTGAGAGGGTAGTTCCCACAGCATTTCTGGGTGAGGGGCTATAGTAGAGAAACAATACACTAACAGTACCTCTATTAGTAATTTTTCTCGTATGTATATATAATTAGCTATATGGGAAAACTTCAGTCCCATTATAAAGAAATTAAGAGAGATTTTTCACTGCAATAATACAGAGCATTTCTGTTTCAGGACACGCCTGTGCATATGACATTTTCATGTGTACTTCAGATGTCAAAGAGGGGGCTCAGTATTCCTGTTGTTTCTGTGCTTGGCTAAAGCCCTGGAGATGCTGCAAAAATATATTATTTGAAATAGCATTTGTAAGAGCTAGAAGCTGTTATGTGGTCTGCATCCAAACTGATCCAAATTCTCGTGCTGTGGCTGAATCCTCACACAGCAGGGACTGAGGAGAATATGTAACATTTTCAGGCCTGTTGTATTTAAAAAGTAGCTGTGGGTGAAAGGTAGAAGTTCACTTTAATCAGAGGCAAGGGCATGGAGAGAGAAAGCCTTGTGAAGTGGTACAGAAAGAGTCAGGAAGAGAGAGCTCCAGCACCCAGTGCAATCAGGAGAGCAGCACAACAGATCACGCTATCAGCAGGAGAAAGCTCATAAGCTCCAGTAAAGACAGGAGAGCACACATCACACCCCTGTTCCAGCCTATGCTGGCTGGGAGGAGTCCTTCCCCCGCCCCGGAGCGGCTGCAGATCCGACAGGACTGCGGAGAAGGAGCGCTGCTCCCTCCCACCCTGCCTCGCCTCCTCCGCTCCTGCGGCATCTCCTCTACTTTGGGAGTTTCGCAGGGCTGAGTTATCCACATGCTGTTTATTTTGCAAAACGTTAAAGATAATTGCAATAAGTACACAGAGAGATTTTGTGTATGCATTTGTGTATGTGTGTGTAGTATTTTAAGCTGTCTGGCACATTAATTTAGCCACCTGTCCTAGCCCCTTTCTGCTGCACAAATTAGATTTTCTCAAGGGAGCCTGTGCAGCTGATTGGGTCTGCCTCGTTACTAAGGCAACCCTTCTCTCTGCTATATGCTTTATAACTCAGATTCACCAGGAAAAAAATGGAAGGGAAAAAAAATAAAAGTGCTTCAGACCCTGGGGATACCAGTACTTAATAGATGCTCTTAGCAGGCTTATTTATTCAGACAAGAACACAGTTTCTAAATGTAGAAGAGTGATGAACATAGCAAAGTCAAATCTAATGGTACTGTATGAAGGGGGATGATAAGGAACAAATTAAAGGCTTTTACAAACACTGTATGAATCTTAAATTAGCAATGCTGTGTGCAGTTGATGTAAAGGTACCATGACTAGATATATCAGCAGCTTTCCCTTTGAAGGTCATCCCTGATTATGAAAAACAAGAGAAATTCTTTATGCCAAGAAAGCCACAAACGTGAGGAGGAGTCCTTATGTCAGACTGGCTATGGCCCAAATGATATTTTATGATCATTTTTCAAATCAAAATTTTTAGTTTGTTCTTCCTTCTAGGTGATTTGTATTGATTGAATACACCACAGATGCGGTGTGCATTGTATGCCGAAACAAGGCAGGATTTAATCTTGGAAGAAAAGCTTCTTGATCTCATTTTTTCTTCAACAACAAGTCCATAAACATGTTAAGAAAAAGAAATTTGATTATACTCAAGGATGGATAACCAATTAAGGTAATTATATATGCAAATGGGGAACAGGGATGGACCTTTGAGCTTCAAGTCCTAACCTTTCCTGTGAGGATTTGTGTTCTAAAGTATGCATTTATGTTTGCATTGGCACAGGCAATGTGAACTTACAGTCTGTGTTGTACCTCTTCATCTCTTCATATTGTGCCCATTAATTACACTTAATGGCCTTTGTAATGTTGTGCTGAGGGGATCAAATAGAGTGTTTTTTAGATATACACAAAAACAAAGAAACAAACAAAGAGGTGCTCAAGGAAATACAACTGCTTGGATTTGGAGGCCAAAGGTTTGGGTTTTTGCAGCCTGTCCAATTGCAAAAATCGTAGAACCATAGAATAGTTTGGAAGAGACCTTAAAGATCATCTAGTTCTAACCCCCCTGCCATGTGCAGGGACACCTTCCACTAGACCATGTTGCTCAAAGCTCCATCCAACCTGGCCTTGAGCACTTCTGGGGATGGAATATCCACAACTTCTCTGGACAACCTGTTCCAGTGCCTCAACACCCTCACAGTATTCTTTCTAATACCTAATGTAAAGTCACTCTCAGTTTAAAACCATTCTCCCTTGTCATGTCACTACATGCCCTTGTAAAACATCTCTCTTAATCTTTCTTCCAGGCTCCCTTCAGACACTGAAAGGCTGCAATTAAATCACTCGCAAACCCTGCTGTTTTCCAGACTGGACAATCCCTATTCTCTGATGCTTTCAAGAGAATTTTTAACCTTTCAAAATCCATCCTCTCTTGCCAGATGTGTTAGTATAGGCAACATCCAGCTCAAAGTAGAAGATCTAACAAACCCCACTGCACTTGACTTGGTGAGGAGGAATATCATTTCATGAGTCAATATCCTGTAGGACAAATAACATGTACCTCCTAATGATTCTCTGAAAAGCAAGCTAATGTTTTTATTTAATTTGCAGCAATATAAGTGGTACTGATCATAAAAAATTCAAGTCTTATTAAAAGTTAATCACAGAATCTGATGTCTTTCCATGTTAGGCTGCACAGAGAAATGTCTTCTCACTTTTTTGGAAGACCTTTTATTTCCAATGCAAGCCAAAGTAAATAAAATGTTAGTGGATTAAAACTACTCCAATATTGGTCTCTCAGTTTTCCACACATGTAAATTCTACTTCTGCTGCTCACTTCTGCTTTTACTTCTTTCAGTTTAAGATCTTTTTCTTTTAAAGCAGTAAGAAGAGAATAGTTTTATTGTTGGTGAGAGTCCACAATTTGCCCAATTTTTCATGAATTCATCACAGTGTTAATTTTTATGAATTTCTTTATATTTGGCTCTAGCTTTGACAATTTTATTGGCTCAAACCTTGAATTCAGTAATTGAAAGCATGCAGTCTTTTTTCATTTTTTATCATCTTGAATTAGCTTGCTCATTCTATTTTTTAAAAGTTCATTTGTATATGGAAGGAGTATTTTCACTCAGGAAACTGAATATTTTTAGTGTCAATGGGTGAGGGACCATAAATCTGAAAATTAATTTTAAAATGCCACTGTTCTTTGTGAAGGATTATGATCCTGTACTATTTGATAGTCTACGAAAATAGCTTGAAATGTAATGTTTTAATTGTAATTATAGAACACACACTTTTTTGATTAAAACTGCATCTCACAGATGATTTTAATAGTTTCACTGGTAGGTTACATCAGGAGAGAAGAGACTTTATAATATAACTGCCTTTTGACATATGTTTCACTTGTGCCTCAGCAAAAGTCATTCTAGAAGATCCAATTATTATCCATTCTAATTAAAAGTTTAAGGCCATCCTCAAGAGGTTATGGAATTTCATTTCTAAATGTTATTCAGCATTAATATTATAATACTGTTATCATATACCAATTCATACACACTTTCAAATATCTGGGAAGACATTACTTTTGATGGCCTTGTGTTTCTTGTTCCTGTAGGCACACACACATTCAGTGTTGGGCACGTTCTATAAAACATAGACTTTTTCTGTATTAGAAGCAGGTGGGATATTATTTTCTCCACCTTTTCAGGTATTTCTGGCTTCTACTGCCTGTGTTACTCTTCTGGTGGTGGACTGTGAGCTGTTGCTGCCTAGTTCCTTACATCTTACTATGTAGTTGAATGAGTCCTTGAATCACAAATGTGCATTCTGATCTGGTACCTAGGGATTTGTAGAGACCCTTGGCACCTTGCAATAGCCTTCACTTTTCTCTTTGTACTCTTGCTTCCTGTATTCCTCCATCTGGCTGGAGATGCTGCTGCCTCCTTCTTTTTCTTTTCTCTCCTTCTTTCCCTACGCATTTCATCAAACCCTTTCAATAGCTTTTTTTTTTTTTATATATTTACTCCAATCCCTGTCTTTGTGGCAGGTTAATTGTTTCAGTGTCGTTTCTCAGTCAATATAGGTAGCTGTGCTTGCACTTTGCTCAACAACTATCCTGACAGTCCAACTCCTTGAACAGGCTTTGCCAATCTCTGTTAAAACCCAATCAACCAACCACCACCAGCACAATGAACAAAACAAATGCCAAAAAATGTTGCAATCTGCCAGAGTTTGTTTTCAGTTGTACAGAGCATGTTTTTCTTTGCTACTGGTGAGCAGAGAAAGGGCACGGTATTAGCACCAGTGACAGATATATTATCTGGGTTTGTTTGAATTAGAATGAAGTTGCCACCTTAAAGATCAGCAAGAACACAGCTACAAGGAAAGTGAATTCCTTGGAAATTTCCAGTGAGTGGCTTCACATGGTTGCAAATAAGAAATTATTTGCCTTTCAGCAAGGTAATATTGTATTTCCTTGAAGAACTAAGCACTCATACAATCTGAAATATAGACTTAGGTTATTTAGGTGCTAGGTACCTTTTTCTTGAGATTTAACATGCTGGAACAGAGAGAGAGGAGCAGTCTCATGTTCACAAGTCCTGGTCCTCGTGGAGAATTTTAATCATCCCAATATCTCTTGAGGGGACAAGATAGCAAGGCATAAGCAATCCAGGAAGTTCTTGGAATGCATTGATGATAACTTCTTTTTCCAAATGATAGAGGAACCAACAAGGAGAACGGCTATGCTGGGACCTATTCCACCAACAGGGAGGGGTTTGTGGTAAGTGTAAAGCTCAAGGAGAGCTTTGGATGCAGTGACCATTAAATAGCGGAATCTGACACCATCAGGTTGGTGAGGAGAGAGTGCAGCAAGTTCTCTACCCAGGACTACAGGGAAGCAGACTTTGGCCTCTTCCAGGGTCTACTTCAAAGATCTCTTCCTCCAGTCTCAAGAATGGTACATCCCAGTGATCAAGAAATTGAGTGAGGTAGCAAGAGACCTGTGTGGATGAACAACGAACTGCTATCAATACTCAAGCACAAGCAGGAGATACACAGGACGTGGAAGCAGGGACAGGCCACAGGAATGAATATATTAAATTCATATAATTAAATCTGGCAAGCGATGTCATGGACAACAAAAAGAGCTTCTTCAAGTACATGAAAGGAAGACTAGGGCAAAGTGCTGAATAAGGTGGGTGCCCTGGTGATGAAGGATCTAGAGAAGGTGCAACTATGGAATGTCTTCTTTGTTTCAGTCTTAAGATCAGTCCTCAGGAATCATACAATCATAAATTAATTTGGGTTAGAAGGGACTCAGAAAGTTCATCTAGTCCAAACCACTGCAATAAGAAGGGACATTTTCAACTAATTCAGATTGCTCAAAGCCCCATCCAACCTGACCCTGAATGTTTACAGGGATGGGGCATCCACCACCTCTCTGGACAACCTATTCCAATCTTTCACCACCCTTGTCGTAAGAAATATCTTCCTTACCTCTAATGTAAATCAACTCTCTTTTGGTTTAAAACCATTATTCCTTGTGTACCCCAACAGGCCCTGCTAAAATTTTTGTCCCCAGCTTTCTTGAGAACCTAATTTAAGCACTGAAAGGCCACAGTGATGTTTCCTTGAAGTCTCTTCTCCAGAAAGAACAAGCCCAACTTTCTCAGCCTGTCCTCATAGGAGAGATGTTCTAGCCCCTTGATCATCTTTTTGACCCTTCCCTACACTTGCTCCAGCAGGTCCATGTCTTTCCTGTGCTGGGGACCTCTGGACTGGACACAGTGCTCCAGGTGAGATCTCACAAGAGCAGAGAAGGAGAAACAGCTCCCTTGACCTGCTGGCCATGCTCCTTTTGATGCAGAACAGAATTTTGGTGAAACCCAGACCCTGAAGACAAGAGAAAAAGTCTGGACAGACTACCCCTTGATTTAGGAGAATAGAGCTGGAGATCATTTAGGCAAACTTGACACTCACAATGAATGCTAAGAGACTGACATACATTATTGCTAAGACACTCTTCATCAGCTTTGAAAGCTCATGGAGAACAGGAGAGTTGCTTGAGGACTGAAGGAAACCCAAAGTCTCTTCAGCCTTCAAAAAGAGGAAGAATAAGGATCCAGGGATCTGTAGGCCAGTGAGCCTCACCCCCTGGAAAGGTGATAGAATGGCTCATCCTGGATATCATCTCTAAGCACATGGAGGAAAAGAAGATTACTAGGAGTTGTAAATATGCATTAATCAAGGGGAAATCATGGTTGACTAATCTGACGGCCTTCTATGATGGAATGACTGTCTGGGTGGAAGAGAGGAGAGTAGTGGTTGTTGTATACCCTGACTTCAGCAAAGGCTTTTGACACTGTCTCCCATGACATACTTATGGGTAAGCTCAGGAAGAGAGGATTGGAAAAGTGGACAGTGAAGTGGATTGAGACCTGGCTAAATGGCAGATCCCAGAGGGTCATGATCAGCAGCAGAGGGTCTAGTTGGAGGCCTGTAACTAGTAGTGCTCCACAGGGGTCAGTTTTCTTTAATTTATTCAACAATGAACTGAATGAAGGGATAAAGCATACACTTAGTGAATTTGCTGATGTTAAAAAACTAGGACAAGTGGCAGATACACCTGAAGGCTGTGCTGCCACTCAGCAAGGCCTGGACAGACTGGAGAACTGGGTGGAAAGGAACCTAACAAAGTTTAACAAAAACAAGCAGAGGGTACTTCACTTGGGGAGGAATAATCCCAAGTACCAGCACAGGGGCACAGGCACCAGCACAGTGACAGGGGCAACAGGCACAAACTGAAATAGAGGAAATCTCATCTGAATATGAGGAAAAATGTTTTTGCTGCGAGGGTGACGGAGCACTGGAGCAAACTGTCCAGAGAAGTTGTGGAGTTTCCATCTCTGGTGACATTCAGAACATACCTGGATGTGATCCTGTGCAAACTGCTCAAGGTGAACCTGCTTGAGCGGGGATGGACTAGATGATCCCTGGAGATCCATTTTAACTCAAAGTTTCTGTGATTCTGTGATTGTGTGATTCTGTGATACGTGTTGATGAAAAATGCAAGTAACCAGAGCTATACCTTTTGTCTAATTGTCAAATCTGTATTTGCTGAGCTTCTAATTAATTATCAAGAACTTGCCCTATTAATTTAAGAAGAATACAGAAATATCCCTACTAAAGGGAATTTTTTTAAGGCTGAATTTGAACTGTAATACTGCCTTGAATATTGAGGAAAAAAAATTTTGAATGTTAAAGGTAGGTGAAGTTCACTATGGATTAGAAATGAGAGTCATGTGGTGTTAACTGTAATAATGATTGATACTATTTTCCTAACATACATACCACCTATTTCTAGTCTGAAATATTCGTTAGGAGAAAAAGCTGACAAGTGCTTTCAGGAACGTATTGAAATTGGACCACTTCCAGATATTTTGGGAAATTAAGGCAGTAAATGATGACTATTATGCCCTTCCTCTGTATGTTGAGTAGAGGGGGATTTGTCCACAATGGTTTTTAATTTTGTACCGCGTGTATCCACATGCAGTTTGTAAAAGGGCTGTTTGCTACACAAATGTACATGTTTTACACTATCTGTTAAACTGTCTACGCCAAAAGAGGCCGAAAATCTGATTGCCTTCCTTGTCAAATGCATTTAACTCTGGATTTAATATTCTGATTACTTTGCAAAGTGCAGGTTGATATTGCAGGTCTGTAGGATAGCTGGAACGGTTGAGTGATAAGTATGCAGTGCTTATGAAGGTGTTCAGCAGAGCAGTGGGGAAGACCTCACAGTGGTGTCTGTAGCTCCATAAAGGTGGGGAGAAGCAAGACAAGCAATCTGCTTGTGAAGAAAACTCTTCCAAAGCTTTGCTTTGGGGTTGATAGTAGGAAGCAGGTCCCCCTGTGAAACGGTGTGATCCTAGGAGGTATATACAGAAAAATCAGAGGGAAGAGAAGACCAACTTCTATAGACAGTGTTGCTTGGAGAGATACCAAACCACAAAGTCCAGTTTTAGTGTCCACATTTTACAAGAGCTATCAGATATCTGATCAGACCCTAGAGAGAATTGCAGAAACAAATTAAATGTTACATACAGTGTCCCAAAGAGCACAACCATTAGTCACAAGACAATGTGAAGATTTAGACTTAGGTTAAAAAAGCTGAGACTAAGCTTGGAGATTACCTCTGAAATTTAGAAAAGAAATACGCATCCGGAAACTGAAAACAACTACTAAAATGAACACAACTACGTAACAGCATTATTAATTTCCACTTGGAATAGCTATCTCTTAATTTTATCAAAGAATGGTTTTGAAGTAAAGCCTGTGCTTTAGATTATTTGGTTCAGTGTAGTGTGAAGTGACATGTGCTGGCCTGCTATATAGAAAAAAACAAGTTAGTTATATTGTTCCTTTCAAACATTCCATTCAATGAATATAAATTCCCTTACATAAGGGTAAACTGAAAATCTTCATTTTCTGTGATAATGAGGATACAAATTATGCAAGTTCCATTTCCAGTGATCTTAAATGAAATCCAGTATAGCACTACCAAGTCTGTGATTTTTATCAGAGAATTAATGAGTCACTTTGCACAAATCACTCTTTTTCAGAGAACACTTGTATTGGGTTTGCGTAGCAAGGTTTTGGTAGTGGTGAAAAGCGGGGCCTGCAAGGGTGGCTCCCGTGAGAACCTGCAAGAAGCTTTTTCCATGTTCAACAGAGCCAACACCAGCTGGCTCCAAGATGGACCCACAACTGGACAAGGCCAAGCCCAATGGTGGTAGTGCCTCTGGTATACTATATACACGAAGGGAAAAAATCTGGGCAACAGCAGCTGCAGCTGGAGAGAGGAGTGAGAATATTTGAGGAGAGCAGCCCTGCAGACACTAGGGTCGGTGAAGAAGGAGGGGTAGAAAGTGTTCCAGGTACCAGAGCTGAGGGTCCCCTGCAGCCTGTGGTGCAGGCCATGGTGAAGCAGCTGTGTCTCTGCAGACCGTGGAGGACCCCACATTGAAGCAGATGGATGTGCCCAAAGGAGGCGGTGAACCCATCGGAAGCTCGTGCTGTAGCAGGACCTGTGGAGAGAAGAGCCCACATTGGAGCAGGTTTGTGGGGGAACCACGTTGGAGCAGTCTGTTCATGAAGGACTGGACCCTGTGGAAATGACATTTTCGGAGCAGCTCGTGGGAAGAATCCACACTGGAGTTCTTCCCGTGAATGGAGGACTGTTTCTGGTGGGAGGGACCCCACACTGAAGCAGGAGAAAGGAGTGTCAGAGACAACATGTGATGAACTGACTCTCCATTCCCTTTCTCCCTGCACTGCTGGGGATAGGAGGTAGGGAAAGTGGGAGTGAAGTTGAGACCAGAAAGGAGGGAGAGATGCAGAGAAGGTATTTTTAAGATTTGCTTTTTATTTTGCATTATCCTACTTTGATTTAATTGGTAATAAATTAAATTAATTTCCCTGAGTTGAGTCTGTTTTGCCCACGATTGTAACTGGTGATGATCTCTTCCTGTCCTTATCTCAACCCAGGAGCCTTTTGTTATGTGTTCTGTCCCTTCTCCAGCTGAGGAGGGGCATGATAGAGCAGCTTTAGTGAGTACCTGGCATCCAGCCAGCATGAACCCATCACAGTATTTTGTGCCCCAAGGAATTACAAGATGCTTTGAATATCAGAAATCCTTTTCCTCATGCACCCTGTTTTTGTATGGCAGTTTCATGAAGTTCTGTCTTATGTAAAATGTCTATTTTTTATCAGTGACATTTACTTTTTAGCAATACAGAAATGTAAAGAGATGGGGCAGAACCCCTAGCTCAGCGTCCTGTTACTTGCCCTGGTATCATTCCCATAAGGTGACCAAACACTACCTTGAAAAGATATTTGTCATACTTCTTTCTACCTTAATCCTATGGGGAAACAAATGTACAGCTTTGTTGCCATTATCTAGAAACCATCCAATTCCCAGTCAGTTTGCAACCATTTCTTTTGTGTCAAAATAGTCTTCTGACTTCTCCCTTCCTTGTACTTAGTCACTTGGTACATCTACAGAGACCAATCAAAGCCCTCACATCCTTTAATCCTGGCCTGTATAATGGTTAGTCCACTCTCATAACTGTACTCTTTTCTTGAATAACCTAAATACATCTTCAGGTAATGGGCAATCAGAAACACACAAAACACAGCTGTACTAATTACATTAGTAATGTCTAATATACTTATGTAAATATTCCTCTAAATCTACTGCAAAATACCTCATCTAATTTGTGCTAAGGTACTGAGATCCCATTTTGCTCTCTTACTGGCCACATTACAGTCATCCTTGAATTTATGTTCTTCAGATCTTATTATCTGCTGATCTCCGTCTGACAAATTCCCATAGCTGCTGTGTGATATGGCATTTGGTGTTATTGAGTGCATCCTATTTCCTGTCCCACTCTTGCTAAGGTAATCTCTTCTCATTTTGTCAGCCACTAATTGCAGTAGCAAATTCTTGCATTAAAAATTCTAGGTGGAGTAAAATTGTTAATGAAATCTGGGTTGTGACACCATAAAAACATGAAGATCTCTGTCAGCAGGACTGAACTGTGTGCTGAAGCCATCCAGAGATACATTCTCACCATTTTGCTACTTGCATTAACCTTGCAGCACTTTTCTTCCTGGTAAAACGGAATGTTTTTGTTGGTAAACTTAATCCTAATGTTTCCTTCAGAAGCAGCTGCTGTGGCTTCTCCCTTCACTCAAGTTCCTGTCTACCTTATAAATCTTATCTGTCTCATAATCCAAGGTTATAAGGTGGTTCTTTCTCCTACTATGAAGTGTAAAACTCCTTAATAAAGTTCAAATGAAATCCTTTGTTTTATATAAAGATTGTTTGCAATCTTTAAAGAATGTTTTATCATATGCCACAAAATGCTGGCTTTCTCAAAAAATTTCTTTAAATCTTACATACAAGAAAAGTTCTTTTAGTTGCTCCATGGTTGCAAATTTATTATACTTAATTTATTACACTTTAAGGGGATTTAAAAACATATAGGAAGCTTTGTTTACCCTGTATCCTATATTGCTTTCCTCACCGCATTTAATGGGTCATTAAATTCTGATTTCCTCAAAATTATCAGGAATATGTTCCACTTCTGTCAAGAATTCTATAAATCAGATTTTCATATCCGTCTGTCTGTGTTAGCACACAAAACTTCTCAGCTTTGTTTCAACATCAACTTTGATAACTCCCATGTTGAGACGTATATTCCCACAAACCATTTTGTGCCCTAGGTTCAGAATATTTCTTGATTAAAAGCTGAGGTAAAATGCTCACTTACAGTCATTCATATATTGCCTTTATGTTTGTTGTCATTACATAATGGCCTGTCTTCCCTTCCACCTTTGTAATTCATGTGAATTATTGCCATTTTACTAATTGGTTTTAATATTCTTAGCATGGTTAATTCAGGCTATCTTCTACTGAATCATACTTTTCTCCTATACTTTTTGAAGTGTAGAATTATATTTATTATTTGTAAGTTTCTGTGTTTTGGCCTACTTTTTGCATGGTAGTTATTCATCCTATATTCAACTCCCCCTTGAATAGTTTTTCGTATTTTTAGGCAGCTTACAGAAAAAAAAGAATCTAAAGCCTGAGGTTTAAGTCCTTGAACTCTTCAATCTCCTTAATTTCTCCATGTTTTCCCCAATTAAGTAAATTTAATTATTGGTACGATTAATTTTTTTCATGATTTTATTTAAGGCAAAGAGAATTCAGTTCATGATCACTGGATCCATACTTATTTTTCTCTGCCTGGCTCTTTTAAAATATACCGTTTAGTTAATTTATTTTCCTTTAAATTCAGAATATCTTCATTGTTTGTTTTTGAGTTTTTTCTGTTACTATTGCCATGCTGGTGCTACTCAAATTTTCTGGTTTTGCACTATCAGTTTCTTAACCTCATGCAGTTCTTGATACTATTTACATTGTCAGTTCCACACTTGTGTCTATTTGACTACAGATTCTAGACCAGATATCATCTCCTACTCCAGAAGGATAGACTCATGGTGTTACTACTTGTTGTTTTAATTTAAAAAATCATTATCACAGTGCTGTTTCATTGCCACCACTATTTTATGTTTTTTTTTTTTTTTCCCCCTGAATTCCATGTAATATTCGTCAGTTTAATGTCTAGACTTGTGTCTCTCTCAGTCCTGCATTAGTGCAGCACTTACGGGACATGTATATTTCTAGTCATTCACTTTTACAATTTAATCTTCCAGCACTGATATATCAACAGCATAATTTGGCTTTGACATCATCCAAATTTTTAAGTGGAATAAGCACAGTATTACATTACCTATATAACTGACTAGAGACATGTTAAAATGTTTTTCAAAGAAACATAAATGCATGACGTGAAAGTGGTCTTGCTTTGCCCAAGCCATTACTTGGAGTTACATCAAATACATCTTTTACATCTTGTTATCAAAAGAAGGCGGAAAAATTCTCTGTACTGTATAATATGTCTGTACTTTGTTTAACAGAGTAAAGTTTGGTGTCTTAGGTACAATCAGGAATATCTTTTCTAACAACTAGGAAACATCCCTCTCCAAGTCTTTCAGGTTACAGGACCAAAGTCAGTGATCTGTTCACCATGATGGTAAATGGTCCCATTTACTCCCTGGACCTTCTTGCCTATAGAAGGTATGAATGGACTTAGACCTTGGATGAGAAATAAATGCAAAGACTGCCTTTGACTGGTCTTTCTCTAAATTTCTGTCATCATTTGTGCCTATTTGTCAGATGCATTTAAACGTCACTTCATGGTTTTTCTGGGGTTGGTTGGTTTGTTTGGGGATTTTTGTTTGGTTTTGGTTTTTGGGGCTTTTTTTGTGTGTTTTTTTTTAATCTGAGTGGTGTTTGGATGCTAATGTTCAATATAAACACTGAGAGAAAAAACAATGGACACCAACTGTAATTTAATATTGATACTCTGTAAGAGTTAGGCAGAGTGATTTAATTAAATTGTAGTGGAAAGGTACTTAACCTTTTCTATTAATATGAAATTTATGCACAAAATGCAAAGACAAAGGCAGTTTGCATCAAACACTGACTTCCTTTTACTAAAGAGCTGTGGAGAGATTGATTGCATTTGCCTAAGAGGAAGCAGGGCTGCAAATTTCTTAATTCAAGTGGCTACCATTTAGTTGTCAAGTGGCTCTAGAAAAGGAACAACTAGCTGAGAATAAATGAGACTCCTTTGTTTCTGCTCCTTCCCAGGGACCTACACTTGTAATTGAAACATGCAGGAGATTCATACATTGAAAGGATCTTAAGCTTATTGGTTTGGTGTCTAAATATCCATATTCAGAGAGAGAGAGAGAAACAGAATGAGATTTATAAGTGTGTCCCTATCCAGCACCTCCTTGATCTCAGAGGGAGAGTATTTCAGCTTTGGGAGGTGGCTATCTTTCTCAGAAGCCCAGCATAAGTTTTCCTGTCAGGCACATTTTCTTTCACTGACCACAGTCACTAAGGAAACCACCTCTACTATCTGAGGGCATCTTAGGTGCCTCTTTGAGGGGCCTGAATATGGGACTGCAGCCAGACACAACTTGCATATTGAAGGCTGCCCTTCAGTTTACTTAACCTTTGACACGGCCACAGATATATTACATAACACAATAGGCTTCTGCACAAGGGAAGTGTCTGAAGGATGAGTTCTTCAGCAAGGGAATGCCAAGAAAAGGTCCCTCCTTCCCAGCTCTGAAAGAGTGGTCAGCAATGCCAGCCTCAGCCTATGGGACTCTGGTAAGAGACTGATTTAAGTCCACTTGGAAAACCTCTGCTACTACAGTTATAAAGTTGTGCAAAAAAGCATAAAATATTAATCATAAAAGGCATCAGGACAGTAATTGAACAAAAATCGTCATCTTCATGGAATTACATATATGACATGAGATGAGCTGACAGGCTCAGAAATATATAATCTTGACTATCTGTGGCTTCTTTATTCAAACCATGTCAGTGACCTACAAGCTCCAGTGTTTGAAAATGAGATGATTTAAGAGATCACTGTTGCTGCTGTAGATAGCTGTTGATTTAAAATCCCTTTGTCTTCACATGAGAAAAAAAGACACTTATGATTCCAGAGAAATACATCCTTTAAACACTATGGAAGTATGTACCGATGTGTAGCCTAGTACACTCTTAGTAAAAACATATTAAATATTAAATGTAGAAAATTTACATCCCTGTTTAAATGATACTGAGCTAACAATATTAGTGAGTTAGTCAATGAGTATTCTGAGGACCATGTAGGAGAACTCAGACTTTGCCTTAGAGAACTCCATGGGGATGAACAACACAGGCTATGGGCTACAAATATTATCAGTACAGGTAAAGGATAAGGTTGTACTAATTTGGGATCCTTGTCAGAAGTGCCAGAATCTGTTCCCTTTGCCTCTTTGTATGACTTCGGAGACGAAATCCACAAATATTTTTGGACTCCAACTCCCATAAAGGTATGGCGCTTCTCACACATTTCAGTGGAAGTTCAATGTTCAATAGATTTGTGGAACTGGCACTTTGTCCTTTTTGTTTTCTATCTCACCTGACAAGGGGGACAGAGAAGGATTTATGAGTTCTAATTAGTGTAGATAGTCAATGCCTATTTTGGTAATGGTGTTTTGTTAGAATCAAAGAAATTCCTCATCTTCTTAATATCTTGTCAACTAAAATACAAATTATTCTAGCTTTATTTAACTTCGTATTTTTGAAGGGCACAAGATAGAGAAACATGGCACTTGCTATGTGAGAAGTTAGGAAAAGTCTTTTGGGATCAAAGATCAAAATAGGTAGGTATAGACAGTACTGAGGTATAATGCAATTATGGTATATGAAGGAATCATGGCATACTTAGCTTCTAAGCTAATCTGAGCCTTGTGAATGTTCACACCAGTATTTAGCTTTTAGACAAAAAGAGACTAAGTCCTCAGCAAGGCAAAACTCTTAATGGTTAACATACATGAAGTCCCTTTGAGGAACCTGCAACATCTGTTTATATGTATGAGTAAAAATAAACATACTGCAATCACCTTCTCTTACCTTCTCTCTAATTAGATGGTAACTTTTGTGGAAAGGGATTAACTCCTTTGCGTCCTCATACAGTGACAATAGGTCATTGATTTCAGTTCTGGCCTCTGTCCTTGCCACAGTGCTTGGTAGTCTTCACGAAAATGAGTATTTCAGACTCTCAGCATAAACGGAAAAGAATTTTAATGACTATAAGGAGATTGTATGTTTACATTCGTCTCCTTTCTGCATTTAAAGTCTGAAGTATTTAATACCTCAGCTATTGCTAAAACATATTATACAACTTACATTTAAGAAGCAGCAGACAGAGAACACCAGTAGACTCCTGGGCAGAAATTCCTCCTTGGGTTCTGAATTTCCTTACTACTTTCAAAAGTAAAATTCAGTTGTGATAGTCTCATCCAATTCAAGAAAGAGGATAGCTGAGTGAGTTGTATAGCCAGATGGTCACCATTTCCTTAGAGCTTTCCTTCATTCTTCATGGTTAGCTTTACAAACATAAATAATGAAATCAATTTAATTTGAATTTTGCTGTTTGTAGAAATTGCATCCAGAATTTAATATATTCCCTTTATGGCAGATACAAGTGATTATAATCCCTGCTAGCCTTTCCCTTTTGTGTTTGCTCTCTTGCAGGTTCTGTGGATATACGAATCACTTGGAGCAAAATGTACAAAAGTGCAGATGGATTTATGGGCATATGGTGGAGGAAGGGAAGGGTGGTGCAGTCACAGCAGATCCTCAGCTTTTAGAAACAGATGAGTTGCTGCAAATACTTCTGATGCCTGCAATATGTGTTCACTGTAAACAAGTGGTTCTGTGAGCAGCTAATGAACTAATGAAGCCAAATTTCCTACAAATTTCTGTCTCTTGATTGATTTTTTAACTAGGACACAGCTTCACATTATGTCTAAAATATTCTAACTGTGGAGCATGCCAAAAGAGGCAGTCCTGGTTTCTTTACTTACTTTCTACTGTGTTACCATCCCATCAGATCTAGCAATCATATGGCCTCGAGATGAATTCGAAACCATTTTTTTTTGTGTGTTTGTAGTGTTATTCAAGCAAGAACAATGAGTTGATTATCTCTAAGATTAGTACCCCTCTGTCAAGCTTGAAAATTAATCAATAAGCTCTAAAGATTTTAGTCAAGAAAATTAATATGTCTTCAGATATGTGCTTGGGTTGGATGTTTATGTATGGCTATGTGCTGCAGTCTGATCTTTAGAGTTGAATATGGAGTTAATATATTAAATGTGTCTTTTAAATGTCTCTATAGCCTACAGCCTGTGACAATTCATGCCAGAGAAGTACAACATGCAAAGATTCAGGAAAGTAATGTCACAGTTAACTATGCTACAATTCAGGATGCTGATAAGCAACACATCAAACTTTTTACTGGAATCGCTATCATTTCCAGGGAAGTAAGTGGTATGCTTTCAATGTACTTTGATGAAATGAATATGTAAATGTCACTTTTGGGATATGTCAAGATGTTATTTCTCTTGATGCACATGTGCAACAGGATGTGTTGAAAAGAGTTTATATTTATTATCATGTTCCGAGTAAAATCAGTATCAGCATTTACGTTGACTAGTAATATGCAATCAAAGTGACTAGCCAAAATATCTTCAGGAGAATAATAACGCAGGAGCAATCAGCTACTCTGAGGATGATAAATGACCTTTGAATCATGTATGGTACCCACTAAGCAGAAAAGCAGACAAGTGTCTAAACTTTGATGGATTTGCTTGAATTATCTGCATGTGGATCAATGAACTATCACACTGGTTTCAGCAACTGCCCTCAGAAATGTTGCTGTGTATGTGATACACGATGTTGACCCAAGGTAATTTAGGAGACATTGCTTTAAGTGCATTTTCTTTGCATTTGGAGATGAAGCAGAAAGGGTGTCTGGACTGTATGCAAATGTGCATACTGGTGTGTTAACGTCTGACACTTTATTAGTTCTGGTCCTTAGTCTCTGGCCACTTCCTATGTTCTCACTACATTTGTGTCACACTTACCAGTTGCTCAGTTCAGGGTTGCCCCCAGGTGCTCCTCTGGACCTGGGCAGTTGCCTTGCTGCTTATTTAGCTCCTGCTGTGGACATGCTTGGCCCAGCCACTGGACAATGCCCTGGGTATTTGCCTCCCCTCTGCAGTGTCACTGCCCCTGCAGGTGGCACATCTGTGTGCTGGGGAGTGTGGCACAGTGGGCTGCACAGCACAGACTTTGGGGACCCGAATGCAAAGCCAGCATTCAAAGTTGACATTTTCAAGGGCCAGTTTTTAACTTCTCAGCTTTGTGACAGCTTCAGCTCTTGTGACTCTGGGACTTTGGAGCTGATCTGATGCAGCAAACATGTATGGAGTTGAACTTAATGTTCTTTTTAAAGCCCTTTGATCTGTGCATGATGTGGGCTGTAAAACAACTGAAACAAATCACCATGACAATTACACTAATTTTGATTTACTCTTCAGTTTCTTTGGCATAGGTAGGAGTAGGGAGGCAGGTGTGCTGGCTGGAGTACCAATTTGCATAGCACTTGTGTTCCTTGTGAGTTTTGCTATCAAAGTTTTCAGGCCTTTAAGCACTGGATGCAGCACAATGGTGTATCAATCACTTCTGCCAAAAAACAAAAATTCAAGAGCTGAGAGAAGATTCATTATATTCTTTGCTGAGTCTCAAATAGAAGGGACTAGTGACCCTGAAGAATAGTAACAGTATCACAAGGTACACTATATACACTATACAAAATATCTGGTCCCCCATGCTGTGCTGGTTTTACCATTTGATTAGCAAACTTCTCAAGTAGAATTGTTTTAGCAATGCTATAATTCACAGCTGAGGTGATGGTTCAATTCTCTCTTACAGCCTCCATTACAGATGATTTCCTTAGAATTTCTTTTAGTGTGAAGACTTCTCTAATGTCTCTGTTGTGCCAAGTGGACTATCTTGGAAAACTTAAAATAAATCTATTCCATCATTTTGGAGGCGCCCAAGCATTTGAAATGAGGATTGTTCAGCATTTGTAATTTTTAAAATTCCTTCTTTGCTCTTTGTTCTTGAGCAATCAATGTGATTTCAATTTAGACTTTTATCTTGAGACAAGTCACTGGTGGAGATGAGGAACATCTATGCTGATATATCTGTGTAAATAATTAAATGGTGTGCATGATCTGCTTGGTTGCTGCCTTAAGTGGTGTATGATACATTGCAAAGCAGTCCTACTATGACATTTTTGTATGTTGTTTTGCTTTTAACATGATTTAAGATGTTTTTAAAAAACCCCGCCAGACTTTTAATAGAGTGTTGGCACTTGTACATAAAAATCTCTGTTAGTTATCCTGCGCTTAACAGTTGTATCAGAACAAGTGCTCAAAGGTAAACTCATATTAAACTTTGACAAATAGAAGTAGTGATGGTCTATACATGCCAATAGTAAGAGAATCAAGATTAATTAATAAATTGCCATTTGCAGCTACATATGTTCATTGTATTCTAATCTCTAAATTAGATACCAGAGATTATTTCTGTATCTATGGCAGTGTTCATCAGTTACCGTTACTGGAGATCTTATGTTTCACAGCAATAGAGAGCTAACCCAGTGTCTGCTGGAAGAGAACAAGCATGCAGTGTAGCCATACCCAAAAACAAGTCACTCTGATTATTGGCACTATTACTGCTGAAATACCATCAAACAACTTTGCATTTGTACTGATATTGGTTGGATTCAAACTGATTCAAAGCTTAAAGGACATCATGGCAACAATATCTATTCAGACTTATCAATATTTCCTAGTTCCTACAGTTGCTTTTAATATGAGAAAATTACTTTTTGTAATATTGGGGTCAACATATCCAATGGCTATTTTCTTGGGTAAGCATTAGACTTCACTTCTCTGGTAAAACATAGAAATAGAAACTTTTACTAATTCTTTAATACATGGTATTGTGAAGTTTGGCTTCTATCTATAAATTTAGGCACATAAATTAGAAGAAGCTTCTCAAAGGCAAAAATGTTCAGGCACTGAAAATAAGGTGATTGAGCTTTTTTTATGCTTCAAAATACTGATTTTAGGGAAAGGAAAAATACATATTTTCCCCATGTAAGTGTTTGTGGTGGCCTATCTCAACAATAATATTGCAATTATTAAAATCCAATCTGAACATATGTTTTGGGTACATAATTATAGTTACAATCTATGATATGTTAGAATCTGTTGAATAAAAAATAATTCTTACTGAGCTTTTTTCAGGCATATAAATACACAAACAGTAATCAAACAAGGTTTTGATTGCCCTAGTCATCTATTCTTTTAATTTCCTGTAGCTAACATATGAATTATTAACCTATGGACATCAGAAGGAAATATGTAATTGATAGTTGCTTACCATTATTTCTCATCCCACCCTCCTGCCACCTGGGAAGCAACACTTTACATTGTTGAATAACCTTAAAGAATATACCTCACACAGAAAAAATCTGACTGATTTAAATTCAGATTTATTTAATGCTTTCAGTCTTGAACAGGCTCTGCACAGAATTTTGAAGTACTGAATTAAGATGAGTGCTGAGCATTACCTGTTCTATGTCTGGCTCTCTGAAATAGGAATTACGAGGACATATTGCCACATATATCACCAATAAAAATGCAAAAAACAACTTTTTAATGAGAATTTGATAAATTCCTAGAAAGATTTAAGATACTTTGACATATGAAGAACCAAACCTGGAAGAGACCCAGTATTCTTAATTCATTGCACCATTGGGAAAAGGAGGCACTCAGTAGTCAAAGAAGGTTTTAAAAGAAGTTACTAGATTTAATCCCTCTTAGTCTTTAAATTTTTGTATGGTCCTTTCAAGTGGATTCAAAATATGCTGCTTTTTTTTTTTTTTGTTTATTACTGGCGTGAGTTTTATGTTCCTTTATGGAGGCTCTCAAGAAGAGGTGTGATGCATGTGCAGTGCTACATATACAGAACGAGGTCATGGTGATTTAAGAATCACCGTATTCAGGAGTTTCCATGTGACTGGCCTTGAAAAAAACATGTTGGCATGAAAGAGATGGATGAGACAATAAAAACTAGAAAAAGGGAACCCACAAAAGCAATTTATGGGTTTATGCCACGTGAAGAAGGTAAGACTGCCCGCCAGGAAGTTACAGTACTGATCCCAGATGCACAAATTCAGGTAAATCCAGCTTTAAGTAGTCACCAAAGTCAAAAGCTGTGGTACAGTGGTAGATAAGTAAAATTATACTGGAACAAATCTACTTTGGCTATTTCACTTGCCTTTTAAGTTATTTCACTTTATCACCTTATGTGTGGTTACAGGAAATTATTATTGATGGGAGAATATGTTGATCCTCGTATGGTGATCATCAAGAAAGAATGAAAGAAATGTTCTAAAATTAAGATTCTAAAATGTATTGCGGTCTATTACAATGTAATATGTTCATCAGCACAGTTAGCTATTTCGTCTGCAATATTTAGCACTCCATACTCAGTAGTAATTATCTCTTTAGGACTAATTTTTGTGACAATGAAAATTTCTGATGTGGATATAAAATACAGCTAAGGCTTATAATCACTTCAGTATTCTGTATTAGTCTCCTACTGAATGCGTGTGAACACCCCAGTCAAATAGTTTATGTTGAAAGAACAGAAAAATGCCTAAGAAAGAAGCAGTGTAGGTGTCAAATATTGAATGCTTCTGAAAAACTGCCTTGAAGAGGCCATTAACTGGAATGCACACGGGTAAATTAACTGGTGGGTAGCTCAGCCTGTGCAGGTCTGTGGGTATGGAGAATTCTACGTCCAGTGTGCCCAGACTGAGCTCACGAGGGCAGACTTAAGTCTGGAGTCTTCACTACAGTAAAATGGAACTAGGAGTTCAAAATAATAAGCTTTGTTTGCAACTATTTGCATAAGCATCCTATGAAAAATTGCAAGATTATGTAAAAACATGTGTTGATATTATTCACTGGTTTCTAAATAAATTATAGGCAGTACTGACAGAGTAATTTAATATTACTTATCATGGAGAATGTTTTCCACTCTAACCATCACCTACAATTACTCTTAGCTACTTTTCGAGTCATCAAATTGCCATCAAATTGACACTAAAGCATCATTTATTGATGTGTCATCTAATGAAATTAAGGAAAAGTTATTGAAGTAAAGATTTCTCTTCTTTCTGAAAGAGCAAAAATCTATACAATCAAAACCAGAAGCACCAAATCCCTTAGTTTTAATATAAAATACTGAACTTTTTGCCATAGGTGAATTTAAATTTACTGTTATGGATGTCAGTTTAAAAAACTCATTTGAATCACAGAAAATTTTCCTTCCCATATGAATGAGTAGTAATTCTATATTCATGTGTTAACATGCAAGATCAAAAAATTCTAGTGACATACCAAGGCAATCAAACTACCTTCTAGGGAGTTCAAATAGCATGGATTCCCCCAGTATGTCAGAGAAAATGAGTTCTCCTGTAGTCTGAGGTGTCAGGAGCTGTAAATGAGTGTGGATGTGAAATGTGACATTTATAACCCATGGCCAGAGCAAAGCCACCTTAGTAAAAAGGAAAAACAAAGCTCTGAGTGGTCTATTTGTTTAAAAATAGGGGGTGGGTTTAAGTGGGGACACAAATGTGTTCAAAAGTGTATTTTCCTCTCTCCTTGACCTAAACTTTCAGATGTGATGGTTCTGGTTGTCACATTTGAAACATCTGTTCTGTGGCTATATTGGCTAGTGAGGTAATATGTTCCTGTACAGTCCAGTGATGCCAGGATTCACCTCTTTAAGCAGAATTTATTTTACTTCATTACATTTTTTAAACTTTTACTACCCAGAAATTAGTTGTTTTTGTGCTTTCTGAAACTACTGTCCATGCTGTAGACAACAGTTTTCCTTCCTCTCCTTCACTCTGCTCCCACAAAAAGTGCTCCAAAAAAAGACATGAAAATTATTGGCGTAACCTTAGTGTGTTTATGAAAAATGCAAACTTCTTTTAAAGATGAGGTGTGTAAATCTTCCAAAGATTTTCTGAACACCAAATAAGGATACATTTTCTGACAATGGATAAACCAGTGCAGTCAGGAGGGATTCTTTATCTTATAACATCTAATCAGTCTCAGATTCATGGAGACAGCTTTCTTTATTGAGCTGAGTTGAGGGGAGCCATTTCAGAAATGGTCAAGAGTAATGAAAATTATTAAAAGACTGTAGCATCTCTCTTATTAAAAAACAGCAAAGAGAGCTGAGACTGTTCAGTCTGGAGAAGAGAAGACTCGGGGACACATTATCAATGTGTATATATAGCTGAGGAGGGAAATCAAGACAGAGACAGTCTCATTTCAGTGGTATCCAGTGACAGGAGAAGAGGCACAAACCAAGGTACTGAAAATTTCACTGAAATAAAAAGACAAAAAAATTACTGTGAGGATGGTCATAGCCAAATGCTGGAACAGATTTCTCAGGAAGGCTGGAAAACATTCCAGTCCTTAAAGAAACTATGTGGTCATAGTCCTGGGCAACCTGCTTTAGTTAACTCTGCTTTGAGTGGGACAGGAGTTGAACAGAGAAATATAGAAGTGAAGATTTTAGACCATATGTGATGAAACTATTTTTTTTTCTCTCTTTTCCTTCTCTCTCTCAGTTGCCCAGCAAATCTGCTTGCCTGAGCTAGTGGCTTTCTCCAGTGCTGGTGCTCAGAAATGCATCCCTCTTTTAATTATATAATATATCATTTTGTACTTACCTATATTAATATATTTAAAGTCTCCAAGAAGAGATTATGAACACTTTAACTCCCTCATAATATTCAAATAGAAGGACCTTAATTAATGAATAGTATAAGTTGGCATTACCTGCAGATACAAAAGTACTAATAGTGAGGCATCAAAACTGGCAACTTATTTATATTTTCAAATTTCTATCTTGCTTATAGTAGGCATTTGATGTTAAGAAGAATTTTTCTGAAACCAAGATGGAGCAATATTCTTTATCAGTGTGAGAAATTTCATGAAAACAACATTTTGACAAAAGTTGTATCACACAGAGCCAAACTCAATATGTTACATCAGTAGAACACATTACATTACTACACACTATACATAGTGCATAGTAGTATATGCACTATGATTCTTCTTCTCTGATCCAAGTATAAGTCAAAATGTTACTTTCAGGAAACTCTGCTTACTGAGACAGAACACCAGGCATGTCACAAATAAATGTGCAAAATTAAATGTAACACAAAACACTGTGAAATCTGAAGTGTATTTTTACTTTTGCTAAGTTAATATTTTTTTCTGCCAAATGGGAGGAAATACTTAGACAATCAACGTTTGACTGGAGTTTGGCCTGATTTTTTTTTTCCATTTATAAACATAGACAACTCTGTTTATAGGCATTAGAACCTGAAAGCTTGAATAAGTGTATATTCCCATTAAAGGGAAACACATGCAGAAAGAACCTCTCCCCTCATTTATCAGTTAGGTAACAATGGAAAATACCCTCTAACTCTTAGACGAACTGGTATTTTTATCTGCTGAAGTTTGACAATACTCAGTGGCAACAGAAATCGCTTGTTCATAAAGGCTAGGAGCACAGGCTGGTAGTCTCAATTCTTAGGGAGCAAAATTTGTAAAACAGTCATCCGCACAGTAAAATTGTTCCTTATATTTGGAGGGAACTTCCTGTGCCTGTTGTCTCATCCTATTGCTTGGCATCAGTGAGAAGAGCCTGGTTCCATCTCCGTGATACCTGTCATTCTGATACAGAGATTGATGAGGTCCCCCGTCAGTTGTCTCATCTCAAGGCTGAGCAGGCCCAGTTCCCTCAGCCCATTCTCATAAAAGAGATGCTCCAGTCCCTTGATCATCTTTGTAGCCCTCTGCTGGACTTGCTCCAGGATTAAAACATATTTTGCCTTACTGACACCTACATTTGGCTCAATTTTGTTAACAGTGATTTGTGCTGTCCTGAAATTAATACAGCAGGTACATACAGTATGTTTATTGTGAATCTTGTTCTTCTTTCAGTGTGAATGACAACTGAAACAAAATAAAAACAACAAAATGTTTTGTTCTTTTTCCACCTCTGTATGTGTTTTCTGCACATATTACTCTTTTTTGTTACTTGTGCGAAAAGATATTTTTCAAAACATATCCTGGCCTGTGTTTGTCTTCAGTATCCAAGTTAAATCAATTTTTGTGTCCAAGGCAAGCTTTTGTTTCTCTATTGTATTAATAAGCTTTTGCTTGTGTTTGGGAATTTCATACTAGGCTGCTCTCCCTTCTGATAGTCTTTGTCTTTGCTCCCTTTTAAAACTTGTAAACTGCTGTAGGAAAAGGACTACCCATTCTGTACATCCTGTTGAAATCTAAAGAAACTGCAATTTTCCATTATGCTTGAAGTTCAGACTGTATCTTAGTTCTACCAAACAGCCCTATGAGTCTAAGTGTAGACAATCATGCTTTAACAATAACTGATTTGGCTGAGGAAGTGACTGACTGTACAGCATTTCTCCCTCAAACTCTAATTGGACCATTTCATGTTGGAATAGCTACAACAGAAGTGGAATGATGTCCCTCTAAACATTTCAATTTAATCACACATACGAGCTCTTGGGAAAAACTGGCAGATTATGGGCAAAAGTGGTCTGTGTTAGACAAAGAGCTGCATAAAATTCAGTAGGAACAATTATTCCATTGATCACAATTTGTGGATAAGTGTTTGAGGTTTGATGTTTCATAATTGTATGTTGGATACAAGCTGGATAACTTCTTGCATAAATTGACTTCAGGTCCACACAACTGATCACTGGCTGCATTTTCATGACAACACCATCCTGCAATACTTCATGGAAGGCTGATAGAGACTTTTGTTCCAACTCCAGCAGCGATAGCTGAAACTGTATTTCATCCTCCAATTGCCTTTGTGCTTCTGCCTCAGCCAGAAGATGAATTTAGATTCCTCTTGGGCACTTAAGCCTCCAAATCAGAACATTTTCTGTTAAACATTGCAGAGGAATGTTGGCTGAGGGATTTACACATAGTACTTTCATTAGCTACATTTAGTTTAGTGACGTGCTTGTGTTGCAGTATCTCTCCCACCCATATAGTAATACATAGAATACACAAATATTAAGGATATTACTGCCATAATAAATACTATGTTCTTACTATGAGTTATTATCAATATAACTATAATTATTGTCACTATTATTATTATCAATATAATAAAGATATTAAAATCTCTTTATGAACAAAATAATTTTTAGGCTTGTAAGGCTTGATCATACAGATGCATCTATATCCCTACAACTTTAAATGAGTGTAATGTGAAACTTTTATTTATAGATAATTAAACTGATAGATACAGTTATTTTGTTTTTTATCAAATAGAAATAGATAGATTCAAACATTTGGATAATTGCATTAACTGAATGAGGAATATGTTTTTGAAGGATCACAAAAGCAGCATTTAAGATTCTGTATTATATTTGTGTGAACACAGTGAAACTAAGAGGAAATCCCTAAAATAACTGATTTTTAAAGATATGTATCAAGATATTTAACTAAGAAACCAAGTTGAAGACAAATCACTTCTGCTGTGTTAAATGCTTAAAAGAGAGCTTAATTTTAAGCACAGAAGTCATCCTATCTATCATTTGTTATTTACAGTTCACTGGAACAACTTATATCCTATGTATGGTGTATGCTAAATCACAACCTCTGTGTGCTTTCTTTCACAAGAATGAAACACTGGAAAAATAAAAGTAAATCCTGAAGGACATATTGACAGTAGTAAATTCAAAATTAGAAAGGAAATCCACTTTAGATCAGCACTGTAGAGTCTGACCAGAAGCTTTATCAAGACACATATGTCTGCAAAAGAGAATTGCTTTTGGCAGCAGCAATACTTAATTACATATAAATATATTCTAATAATAAGCAGAAATAGATTACTAGATCTGCAAAGCTCTTCTACTATTTTGTTTGTCTGTTTTTTTGTTTTTTTTTTGAAGAGTGTGATTTGATTTTGTTGTATTGTTTTTGGTGGTGATAGTAGCGGTTTTTTTTGTCTGTCTTTAAAAATAATTTTAGACTAAAACTACAAGTATTGTAAAGAATAAAAGGAGTGCCCAGCTCAGCAGTCAGTTACAAGATGGATAAAACTTAAATATGCTTAATGAAGGAAGTGGAATGTGAAAGTGTGTGATAGAGAAGAAAAGAACAAAAAGTTCTCTTTACATAGGACTGTCAGGACTAAGGCACTGAAATGGCATTAAAAAAAACAGGAAGACAAACATTTTGATCATAAGGATAGCAAGGCACTGGAGAGATGTGAAGTCTTCAGATTTTTTATTTTTAATTTGGTATAAGGTTAAATGTGTGCTCTTAGCATCGATATTAAGCAAACAACCAACACTTATTAACACAGCATTGAGATCAAAGCAGTACATATATTTAAAAATATGTTAGTATGTACAAGCTGCAATGGGATCTTCATCCCTATTTGCTATATAACAAGCAAAGTCTTATCTAGATCTCTCAAACTTCAATTTGCATAATGTACGCTTCCAAAACACTCAGGAAAACTATTAAATTACAAGTTAAATGTGTGTACAACTGAGGCATAGATATCTAGCTCAGAGATATACAGTGCACCATTACATATTAAGGCTGTGATTGAGCTGGAAACTGATTTAAGATTCTTTAAACCATTGATGAATTACTCAACCACAAAGTTAGCTTTGCTACTGTAGTATTATCTCCCAAGTAGGAGCCTTATCTTTCAGTGCATGCTGAAGTTAATTTCTATTGACCAAAACAATAACATAATGAAATGGAAGTAGCAATCTAAATGCCTTGCTGAATGAAAATTTAAGCTAGGCATACAGTGGGAAAATGAGGCTACAGTGTAAACATAAAGTGTCCCTGCAAATCCAATATGATGGGGAAGGGGAAAAAAGAAAGTATGCAGTTGTAATTTTTTTTCACATTTTTTCAAAATGTGTATCTTTCTAAATAAAAACAAAGTTTTAACTTCACTGAACGTGTTCAGCTGGTGTGCCTACAACTGCAGTGTTTATCAGATTAAGGGGACAGAGGAATGGGTGGGATATGAGACATGTATGTCCTGCACCCAGCATCACGAAAAGGGTGTGAGCTGCCTTACACCTCTGACAAATCCGAATCTAATTAGGCGTGTCTGATCACTTCTGTGATGCTTGCAGGACTCCCTGATGATATTTTGTGGAGGTTTATGAAATAGCTGAAAAGAAAAAAAAACAGTGGGGCATGCTGGAGTAGGGGACAGTGCTTTTCTCAAGATTATGGAAGTGAGTATCTGGGCTACAAAGATATAGAAAAGAAAATGTGGCTAGTCTTTTAACTATCCTAACATTAGTGATAGAAATAAATTATATATTCAGGATGTAATTAAAGCACCTGACTAATGAGTAATCTCGAGCACCCACAGACAAGCGGAGATCTGAAGGAGATGATATTTGAAACTACTAACAGATTAGGAAAGCAGAAACACTGATTTTGGGGCTCTAAGGCCATAGACATCAGCTCAGTGTCAGAGAGGGTGACTTGGAAACTCAGCAAGAAGCAGCAACTACAGTCACATAGAGGAAAGGGATCTGACAGAGTGAACAAGGAGAATAGTAAAGAGAGGGGCAATTTTTAAGAACTTCTTTTTCTTCTTATCCTTGTGGCAGGAGTTATAACAGATTTGGAAAATACAGTGTTAAACCAGGCAGCTTTAAAAAAGTAAATGAAAACAGGCTCAGCTGAGGGGCACAATACTGAAGAAGAAAACAGATCTCTTCACCCAAACTTGAGATCAGAGAGATTGAAGCTCAAAGAAGCTGAGGGAAAAGAAGGTAAAGAAGCCTAAGGCACTGGGATAGCCAGCAATCTTCAAGCAGATGTGGTAGATAAGGTTTTTATGAAGTCTAACACCTATTTGTTACAATACAGTGAGAAAGGGTTAAACAGAGATAGCCCTGCTGTTGAAGGAGACATTTGCTGGCAATAGTGTTCCCTGAGGTAATTCTGTTTTGCTCCTCCTTTCCCTTTTAAACGCAGAATGCAAGCTCCAACATACCAGGAAACAGAGAAAACTTAGAGTTGCAATATTTATTCACTCATGGCACAAAAACTTGTGTGTATTGGTGTTGAGTAAAGATAGTCATCCTAATATAAGGGAGTAGCTTCTGCCTTGAATGCAAAAGTCACTGACTGAGACAACAGGTCTGGGAAAAATCTTCTGTAAGTAAATGATATGAAAAAGCAAATGTAAAACACTAGAATTCAAATGAGAAGCACACTCTGATGTACACCTGAGACTGTATGATTATGCACGTAAATCCCACATTGGCATGGACAAAAACTGGCTGCATTGCTCACTTAGCTAGCTGTTAACTCACAGGTCATCTAAAATGACTGTCAATAGACTTTTTTAATGACAGAAATTTGTGAGTGTTTTTTCTAAAATACATAGCTATCATCTAATGTGTGATTTAAAAATTACTTCCCCCTTTCTCCAGGAGAAAATAGACTTGGAAACATCTTGTAATGTGTTAGAAATACCTGTCATGTCCAGAAGAAGGGACAGCCCTATTTATCTACTCTGTCTGATCTCTGATGAGTATAAGAGGTCCAGAGTTGTAGGGGACAGAGAAGGTTCCTTAGGTGAGCAGGGACGTTTAACATCTTCAGTGCCTGTCCTGACAGAGGGTATCCACTGTAAGAGGCAGGAACACCATATCTGGCAGTGAAGTAGCTGAATTGCATGTCTAATTCCACAGGAGGAATTGAGATCCAGGGATTGTTGTACTATGGAAAATCAGCTCCTAAATAGTTGAGTTTCTTAGCAATTGCTTGAACAGATGTAGGAAAGAAACTCTGAAAAGGAGAGAAAAAGGCTTCCACAGGAACAGAGAAGATGGTCCTGGGAATTTATAACAAAAAGTTGAGTAACTGATTTCCCTTTGCTAATACTGAGAGTAGTGTGCGAGTCAGATGTTTTCTACTTATTTCCCAAAGAAAATGTTTATCAAAGACCAAAGAGATTTTGAGATGCAGAGGTGCAAGAATGGCCCAGACTCACTCAGTCTCCAGAACACAGACCTGAAGATGTGGAAGGAGACAACTATATCCATTTTCCAATGAGATAAACCAGTTTGTTCAACATTTCCATGTTCCTTTAAAGCCTGAAATAAACATGGCTTGAAAAAAATGTGCTCAATCAGAGCTTTAAACAAGCACCTTAAAACATCTCTCAGTGCAAAAATTCTCCCTAAAACATTTTCTATTTGTTCCCTTTGATACATAAGGATTAAGCCCCAAGGCAGCTTACTTTGAAAGCAAGAGGGGAAAAAAATCAATATACTCAAGATACAATATTATCTTGTGGACCATATTAAGTTCAGACATCATTGTGGATACTTTTGATCTTTAGTATATTTCTCCAGGCTGTAGGTGCACCTAGAAGAAATGAATGTTCTGAATATTTTCCTGTATCTTTACATTGGATGTGTTTTGCTGAAAAAGGACCATTTTCATTTTGATCACCTTGACCGAGGTTGTCACAGCCATGATTCCTGTGAGAAAGAGTAGAAACAGCGAGATAGCTCTTAATATCATACTTTTTCTCCAGTACAAGCAAGTTCTTGGTGATGAGACAGAAAGAAGGAATTTAGGGAGGTATCTTTGCTTGCTGCTTCTCAACAAATAACATTATCCAATTGTGTATATGCATCTGAGCACAGTACACACAAATGTATATGCATATTAGTGCAAAGCTGTGCAATACCAATTACATCTATCTTGGATCATGCTCATGCTTGGATCTCACTGTCCACATGTGTGTCCTGGGATTATCTGTCCGGCTCCAATGGAGTTAATTTTCCCCACAGCAGCCCACATAGTTCTTGCACTTTGCATTTGTGCCTGGAGTGGTGTTGATGACACACAGTGCTTTGGCTTCTGCTGAGCAGGGATTGCAGTGTCAAGGCTTTCTTTCTGACCTCTTCCCACTCAGACCCTAGTGGGCTGGGGGTGGGCAGGAGGCTGGGGATGGGGACAGAGCCAGCACAGCTGGCAGACACTGATCAAATGACCCCTTCCATATGATCTTGTGCTCAGCAATCATGGCTAAGGCAAAGGAAGGGTGTATGGGGCTGTTCCTGGTTATGGCCTTTGTCTCCCCTCGCAAGTGCAGACTGTGTGTTCTGAGGCCCTTCCTTCCTGGAAATCACTGGACATCTGCCTGCTATCAGGAAGTAGTGAATAAATTCCTCTTTTTACTCTTCTTCTTTGTGCAGCTTTTGCTTTTCTTATTAAATTGCATTTATGTAACACAACCTTTTCCATCTTATTTTCTTCCTTTTTGCTTTAAGAAGGGGGAGTGAGAGAGTAGCTGGATCTGGCAACCAACCAAGGTCAACTCTGTACATGGTCTTTAAAACTATAATTCTTAGATTAGTAGGTAAGAAAATATTCACTTCTGATGCTTCCCTGTGCAACACTTCTCTAAATTATGATTATTTCTGTCATTTGAATGATACAACCTTATAGTATTATTTTTCTTGTTAGTGTATCAAGGACAGTATTAGAACCTATCAACACACAACTATTTATAGTTCTTAAAATATATGTGGCTATTTGTCACACCATAGTTCTGTGAGTATGTCTTCCACCTATTCTTGCAGCCTGTTTCTTAAATCAATGTAGTTTGAACTCAGGCCATGTGTACACTGTAAAACTCCATTTAATTTTACTCTGCTTTTTTTTGTGTGTGTGTGTGTGATTCTGAAGATTTCTCAATTAAGAAATATATTACATACATATCTAAAACTATGCACAATCAGATGTGTTCCTCTCCTGAGTATATATTTGTTTATGCCATAAGTACATCCTACTTTCTCCTTTATAATCGGGTTTTTAAGGTTACAAAATTATATTGATGTTTCTTGCTAATAAATCCTCTTTTTTCATCATGTCTCTAGTGCAATATTTCTGGCTTGAATGTTGGCAAGCAATAAAGGAGGAGCTGATGTCTTAATTCAAGTTCTGCAATGGAAAAAGGAAACGAGTGAAAGGGCTGAATACATTTAATCCAAGTACAGAATTGACAAGTAAAAGAATGCTTACACTGGGGGGAAAAAAAAAAAGGACATGTTCTTGAAGTCACTTGTGGATGGGCTGTTCATTTTGCTATGTTGTAATTATATCCTGCTGAGTGCAGGAAAAGTCAGCCAGCTTTCAGCCTCTCTAGAACAAAATCAGCATGTTGCCATTTTTCTTCTCTACCAAGATGTCTTTGTCAGCTCAACTTCATGCTTGGTTCTTGATTATTTGTGTCATCCAGATGCAGACTATACTTACTTCTTTTCTTATCTTTTGCACAAAATAGGAAAGTGTGGTCTGTATTCTCACCTTTCATGGTGTCTCCAGGGTTATGAGCTAAAGTAAATGAAGTATTTTGCTCTCAATATCTGCTCCAATATACAGATTTTATGGAACTGTATGAGTTTATAATGAAAGTAGATAGAATATTTCATGCCATATGAATTGTCCTACAGTGTGGCTGCTAGTTGAGTGGATGACTTACGGCTTGGGACAAAAAATTGTGAAATGTTGGAATGTGATTTTATTACATATGTGTTATAGGAAGTGTTACAGAAATATTTTGTAAATGAAAGGAAAAACATAAAAAATTGAGGTTTTGTTTGTTAGCTGTGTTTAGGATTTCTTTTTGCTTTAGGAATACAGCTAGTTTATATTAGTCGGAGCTTGATTTGCAGTCATATAAGGAAATGCAGGTACATCACAGAGCAGGATTTCAGAATGCCTTCCACTGATGTTAATTAGTTCACAAATATATGATTATTGTAACATTTGATCTAGAAGTAATAGTGTCAAAGAAATACCAATCTTTTCCTCAGTTGTAGTATTGTACTATTCAGAAATTACCATGCATTCCAAAATGATGTCTTGAAGTGGATTATATCTAACATCTTTAAGGTGTTAGTCTTACTCAAGTAAGGAGACGTGAGTTTGACCTTGCAATCACTGAAGAATGCATTAACTGTATGCTAAATGCTTGTTATTGATCTCCAACTGCGTATTCACATCATTAAGTTCTGCAGGTGCTCAAGTGTGTGCAGGATAAGGGTTGATTTCCTTCCTTTGAATTCCTTGATGAATAGATCTCTCCTTCCAGGTTTGCTCAGCTTCAGAGGAGTATTGCTGTAAAGGTCTGGACTTGCTGTCCACTGCTGCCACTGGGTACATTAACATGTATAAAGAAAAATGGATGTAAATATTAATAGTATAAGAAGCATATGCAGAATCACTGGGTGAGTGCAATGAGGAAATAGCTATTCAAATTATTAACTCTTTATTAAAATGTAAATTAGATAAAAGAAGAGCAGTTGCTAGAAATGTATGAAGTTAACTGGGAGAAGACAGTCACAAATATGGCTTGTGTAAGTACTTCAAAATGGCACTGTCAGAAAAACTGTCAGTTTTTCCATGGGTCTTCTGACTTAACACTACAGTAGCTAAAATTCCCAAGTCATTAATCTTATACTTTGTGTGCATTACAACAGAAAGATATAAATAGTACATTTTCTATGACAGGTTCTCCCTGTCTGCACCATGAATTTTGCTTTTGTCCAAGGCGGTAGGCATTGTCTCAGCACCACCCAGCTGGTTTAACCAGAGGATGTGACTGGGTACTAGGAAAGGAAAAGTAGCAGAGGACTCACTACCTGTGTGCTGCTTTTGGCTGGGATAACTTTAGTTTTCTCCAGAGTAGCTGTTATGGGGCCATGTTTTAGATTTGTGCTAGAAACTGGGATGTTTTTGTTGCTGCTGAGCAATACTTACACAGAGCCAAGGACTTTTCTGCTCCTCACACCACCCTACCATTGATGAGGCTGGGGAGTGCACAAGAGGTTAGGAGGGGACACAACTGGCACAAAATTTTAATTTGACTGTGAAAATGCTGACATGAAAGTTCTTTCCTTTGAATTTGTTACTCTGATTTGTGGAATTTGTTAGAATGGAAGATGTCAAAAAATGATGTTTTACAGAAGCATACTTTTTTGCCAAATATTAAAGAATCAATTCAGAAAATTATGAACAATGCTATTTATATTTTAGCCTTTATGAGCCTTAATGAGAAGACCTTTTGAATTATAATTACACTCTTAATTCAGTCATCAGGAATTACATATGAATGACTGAACTGTTATAGTTATTTCACAACACTTTGTAATTTTCCTCATTATATTCCAACACACCAGTCAAGTAAAAGAAACTTCACTCTTTCTTAGAAGAGTCTCATATTTGTATATATTAGAGGAAAATTCAGACTGTGGGTAAAGTTTTCTACATTTAAAAAAAAAAAAAAAGATTGCACATGGCGTATTCCTATCTTTCCCAGGTCTGGGTAAATATATAAGTTATACTAGTAAATGAACTCTGTTGAAGAATTTGAACAAATTGCCATATAAAGTAATCCATACTGCCAAAGGTTCTGTTGGCTAGCATATCAGTTTCAACCAGAGTATGATTTTTTACAAGTTTTTAAATAATGCAGTATATTGTACAAAACCTTCAAATACAGAGCAAGACCTGGTAATCCATCTTTCCTTTTTAATGGAAGTAAGAATGCAAAACTGTCAAACATGAATTGACCTTGTGTAAAAAATAAACAAGACTATTATTTTGCTTATCCTTTCATACATTGTTCTGTAATTTGAACAGAAGTGATCAATGACATATGACACAGATTATCTTCCCAGGAAAATAAATAGCACATGGATGACAGATTTGGGGGAAGACAAGTGGAAATTCAAGCCCTCAAAATTTATCAACATCTTTTGCATCTGCTCAGTACACCTTTGAAAAGGTACAGGATTACTTTCATATCTGTATTGTGGCTTGACACTACCCTCACCACTCTCAGGATGTATGCTTCTAATTAATTCATCAGTGAACGAGAAATTTTTATTTTGTATCAGATATTATATTAATGAATGATTTTATTAAAATTTTTAAAAAGTTATATAATGTGTTGAGTCCCCCTTCAACACTTGAGAAGATGCTTTCCCCCACTCAGGTCAGCTTTTCTTTCCCAACTGTGCACCATGATTACTTTCAGAATTCATTAACTTCCACTTTATAATGACACATCTAGCAGTTGTGAAATAGCCAAATTCAGCACTTCTTCCAGTGTTGCCTCTCTGTGAGCTGATTCAATCCATTTTACAGTTATCGAGTTGGACATTTCCTCATTACTCAGAGGCTGCCAACTAAGGATTCTTAAAGAACCACAACCTCCAAACAAGCCTTTTTTTTCCTTATTTCTATTTCTGTGGGTAATTATATATATGTCTATATATTTTTTTCTTTGCTGAGGTTACTCATTGAAGGCCACAAAGTGACATCCATGAGGGTACTCCAGAATACAAACTCCTAGAAGTGGGAAAATTAATTCTGCTCCTAAATGTTAAATGAGTCCCATACATGACTTACCTAGAGAGTGTACAGATTTCTGTGAGCATTGTGGAAAGACAAGAATGTCTATTTTTCTTAAAATAATTTCAACCATATGATAGATTTTATTCTTATACTATTTCGCATTTTTGTTATGGGTACTCCTTATGAAGTCTTTAGTGCCATAGCTCCTTGCTCAGAAGAACCAGACTCAGCTGAAAGGAACAATCACTTGAAGAGATAATAGACTTGTAGATAGTGTTACAAGGATTTCTGAACAGAGTATCTTCATTGAAAGCCACAGAAACCCTTTGCTCATATTGAGTTACTCTGAATTTATGAAATTTTTATTAGCCTAAGAATGGACCCTGGCCTTGTTCTCTCTCTGTCCCCCAGGCTATAGAAATAAAAAACATATGGAAAAAAAACACTAAGAAGTATTTTTAGCAAATTTTGTTTAGGAATTCCTGTGAAACCAGAAATAAAAGAGAAAAAAAAGTGATAATGATTTCTATTCAAAACCACCAGATCAGCTCTTTTTTTGACACACTGTTAATTAAAAAACAAACCAAAACATTTTGTTCTAAAATAGTCAATTTAAAATTTCTTCTCTTCATATTTGACTTGTAGCAAAATAATAATAAGTTTCCTAACATAAAATGTTAGGAAATACTTTTTTGTGTGTAAGAACAGCTATAATTTTTTAAATGTCTGTAGGATGTGGAAACCATTTCTTTCACTCCTTTCTCAGCTGTCGCAAGACTTAACAGAGTAAGTTTAATGATACAAACTGTGATAAACATCTTACTTGACTGACCATGCATACTGGGACCTTCCACAGGAGGCACAAATTTTACTGAAGGTATTCAATGAGGAAAGAACTTCACCAGTAAATCCTGCCTTCCTGCATCATGAAACTACTGCATCCATTTTATTGAAATGACAGAACTGGGAAAAGAGTGTTAGCTGTCATCTTTCAGCCAGAGCTAAATATAACCTCCAGTAGAAATCACACAAGTTATTTTGACAAAATTCTGCCTCTGTAAGGCAGAGGTTTTTTTCTGGTTTCTGCTTTTCAAATAGTGATGAACGTCATATTCTCTTTGTAACTGAATTTTGTCCAGAAACCACGAGGTGAGCAAATGAAATGTTGTAGTCTCTGGAATTTCCATATGAGTGCTGGTGATCCAAAGTTCCCACAGAATTCATTAGACTTCAGCTAAAACATAATCCTTTCTCCTGTCTGAACATCCAGGGAGTTCAAAATCTCACATTTTTTCATTGCAATTCTACTTATTATGAAGGATCTTCCAGTTTGCGTGCAAAGTTATTTCCTCAGCATTTTAACCATTTTAATCTTCCTTGAGCTTCCTGTGAAAACAAGTGGTATCCAATCTAGCTCTAATCCATGAGATTAGCTATTTATAGATGTAGCCATCAAAACATTTTGCTTTTTGTTTTTGAAGTTATTTTTCATCTTGGGGATTGCTGAACAACTATTTTATTTGATTTATCCAAATTTCTGCTGCTTCCATACTCTAAAGGAAGAGTGGAAGGTAATACATCCTGACAAGAAAATGTAGTAAAAACTACTGCAGATCAGCCAGAAAGAAGGGTTTAGTGGTTCTTGCTGAGTTAGTTTTGATTATGAGTAACGCTTCAGAACTCAGAGCTAAGAAATTCCGATATTTCTCACCGTGTTCCTACCATCACTTGAACAGGAAATTCAGTTTGTGGCACCATGGCTATAACAATTTGGACAGCTATTAATATGAGTTTCAACAGTTCATTTAAAATCTGGTAAAAAAAAAATTTATATCCAAAAAGCTTGAGCCTAGTTGAATATTATAGAATAAAGAAGATCATCACAGCATGCCAGTAGCTAATGGCTAACAATAATTATTTTAGAAATAAACTACCTGTGGACTGACAATTTACCTGCAAGGAGAATGAGTAGTTTGCTGGTTTTTATTTGTTTCCATTTTTACTTCAGAATTAGTCATGTGACATTCTGAGAATAATTGCTGAGAAATACCTGATATACAATAAACAAGTCTTAAGATTATAGTGAAGCTTACTAATAACCATATGGATTGATAGACCTAATATCTTCTTGTTCTTAGCATTCAATGTGTTTATGTTATATAGATAAATACACAAACAAGCACACATAGTCATGGGGAACAGGAGAGGTAAATGCAAATTTTTTATACAATATCAGGATTTTGACAAATGGCACCATGTACATAATCTCAGTTTCTCTGTCAATCAAACCACAATAACAAATGGAAATGTTTAAGTATAGGAGAACAAATATACTTCTAAATAAGGAAAAATATTTTAAGATTAAAGAAGTGTTTACTAGAAAAAAAATATGATCTTGGATGAACACATACAGTATTCCCAGTGACGGACAAATTGAATACTTAGAGAAACTGGAGATTGCTAGATTATTTTTTATACTCTGTGGAGCCTTTCTAATAAACATGCAAAGTTGTGAATACTAGGGGATGTCCACAGATTCAAAGTACATAATTTTGCATGCAATAGCTTTTCTATATTTTTGCTTTGCAAATACACCTTTTCAATTTCTAATAATGATTAAGCCACTATGAATTTGCAAGCAGGGCATACATCTGTATTTTTAAAGGATTAAGAGGATTGAAATTCATGTGGTCTCAGTTGTACTGAAGACCAAAAAATGTGTTTTAGGCAGAAAGTTTCAGGTAATAAAGTATTAATAGTCTGGATTTTGCTGATCCAAGCTGTTTCTTTTATTAAGATGTAAATACACATTTCCTTTGTATACACTATTTTCTTCCTTCCCATTTACTTGAAAATTGACTTTGAATGTAAAATAGAATACAAAATAAAAATTTCTCGTGAAACAAATTTGTGATAAGTATTTTAATTACACAGTAAAATTTGATCATTAAATCTCATCCGTTTTCATCACATTTAATAGAATGCCACAATACATTAGTCAAAAATATTACAACTTAATCTCTGACTTTAACAGTACAAACTATTCTTCAGAATAATTCACATTTTCCTAGTAGGAGGCACAACTGTCTCTGCCAATGAAAGTATTTTTCCAACTGAAATTTTTTATTTCAATATGTTCCCAAATATGTTTTTCTTCAGTTTGTGTTCTTCTTCTTCAATTGCTCTTCTTCACTTTGCTCATCTATTAACACAGTTAAAAATGTTGTCCTAACCTGTGCATACAAATGTGAATAACATGCAAAAATATTGTGCTGCATAGATGGTGGAAATATAGGAATGTAGTAAAAACTGAGAATCAGAATTATTTCAATTAGATCGTACCATTCTTTGTCAAACAGACCTCCAGCCAAGTAACCATATTTTATCCATGACTACCAATTGATTTTGTTTGTAGTTTCAATTTAAGAAATATTTATGGCAATGGTATTTTAACTCTGATTCTAATTTTAAACCTCCTTATTAGCATACCTAGAAGCAACTATTTAATCTTTCAAAACTAGACTGATAATAAAAGCAAATGTAAAATTTTACTTGATGTGACAGGTTGACCCTGACTTGGTGCCAAGTACCCGGACAGTCTCTCGCCCCTTACCAATAAGATGACAAACTCGTGGGTGTTAAGATCAGGCAGTTTAATACAAGCAAAGAAAAGATTTGCGCGCGCAAGAAGCAAAGAGAAGGCAGATCTAATCTCTGCTTCCCATTCAACGAAGGTCAGGTCGCGTCCTGAGAAGCAGGGCCCTACGCGTTGGTTGTCCCTTCAGCAGGCAGCCATCGGAGAACAACCCCGTGCCCCCACCCCTCCTGTTCTTTTATATCTGAGTTGACGTCATATGGTCTGGAATATCCCTTTGGTCAGTCTGGGTCACCTGACCTGCTCGTGTCCCCTCTGCCTCTCCCTCACAGCAGTCAAAACAGTGGAGTGTTATCTTCTAGCATTGCTAAAGCTGCTGAGGCTCGGCGAGACACAGTACACTTGATAAAATTAACCATTTTCCATTTTAACCTTTACATGAAGACAGAGGCAAATCCTGCAGCATTTCCATAACTCTGGGTGATTCTAAGGAATCCAAGGCAGCAAAATGAGATCTGTGGAACTAAACCATCGTCCTCCGGACACAATAATATTATTCTGTATACAAAAAGTGTAGTCAATTCACATTGCTCCCTTTAGCATGTACTAGTGTCAGTATGAATAAGTAAGAGTGGAAGAGTTGGCCCTTCTGTTAATGGAAAGCACATAGATTTCAAATGCAGCATATTGCAGTAATCAAACACTGCCATAAATGTCTTTTAATATGTTAGGTATTTTTAAGGGTGTTAAATAATCATTCTAGCCTGTCAAATTGTGTTTATAAAGACCATACACATCTAGTAACACTCTTATCTTACACAAAAGTGACTAGAAATGGTGTGACAGTATCTGTCCTGTGCTCTCCCCAAAACCATAGTTGGAAGTATGAGATAATGCTAGTTGTCATGATCCTAAATCATGCCAGGAGCAGTGCCAACAAATGAGCACTGCACAATCATATTACATTTATGTGCATTTGGAAACAATTGTTTTACCCGAACCCCATGCACTGCTTACATTAGCAGAAGAGGTTTGGACATAAAGACCAGTAACACCTGCAAGATAAAATGACCATGGTTTGTAGTCATTCCTCATATGCAGCCCACCAATACATCTCCTTGACATTATTATATTGTTGTAAGCGGCATGGCACTACTCTGCAACATCTGTCTCTGGCCTTGTCACCAGTTCTTGAGATCTGTGCTGGTTTGTTCTTTGGTTTTGTTTGCTCCACTCTGCCTGTCCAACACTATGGGGCATATAATTATAGTAGAGCCAACTGAGAGAGAGTTTGGTTGTTTTAGTGGTGAATTATCTCTTTGAATTAAATACTGACTTTAAAGTATGTTGCAAATTCAGCCATTATGGAGGTTATGTTGGGAACTTTAAAATTTTTTAAGAGAAGCAGACTTTGTAAGGATGGAGGTATTATATAGCTGCCTATTTTTTTTAACAGGGTGTCTGTTTGGACCGTTCCTGTTCTTAGTTTTCACTTATATATTCATAAACAGCAACCAGAAAGCTAGTGGCAGATATAAAGGTACAAATGCTCAGAGGTTCTACAGACTCCAAAACCCTTTGGAATGACCACTTGCAAGTGGAACCTGTCAAACAAGATTCTAACTTGCTTATCTATGACTATTGTGGTATTCCAAATATGAAGCTCAAAGAGCTTTATAGATATAAAATTTACAGGAAGAGTGCCATAAGTAAGAGTAAGAAAAATGACGATTTTTCATCAAAACCTGGCAGTCCCAAGAAATGAATGGCATTTTTTTGTGTTTAATTTGCATTCCCTTGTCGTAGGTTATTTATGATCTGTTAAGAGAATAGTCTTCTTGAATGTCAAATCTGTCATTTCTGAATTTGGATATATAGGGAAAATTCCTGCCTCACCTTATGATAAGCAGCTGCTATGATAAAAAAATGCATAGGGAAAAAAAGAAAGGGTTTGCACAGTAAATGTCACTGATGATGAAATTATCCGGTTATTTTATAATCCATGCAAAATCCCATTTTTATAAAGCTGTTGACCAGTTGTGACTTGATTAGCTGTGCTATAACGTGTGACAGATGGTGAAGGGAAAAGATAGTGAGATTAATATGTAATTAATATATTTAAAGTTTAATTAATTTATTTAATATGCATTCTCTCAGGACCTGCTCTCTAAAGAACTGGCTAAGTTAACTAAGTTAACACTGCAGTTAACATTAGACTTCACTGGACTCCTGATAAAGATAACTATTAAAATATGTTCTCGATATCGTGGAAACACTTGCTTAATATTCTAGATATTACATGGGACATCTTAGAACCTCAGGTGACAGATATTACAGTCACAGCATATATACTGTTAAGGGAAATTGGAAGTGAAAACCTGGTTTTAAGATTTAGCCTCTTTAATCCCACCAGAAAGTTTAGAATGAATAAAATTAAACAACACTTTCCCTATTCATTTGGTGAAGTGGTTTAAAGATCAGAAATTGTCTCAAAGTCTTACATAACCAATCTACAGTTTTATAGTAGCATAGAAGAGAGTTGTACAGTAACTCAAGCAACACCATTGTACATTATCCTACTTTGGACTTGCTCAGGTGGGAAAGGATGGTTTCCTTTAATATTCTGAATTTGAATGCATGGCTTTGTTGCCCAAGGGTTTTTTTTTTCTTTCCTCAGTTTCTTCTAAAGATCTAGGAATATGTAGTACAGTTATGTCTTAATTTATCAATAGCAGGTGATGGAAATATGGTGGGTTATGTACAATCCTCAATGTGCCATGTTTCAGCAGTATGTTGAAACTGGTAAGTTACTTTCTCTGATTTTGCAACATTTCTATGATTTTGTAAAATTTTCTATGATTTTGGGGACAGAATTTGCTCTTTTTCCTTTCCTGTTCCAGAGAATCTGTTATCCCCGTGGTTGAAAAATCCTTTAGTTGTACTGAGAAGTTTTGCACTTGTACGCGTATGGAAGAGGCAAACACTTTACTTAGTAATACAATATTATCTTCTTTTTCTTATCTAAGTTTCCTTTCAATGCATCACTAAAAAAAGCCCATAAACATTATCTTTAAAAAGTGTTTTTGCAATAAAAAAGCAGATAAAGGCAAGTTAGTTACCTAGAGATTCTTTTCTTCACATTTTTGGTTTTTTTCTTTTTTTTTTTTTTTTTCTTAAAAGTATTTGTGAAGAAATTCTTCTCTTTGAGATGAGATCTTATCCATTGCAGCTGAATTTGACCTTTTGTTCTTTTTAATCTTCATTGGAAGAGCTCGAACACCTGTTTTGAAAAGCCAGGCCCAACCCTTTGTAGAAAACAAGGAGGAACACGTTCCTAAAAGAATGAGGAATAAAAGGGGGAACTTTCCAGGGGACTAGGACAGGCAGTCTATGATTAGACAGCCAGATAACAGTAGATGCTCAGGGAAAAAGTGATATGGTTTCTAAAACAATTGAATGGGAGATGGGAGGACAGGTGAGGGTATGGGGAGGAAGCAGCAGAAAAAAAGTAAGATAAAGTAGACATAAGTCATATGCAAATGCAATAGGAATAATACAGATGGGAGGCAAAAATCATCTGTAAAGCAGAAATATATAATAGTGTTACTGTTACTCAGTAAGAGTAAAGCAGGAGTAAAGTAGGAGTAAAGGAGTCAGAGAACTAAAAATAAAAAACTGTGTATTCTGTTTGTCTGCTGTAGGACATTAATACATTTAGAGAGAGAAACATGAAATGATACAAGTTTTCATGTATGGACCACATGGGAAAAAAGTGTCACTCTCATACAAATATTCCTTTACCCTATCTATTATAAAAGACCAGAATTTGGGAATGGGATTGGCTATAGTTCATAGAGTAATCTCTAGAAGAATGTAAATCAGATGCAAAGGATGGGGGCCATACTGCTGATGCAAATGAGAATATGTGAAAATTTTTATGGTTTGAGGAGAAAAACAATTGATATTTTCATGAGATACATTTAAGCATATTCACATCATGACAATTACAAAATGAGGTTTTAAATTACTTATATTCTACATGAAGTCCCAGACTAAGGAAAGAAAAATGAGGTTTAATGATTAATGAAACAATTTTAATAACTCTCTAACTAAACATCTCATTACATTTCTACATTGTCTCCAGTCTTAGAATATCTAAAAAAATTTCAGATCATGACTAAATCTGCACCAAATTGTTCAATTTGCCTGGTGCTTTCACCTTGACAGAAATGGGGATGTTAAAGGGACAGATTTCTAACAAGAAATCTTATTTATCTGTACAAGTTAATGCATATTGCTGAGAAAAGCAATCTAAGAGATCAGTTGAAATGCTATTGCCAATGTGTGTCACAAACAGACTACAGCAGTACACGGAGCAACTGCCAACAGAAGATAAGACACTTCTGGAAACAAATAGCCATTCAAGCTGGGTTTTAACATGCAAAAAAACCCCTAAAAAAAACTCAGATAAAGACGTGGCTCAGTGCTGTAGGCTAGTGATTTGACATTAGTAGAGAGATAAGATTTGTAGAAAGAAATAAGCGTGCACTTAGACAAGACTTTCAGACAGACAACTTGCCAGAAACAATTTTAAAATAAATTTCTATGGACTTGAAGTAACATGGAAGCAAAAAAAGAAAAACAGATTTCATATGTAACTAAAACAGAGTGGACTGTTCTGAAAGTTGGTTGGCAAATTCCACATAGAGACAGGCTATCTGTGTTTACATATATTTATAAGGTTGGCATGAGAAACCAAGACATTTCATCTCTGAACATGACTTCTTATGAACTGAAAATAGGAGAAAAGTTACTATTAATTACTGTCATGGTCTGCATTAATATAAATGACCCCTTTCTGCATTTCCACAGAACTCACTGCCTCAGACATCATCATCCAGGACTGAATATTCACATGGAAAGAATATTTTTCTATATACAACTTTCTCACTGCAATGTATGCATAAGAAAACATAGGTACAGATATTGTTGCCTTCTGCAATCAGAGTTGTGGAAATGAAACCTGCCCATTCCTTCTTGTTAGAAAAAGGAAAAAACCTTCATGATGCCCGTGGAGAGGAAACTTAATGACAGCATTCTGATATAAGGGAAAGCAACAAATTAATCCTTTACTCGTGTTTTGTGAGAGAAAGCCTCTCCAGACATTGACAGGTGACTGTGTGCATCTTTAATCGTGTGCTTATGTGCTTTGCTGGGTGAGAAAGGAAGGCACTGCTATTTGATGATCAAGACACGGGGAATTCAATAAGAAGGGAGAAGGTGTTTCTGGGTTTCATTTAAAAGTACTTGTTTTCAGTCTTGGATATTTGATAGAAGCACTTGTTCTACGACTTCCACTGCAGAGAAGACTCCTGCCAGGTGAAGGTGTGAAATGATTTAAAGGAGGAGGATGTACATTCCAGGTATGATTATTTAAGAAGTGCTTTATAGTCAGTTTGGCACAGAGCATAGCTTCTGGTGTCTTCTCACAGAAGTCATCCCTGAAGTCTCACCCTGGCCTGGCCTGGCCTGACCTGGCTACCAAAATCTTGCCTCACAAACACAATGTTTCTGACTATAAGCAGTGTTTTTCTGACTCCTGAATCACATTGTTTCTGATGCTATCTTTTTTCCTGGGCAATCTCAGCTGACCTGTAGAACAGGGAATTGCTCTTGTTCTTTAAGAAGAGTTTTCACATCCAGTTTTCTTAGAGAAACAAAACATAATTATTCACAAAAATAAAATAAAGCGGGACAGAAATGCCTCAGTTACAAGACTAAAGTCTTGTGATTACTATAAACCTTGATTACTCCTGGAAGAAACTTAATCTGAACTATTAAAAACAGAGACAAAAGCTGGTAGAAAATGACAGGGACAAAGACTTCTACATGAATAGCATTAAATGAACTTTCTTTAAATGCTTTAAAAAAGACAAAGACACAAAAAGGTGCATTTACACTTTGATGTTGTGATGTTGGCAAAGCAAAGACTCAGTTCATAGGCTGAGGAAATGCACTCTGCAGATGGCAAAGGCAAACCTTAGTCCCAGTTTGTACTCTAGCAGCTGGTATCCTAAGTTTTGTATCCCTCATTGGTCTCGCTTCCTTTCATTCAATAGCCAGACTGTTACTTATCTTCCTTATTAACAAATGAGGCTTTTGTTCATGTCCTTCCTTCAAGCAGTCTCTTCAGTAATCTTTGTTTGTTCCTGAACTTAGGACCAGGTTGCTGAAGCATCACTGACATAAAACACAGCAAGGGTAATGTATGTGAAGCAGACACTGAGAAGAGTTGTTCCTGCTAATCCACTTGCATTTGTTGCTGAGAGGAAAATGCAGTTTGCTGATGTCATGAGGAGCAGCAGAGCACAAAGGAATTGTACCAGAGTCTGCATCACAAATAAATGGGTACCATAAACCTACTCACTGTGATCCTTTGTGGGTATGGTCAGAGTTGGAAGGTGGGTGCTTTTTCCAATAGCTTAACTCTTGGAAAAGGGAGCAGCTGCCTCTTATGCTGCAGAGCAGCCTGGTGACAGCACACGGGAACAGATGGCAGAGCAAGTGTCTCTTTCTTTGCATTTAGGCAGCCTGCTTCCCTCCTCCTGCTTCTCACAAACAGCTTCACTGCATTTGTCTCGTGGTATAAAGATACTAAATCTTTTCTTTTCACTCCAGAAAACAGTTACCCTTGGTCTTTGAGATTAAAAGAAGAGAGGGGCGAAAATCTAAAGCATTAATTCCACACCCACACCCTTCTTTCACAGGTCAGTCTACTGAAAAAACAGAGATGAGCTTTAAGGTTTTTTTCTGTTATTGTGGGTTGATATACAGGCAATCTTATCAACACTTGATAGTTGCTTTGCTGTACAGAGAAGCAATGGCACAATTTAATTCAAAGTAGGGAAGATCTAGTGTATCTACTCCTTGATTTATGCATCAATGCTGGAGTGTTTTTCCTTTTATATCAATAATCTGAAAACATAAATGCTTAGCTTATAGGTATAAATGGATAGTATATTCAGCTATAAGCAAAACTTCTGCATAGCATATATTATCTAGAAATTATTGTCTAGTATTGCTAGATGAGGAAAAAATGTAAAAATAAGAAATAGATTTCAAATACTACAGGGTTTCCTTCTGATTCAATTGAATAAAGCTATTGAAAATCATGCAGTGACTCACATCTGCCATATGGACATACGGACACTTTTAAAGTAACTGTTGTGGCTGAACTCAACTGGGACCAAATGAACAAGACCAGGTGATCTGTTCTTTTCTAAGAAGAGTCCACCCAGCCATTCAGAGTCTGCTGCTGACAGGAGTGCCTGGAGCAACTAGACTTGGATGGGAGACGCTGGTGGGAGGTCACCACGCCGAGACTGATTGATTCAGACTGTCTGCAGGCTCATTTAGTGCTACTGAGTTGGCTGCACTCACTTTACCTTTTCAGTGGTGAAGTCTGAAGATGCATGCATTTTTGAAAAGGCAGTTTTAGATCCTGACATAATTCCAAGACCTCAGAGACCTCAGGCACTCTATAGTCACTATAATGCCTAGACTTTTATACATGCTTTCTGTCAGGACCCTATTCCTACAATTATAGTTGTTCCTATAACTCTTACTACCATGCATTTTGAAACAATGAAACATCAACCTATATTAAAAATCGAAATCCAAATATATACTGAAGTAACACAGAGGGTCATTTATTTATGTACCTGGTGAATATTCCATTTCCTGAACAGAAAATACTAATCACAACTCTTGATATGCCATGTGTTAATTGAATATATTTTTCAGTGCTCTGAAAGACCAAAATATGAGCCAGATATTTGTATGGAGAAGCATTTGAACAGATTTGTTGACTAAATACTCCCATGAGTGAAGTCTTGTCTCTTTATTTCAATGTCTTTAGAAATTCTTTCCTGGTCCACTCCCCCTGTAAACCAACACTCTTTACATATTCCATTACTAGGTGTTTTGTGTTGCTGCAGATAAATATGATGAGACTGGGCCCTAGGAGATACTCTTTGTTATGTACTGGTCTCTTTAGGGCTTTGTGGAATGTCACCTTGAAAATGTAACATGATGGAAATTGGTGAGCTCTGCTCTCTCATGCAATAAAGTTTACACAAATATTGAAATATTGCTTCTGGTTCCTATAGCTTGTAACTTATATGAACATTGTCCTCAAGCTACTATTTTTTAAGCGAGGAAAAACAGAAAATGTCTTGCCTGTGTTCTCTGTGTTGGGAAGTAATACAGAGTTTTTAACTTACCTTTAAATTTTTTGTCATTGAAGTGGCAAAACCGAAACAAGAAACCTCAGGCCACAAGGCCAAGATACACAATATTGCAAGGACCAATAAAATGTTATAGCTCTGTCACTCTTTATGGAATATGGAGCTAGGTTTGGATTTTGTTTTTTTTTTTTTTTTTTTTCTTTTTTTTTTTCTGTTTGTTTGTTTGCTTGTGGGTTTGGTCGTTTATTTTGAAGTAGGAATGTTTTCTACATGTCTAATAACCATAGCCTTTAGCTTAGTGAACTCACAGTCCAAGGGATTTAGATAAAGGTGTACTTGCACAAGAAATCCCAACGGCTTTCACTAAAACCATACAGAGTCTGAATCAAAATCTATAGATAAAGCAACTATAGATTTTTTCTGAAAAGCAAATAGATCTATTTCCTTTTATAACTTGCTTTCGAAAAGATGGGTGGTGCAACTGCTCCTGGTGCAGGCTAAAACTCAGTGAACCTTTGTGTAACTTCACTGACTTCTTGGACTCTGGATTATATTAAAGAACAGAAATAATTACACTAAGGGTCTTGTTCTGCATTCCTAACATAAGCAGAATGCTTATTGGATTTGCAGTGTAGGTCTGTCTTTTGTTTAGGAAAAGCTTTGAAGCCTGTTGAAAAAGGACCAAGTCATGGTCTTTGAATGAGACCCAAGTAGTGTTCTGCATAAATAAGAAATGCACTTCACACACATCAAGAATAATTATTTACATTTGTTGTGAATATTTTTTACAATCTTTATTCTTCTGTCATGCACTGATTTAATAAATGTGAACTGGCTTTTGAGATGACAAGAAACACAGCACTTCGTACAGAGAGGTTTTTTCACATATATAAAATATGAGTGATGGGCTTGATGGTGTGTATGTTCACCACTGTCCTCTACTGGTTAACCACAGAATTGTGCAGCTTTGTGTTGAGCAACACTGAGCAAACAGGAAAAAAATTGCTGTCCCATTCATTCAAATTTCAGAACTAGTCCTGAATCAATCATGCTCATAGTTGTTTTGTGTTCATTCTCCTACAGTGCAAAAATGAAAGATTTATTTATTTATTTATTTATTTATGTAGTTATTTAGTTATTTATTATCAACTGCCAGGTTTATAAGAGTGGGATATCTTTTCCTAGGCTAGATGATACAGCTAAAAAAAAATCCACAAAATTTCAGGCACAGAGGGCTGCATTATATCTGACAGAGAAGCCAAAACATGCAAGTAAAGCAATAGTTAAAAATGTGTGACTCAAGTTTGATACAACTGCTAATTGGATTCCTCAGAGAAAAGAGAGAGTTGATACCTTCAGGTTAATATGGCTGCAGTGGCAGACAAGTGATTCCCAGATACCTGTGAAACTGAGAAAAAATTTCTGTGGGTCCCAAATGCCCTCCAGAGTGCTAAGGAAAAAATAAATGCTGAGACAAGGCCATTTAGACATGGAATTTTATGGCTTAGATTAATATATAGGACTTTGGGGGCATTATGCTTTGATTTAGTTTTGATTGTCCAGTCGGTTGTTCTGTTTTAGCCACCAGGAATATGCAAAGCTGTTTTCCTTAAAGCCCTTTCCTCTAACGAGTGCTAGCTTACATGTTGCTATATTATACTTCTCTTAGTTATAGAATGTGGTAAAGACTTTTCATTTATTGCAGCTTAAGAATATTATGTAGTTTAGCATCTTGACATTTTTTCTAGAGATCATACTTGAAAAGGAAAAAAATACAGCATTTTCCCTTTTCACTGATCAGCTCTAGGCACTTCTCTATCTGAGGAAGCTGGTTTTGTGTCCTTGCAAAAAAATGAAAAAGGAAAGGACCTTTTCCTTTAGTTTGGGAGCACAAAGGTGTGTACTCAGAGCAATATTCACTGTAATTGTGTTCAGAAAGGCTGTATGGGTATGCAGCAGCATTTCGAAAAATGGCTGCTTGGAGATATGAATTTCCCCTGAGATCTCACTGTGGAGGTGTAGCTTTGATTTCTTTCTCAATACACTAAAATGTGTTTTTTAATACTGACTCAAGTCCAAGCAGCTTCTTAATGTATTTTATTTTATTTTTCCAGGGTGGCAGGCAGGGGAGGGAAAGAAATATATTTGGGAAGGGTGTTGCTTCAGAAATGTAATCCTGACTATCTGACACTTGTGCAGATTCATTTTAGGGGCAGAGCTGGAGCTAATTAAGGACTACTGGCCAGAGGGTAACAATGTCAGGGCCACTCAGCCTGGTACTGGGCATCCTGCAGCTGAGCTGCTTCAGTGTGGCAAAATGGAGGCATTTCTTCCTAGCAGTGTGCAGAAACCTCAGCAAAGCAGCAGCCTGGTTCTCATGGTAACCAGGATTTCCATATACTGCAGGGGTACACATAGCCTGACATCACTTTGCTGCAGGGAGGATTTCTGTGCATACTCAAGGACTAAATGAAGCTCTTTGTAAATGGAGAATGTGTGTCCATTTTTGTGTATGTAATTGTATGGCTTTCCTACTGTAAAAGGGAGAGTAATACAGAAAGAAGTAAAGAGAAGATGCAAAATTTTATTTCTCTAGGTAGGAATAAAAATAATCTCAACATACCCTTCAAGCTTCTTTTTCTCAGTTTGCATCCTGTTTTAAAAAGCAATAATATCTTGCCCAGCTGGGCAGAAAGAAGCATGCTAGCAGATTCTTCAGGTCTAAGAAAATTTGCTTTGCTAATCGTAACAGGGAAACAGATTTACTAAATGTTAGATGATGCTTTTTTGCTGCAACATCATATATACAGCTTTTGTCAGGGCAAGTCTGTAATGAAGATGTGATATTCATCATGCATGATACAGTGACATCTGGTGTAAGACATCCTGTGCTGTAAGCTGCAGTTCCCAGCTAGGAAGATAATCCTTGTGCTTCAGTGTTATCAGACTCTGCCATGGAACCCAATGAGAGGTTTTCCTACCCCTCATTTGAGATGAATCATAGCTATTATAATGTCATCCAGGGCCCTATGCTATTCAATTCTGTATATCTAGTCTGTCCTGAGGAATTATAATACAAAAATAACCTGACATGAAATCTCTATGTTTGTACTAGGGAGATTGGAGTTGCTTTAGTGTGGAAGGTCTATAGTTCCTTGTAGATCATTTATAATAGAACTGTGTGTGGACCTAAAAAAGCTTAAAATTGGCTTCAGATGGTTGAACTAAACTGAACACAAACTAAAACCACTTCTCCTACAGCTTTTTTGGTTTGTATTGATATAAACCATTCTGAACCCTTCCACTTGCGAAGATTTAGTATGGGCTTCTGTGAATTCTGATATATGGAGATCTTGTAGGGCTAAGACAGATACCAGTTATTGTAATGCAAATTTGCAGTTTTTCACTTTTCCTCACTACAAAATCTCACTTTTACAAATGAAGCTCAGTGGAGTTCTGCATAGATAGGAGGGGTATCCACCATTTCAACTGCATAATAAAAAGGCATTAGATTTGTTTAATTTTACTTTGCAATGTGTCTTTTGAATCACTGAATATATTCCCAAATGATCACAAATTAAGTGACAATTTTAAATGAACATGAGTATATTTCTCGTGAGTCTGGTGTATGGTTAAGTGATATAGACCTTTCAACAAATTACTGCTTTTTCATGTTTTAATCAGCAAATTTCACTCTGCTTCTGAATTATGGTCCTTTTCTTTCTCCTTTGGTATGAATCATAGTTTCTTTACATTACTGTACTTGATGGTAAATGTGAGACATATAATCAAAAATCTAATGATAAATCTCCTAGTCACCTACATGTAGGGAGGGAAAGAAAAAGAAGAGGTAAAAATGAGAAATGAAAGTTAGACCCTGGTATTTTATCTGGTCTATCCTCCAGTGAATTGTTTTCATGTGGGCAGCTTCTGGTAAATGTGGAAAACAAAACTACTGGTTATGTAATGACTTTAGAGGAAAGAGAGCCTGCTCGGAACTGACAACAGCCCTGACAGCTTGAATGTGGAAGTTAGAAATATCTTGTTAGGAGTATCGTCTTTAACATTGCAGAGCCGTACTGGAGTCCTTTGCTCCAGGAAGGAAAGGCAGGTGGCACCTTTGCATGTGACTGCAACGGGGCAGGGCCACTGACAACTGCTGGTGATAAATATCTGAGCTCTGCATCGATATCAGTCCATGCAGGGTGCTCACTGCCCCTTCTGTACCCCAGAGGGAGCTGTTTTTTCTTTAGGTTGGAATATGGTGAAACCACAGTGACAATGAAATCAAAGGGAGGGCTCTTTAAGATACTTATCTATGTTCCTTGCCACCAGAAAATCTTTGCTTCCTTTTTTTTTAAGTGGATCCCGAAGTGCGCTCAGAATTAATTATAACTTTCTATTTGATTGTGTAACTATAGTGGACAATATTTATCGCAAAAGTATGAGGAGATTTGCCTAGGCTGACTGTGACATAAGTGAAATACCACATCTATCTCCACCCTTTCTGATATAATTTTCAGTCATAACTGGCCATTCTTTAGTATTTTTAATTTATTTGTATGTAATAATGCAGCACAAGAATGCATGTTATTTATTCTGGTTATTTATGAATAAATTCATTCCTAGGTCACTGTGAAGGTTTAAAAGTAAACCGGCGGGAGAAATGAAAGCAGTTTAGAGAGACCACAAGTCAGAGCTACAATTTACTAAGAAGGTTACAATACATACAATGACACAAGGTAAAAAAAGTGCCTTTGATCAAGAAGGACTAAGCACAACCCAGCCCCCTGGGATGGGAACAGCACGGTGCTGGTGAGCTCCTGCCCCAGCACTGTGTGATGCCCCTGGGTGCAGAGCAGAAGGGAAGGAAACCTGCTAGTCGGGATGATGGTCCTGTGGGAGACAGCAGTTCTGTTGGAGAAATGGTAGCAGCCCCCTCCAGAGTGGCAGCCACGGTCCTGCTGGAGTTCCGTTCCCCCCCTGGGTCTGATGAGGTGGTACCCCAGTCCCAAAACCCAAAGATTACACATCCCCAGGTTCAGGTGGGAATGCCCAGTACCTCCCGCAAGGGCAGGGGGTTTCACAATGGGTGTTTTATCTCTGTGAGTCCTGGGATATTTTGGATCCTTTGATGATGTGGGCTGTTTTAAGTGCCCATTGTGTCAGTGCAGCAGGACCCTCCAGCTGGGTGTGGAGGTGTTAATGCCTCCCTGGATTTCTTTCCTTATCTGTTGTGGCCTGGGGTGTGAAGTGTGTCCTGGGCAGCTGTGACCACTGATTTATTATTAACAACCTATCAGGAATGACATAGAGAGTATAGAATATACAGTTTTTGGTTAAACCCTCATAGTGATAAACAGGTCCCAGCTCCTGTAACTGTGACAGTCACACACGTGGAACTCACAGAGATGTGCAGAATCTGCAGGCATCAGCTGTAACCTGTAAATGACAGTATGCTGTGAACATGGTGGACAGATGTGCCATCTAAACTATTGAGTTAGAGAGGGAGCAAGAGAGAAACAGTGGGAAAAAGGATTAATAACAGAAAAGAAGGTCTCATTACTTCATTAAAAGAGGAAATGTATGAGAAGTGACCATCAAATGCTCCCTTATGGTTTGGATTTTTTATCTCTTCTGTGCTGAAACAACCCAGAGTGGCCAAAGTCCTTAGCTGAGTGCACTGCCCAGACCCTGACATCCTCTCAGAGATGCTGCAGCACCCAAGTACTGCACTTGTACAGTTCTGGAAATGCAGCTGATACAGGCAGTGCCTTACATGGTGCACCATCCTGCTCCATACAAGATGGTGTTGGGATTTTGCACACCTGGAGCAACCAATCCCTTTTGGCACATCCTGATTGCTTATGTGCTTGCCTCCTTAGGCACCATGGCTCCTCCAGGTTCCTCTTTCCATGGCTGAAAATAGGAATAGAGAAGAGATCTCCAGCTCTGGGAGATCAAGGAAAATTGTACTGGGTTGACTTTGGCCAGATGTCAGGCACCCACTCTGTCACTCACCTCCACAACTGGACAGGGGAGAGAAAATGTAATGAAAGATTCATGGGTTGGGATAAGATCTGGAATAGAACACTCACCAAATAGTGTCCTGGGCAAAACAGACTTGAATTGGGGATATTAATTAAATATATTACTTATTAACTTGGAGCAAGATAATGAAAAGTAAAATAAATCTTGAAAATACTTTCCCCCACCCTTCCCTCCTTTCCAAGTTCTACCTCCTCTACTCTAGTGGTGCAGGAAGGTGGGGAATGGGGGTTACAATTAGTTCATCACAAGTTATTTCTGCCACTACTCAGGGAGAGGAGTCCTTCCACTGCTCCAGCGTGGGGTCCCTCCTACAGGATCTTTCTCGAAATTCTCCAGTGTGAGTCCATCCCACCATCAATAGTTCTCCATGAACTGCTGCGACATCGGTCACTCTTCCACAGGATACGGTCCTTCATGCACAGTCTGCTCCAGCATGGGTCCCCCACAGGGTCACAGATCCTATCAGGAAATCTGCTTCAGCATGGGGGCCTCTCTCCACAGGTCTGCAGGTTTATGCCAGAAGCCTTCTCCATCATGTGTTTCCCATAGGATCACAGCCCTCTCTCAGGCATCCANTACGGTCCTTCATGCACAGTCTGCTCCAGCATGGGTCCCCCACAGGGTCACAGATCCTATCAGGAAATCTGCTTCAGCATGGGGGCCTCTCTCCACAGGTCTGCAGGTCTATGCCAGAAGCCTGCTCCATCATGTGTTTCCCACAGGATCACAGCCCTCTCTCAGACAGCCAGTGTGTGTCTTCTCCACAGGCTGCAGGGGGATCTCTGCACCCCTGTGGTTCTCCATGGGCACAGCTGCCCCACCATGGTCTGCACCACGAGCTGCAGCTCTGGTGCCTGGAGCACCTCCTACCCCTCCTTCTGCACTGACCTGAAGTTGCTCCTCTAACATATTCTTGCTCCACTCTTCTCTGGCCATAATTACATGTGTGCAATAATTTTTTTTAACCTTCTTAAATATATTATAACATTCCTGATTGGCTCAGCCTTGGCTAGCGGCGCATCTGTCTTGGAGCCACTTGGCATTGACTCTGCTGGACATGGAGAAAGCTTCTGGCAGCTTCTCACAGAAGGCCCCCTGCTGCCAAAATCTGCTCGTGCAAACTGAACACAAATATGTAAAAATGTGCACCATGCACAGTGTATGTGACAGTGGGCTTCTTGTCATCACAGGCAGAACATCACATCAGCTAGACAAGGACTTCTACTTACCCAAGCCATGTCAGCAATCTAGCTATGGATATTGCCAAACATCAGCCCATCAGCTCCTTCCTTGATCCTACTTGATTTTCTGCTGCAGGTATGATGGACGGTGTTGAGGGCATGGCAGGATTCCACTAACAACTGTGAAAGCTACAAACTAAATTATATAAGAAATGACTTGTACTTAATGTCAATTTAATAAAAAAAAATTAAAATATCATGCAAATATAATGTATGAACTATCTATATGAATGTGTGTATATACACCTATATATATAGTAGTAGATAAAATTGAGACCTATACAAAGTATGCTTGCCAGCTGTCAAAGACCTTAGTCCAATCTTTGGCAGTATAGTTCCAACATTATTTCAGTCTCTGGGTCTTTCCTGCAACATTCAAGGAAAAACTAGTTATTGTCCTCCATTAATTTTTTTTTTTTTTAAATCTGCTGCCATTTAAAACTTCTATATACTAAAAATCTCTGTCTTTCTAACTAATTTCAGATTAGTTTAACTGCTTGGTTCACTTTTCAGCCAGTTTTTCAGTGTCTTAAACTTTGAAATGTATCCCTCACAAGTCAAAAATAGGAATTTTCATTTCATTGATTTTTTAACTAATACATAATATCACAGCTGAGTGCTGGCTAAAGTCAACACACTGACTAGCTGTGGTAAGATAAAGCAATCAGGCAAAAGCTCTGAGGTCAACACCACCTCAGTAAGAAAAATAGGCATTTAAGCGCTGATAGTTGTGTGTCTTATATACAATCTGCTGGGAGCAGCACACACCATCACACCTCACATTCTTCAGAAACTCTTTAGGTGATGTGGTGCTCTCACTGCCTTTGTATGTCCTTCTGGCAGATGATAGGACTGTTAATTGTCTACATTTCCATATCCTTACTGGGTGTTATAGCAGATTATTTCATTCTCTTGAACAAGCCCTTTCAATGGTACTTCTTTGCTGAATTTAAGAACTGGGAAAAGCTGTTTCTTCTGCCTTCCCTCCCATAACTGCTTGAGCTGTTTGCTTTAAAATTTGATTGCAACCACCATCTTGTGCTATTAAGGTTAACCGGGGGTTGTTCTTCAGGGTTGCTTGACATTTGCTATGGGATGGGTTCTGCTCTGAGCTGTGTTCATCTCTCCTCTACCCTTGATGATTCTGTTTTACTTTGAAGATGTAGTTTTTATCTGATTAAGTCCTGGTTGTCAGAGTTCTAGTGCTACATTTTGTAGTGTGATCTGTAAAAACGGCCTCCTCCATCTCCTTCCCCTTCTGCAATTTTCTTATCAGGTTTCTCACTTTCTTAAAGGTTGCTTTATGTTTGGATAATATTTGGTGTATTCCACCGCTCAAGGCACTATGATGAACATAATACTTCAAATGCAGATTTTTACCTACCCAGTCAACTGAAATGAAATAATCAGTCTTACCTTGGACAGAAAGAACCTATCTGGCAACAAATACTCAGCTGCACTCAGAAACATCTCTTAAGTGGGATTTCCTGGAGTAGTCAGTTAGATGACTTACGGATTGGAGGTTTCACCAAATTTTTTTTATTTTATTTTTTTTCCATTTTTTTTTGCATTTATTCAGAAAATTTAAGGACATGTAGGACACATTTGAAACAACAACATGATACTCTTCTTCAAAATTTTCTCTTGAATCAAGGACTGAGAAAACCATGTGAAACTTCAGGAGGGAACTGATTTTCAAAGCTGCTGAAGAGGTGTGCTGATCATGTTGAACGGAATGTGCAGCATGATGTATCTATGCCTGTAACTACATGTGAGATGGTAATTTTCTTGTTATGACGTGAAGGCATGCAAGAATTCCCCCTCATTATTTTTCCTAGATTAAGTTTTTCTAAAACATTTTTCTTCTGCATTATTATGCACTTGGCATTCTGAATTTCAAATCTGTAAATGCACTTTTCTGAACCCTGCAAGTGGAGGTAGGCACAATTTAGAAGGCTGCCTGAAAAACAGGCTTCATGCTCTTTTACAGTTACTACACATGAACACAATTGTGAACGAGGCAGTTGATTGTCTTGTTTTTGGGAAAATCTGATAGAAAAAACATTTGGTTGGATGGAGGGTATGATAAATTTGAGAATTCAGTGCAAGACGTTGCTATTTACAGAAAATTAGAAGTGTTTCATAAAATTATTTTCTGTGGCCAAACTCTTTTCTTGTAAGTCTAATATCCATTGTAGACTTCCATGAAAAGCTAAATTATCTTTGACAATAGTACTTTTACATCTAATGAAAAAACTAATAGAGTTCAAGTGCTCAAAGATACAGAAATCAGATTAGTTTAACTTATACTTGAAGAGATATGCCAGAAGTTTAACGGTGCTTTGGTACCAGAATATGCTCAAAAATATTTGACTAGTTGCACCAAAAATGATCTTAGATCCACAGCTACTCAGAGTAAACATTCCATGGTTTATAGAATAAGTTTTACTAGTGCACCTAGAGGATCTTGTCTCCCTCATGCTTTTCTGTATGCTTCTGACACATCATGTGTTTACAACCAAAGGGTCAAGACTGCACCACTAACAAGTCAAGTCATGAAAACATAACAAAAGAAAACAAAAAAAAGAGAAAAATTAGGGGGTTTAATGCTTTTCTTTGGATTTCTTCTAGAAAACACTTCACTTAGTGGGGAAAGAAGAATCCATAATCCTGTTTGGACATGTTTACATAAAAAAGTTTCTTCTAGAATTAACTGTTAGATGCTGTCCTCAAGCACCTTACCCTAGACTTGAACCTTGACAGTGACAAGGTTGTGTACATATACCTCAGGAGCTGCCCACCCTGCAGATAAACTTGAACAGATGGGGTTTTTTTTAGTCTGCACAGTGTATGTTCTGCTTTGGTTTTAAGGAAAGACATGACAGAATACTGAGTGAAAGACTAATAGTACTTTAGGCAGTATTCATCTAGGAAAATATATGTTCTAACTATTTCCTATTTTATGATTTTATTGAAAATTAGAGAAGAATAAGGGCAAATTTTTCTCTTGGGCTCAGAGACCAAGGGTGTTTCTCAGGTCATTTAATATGAGACCTTGTGTGCAAAAGACAGGCCCAAATTACTGAACTTGTGTGCATCTCTTTTGGACTTGAAGTAATGACAAAAAAGAGATTATTCTATGTGCAGGCAGTAAAGATACAGCCTGTCAGATGAATCAGTAGTCTAAAATGCTATGAGAAAAAGGTGACTACAGTAGTGTCAGAGGCTGGAAATACTGTGATATTGCCCTGTGTGCATTCCCACAGTTCATGTTCCCCATGGTCTGGCTCTGGATCTTCAGAAGCATGTGGCTAAGGAGGAAACATCAGTATTGAAGGTGATATGAGGCTTGGGTTACGAGAATTTGGGCTTGCATCCCAGGTCTTACATTTAGAGCCTAGATAGCAGATGGTCACTGAGCTGTGTGTTGGTACCTCAGATTTGCTGGATGGATAAGATGCATCGTCCTCTCTGCCCTCCTTTTTCATTTAGCAAGGAAACATTTACATTGATTGCAGAAGTTGATGCTTACATTTGGTTGATATGCAACAGGAAGCAATGACAACAGGATGTGAGCCTCATTTATCCAGGCACTTTCCTTGAGAAAAAGCAGCACCTGCAGACTTGTTGATAAGCCCCAAAGGAAATTCTGAATTCAGATACTGGCTGCCTGACAAACAGATGTTGTAGTAAGAGAAAAGGCTTGTTTGGCACTGCAGCCAGTAGAGTAAGGGCACCTGGAAACAAGTCCTAAAAAACCAAAAAAAGCTGAATAGATTGTAAGACAAAATCTGTGAATTTACTCTGGTCTTCCTTTTGATATGTCCTGTAACAGATGGTGATTATGGTCAGTAAACAGAGGGGCAAGGATGCAAAGTTAACTTCTCTAGTATTTCTGTTCTCACTTGGAGGGCTCAGAGCCACCCAGATTACATCTGTGGTTGTATCTGGAATTTCAGGGAAGAGCATCAGTCCTACAATTTACAATTATATAAGCTGTGCAACTATTATGATGCATGCAGGAAGTGTTTGCATTCCTTTTCTCCTTTTTGAGACTGTTAGCAGTTCCTCTCTTGTTCCTCTCATTCAAGTGTTGCAAAGTAATCTTACAGACAATTCAACAGCTCATTCATGGAAATTAACCACTGTAAAGGGAACAGTGTCTTGTTTAACCTCTTTCTTCAGAGATTAAATATGCTGTACTCATCTAGATGCCTCATGAAAGGTGGTAAGGGTAAAATTATTATCTGCTTTTACTTTCCAACAGAATTTCTACTCTTCATGAACTGGTTACATCTCTATTTGTTTTTGCAAATATAGAAAAAATTGCTCCAGAAGCAATTGCATTTAGATGTCATGAGATTTTTCCTTAGACCATCAACACATAGGACATATCTCCTCAGCCCTAATTATAGTTGTAGTCGTTTATAGAAAGCTAAAACATCTATATGGTTTTGTTGATCATCATGTTGCCAAAGTAACATAATATGTGGACAGCTTATTTGCAAACAGACAGATGACCACAAACCCTGCCTTTTAAGCAAGGCTAAGTGTCTTGTGCACATCACCGTGCCAGTGTTGAAATACTGCTTCTAGTCTCAGTGTTAATTCACTTAGGACGAGCACAAGGTCTCTGCAGGATGGTTCAGTACATGGTGTATACAAACCCAATGTATTCCCCAAACTTATAGCAAGTTTCTCTCTGGTGAGAAAGGAGAGCAATAAAAAAAGAAGTGTTATTTCTGCAGGGAGAGTTGGAACACAATAATCCTACGAGTGGCTGGGAGAAGGGGGGATCAGAGAGCTACGTGGCACTGTGTGCTTCAGAAAGGAGCTGGAAACAGTTTGGAAAACATTGCCTTTGGCTCTCAGCATACAACTGATGGAGTGAGAAAAGTTTTGAAATTTTGCCTCCCTGGGGTCAAATTAGTGCTGTCTTCTTGCATGTGTGAATTTAGCCTTCTGTAGTAAAAAGGGAGAATACTTCAGTGAGAGTTTGCATTAACAGGCCTTAATTTGCAAAAAGCTGGCAAAAAAAGCAGTTAAAGCTGAGTGCTACTGTGGCTACCTGACAGGCAGTAATTTGTTGGCCAGCCTTATTTGATTGCATCTGATTTGTGTTCCTCTATACTTACTGTGTAGTCTGCCTTTAGCAGGATTTGCCCTCAAAGTGTTCCAAGCACCCATGAAGTCCAGCTTAACTGTGAGCATAAAAAATGAGTAATGAGGAGCATTTTAGAAATGGAGGAAAGCCAGAACGATTTTTTTGAAATATCTTCTTGGAGCAACATGCCAGCAAAACTCATTGAAGCCTGAAAATATATGGAGCTTGCTTATTGTAGAACAAGATATATAGTGACACACCTAATGTGTTGCACTAATGTGATAAAGTACAAGTGGTTTACAATTAAAAAAAAATCAGCTGTGCTTTGTATCAAAAATAATGATTCATGATAACATGCTAACAATGCTAACAATAGGGTTTTGTGCTTTTGAGGAAAAGGGAATTATTTCTCATTAATTTTATTTTCAATTAAAAGGTTGTTCTCTTTGTTTCTCTTGGGGTATATGTACTAAAATTTCCAATGTTTTTACTAATTTAATATGTTTATTGACCAATTATATTGTGTTCCCTGGTTTTCTTTCATTCCCAACCCTTAGTTATTGTTTAAAATTCTGGGGAAGATGTTTTGTTGTGTGCTTTATAATTGGGAGGTGACTGACCTGACTGTTGTTGAGTATAACTTTTTAAAAAAATTTTTATTTTAAATTTTGGACTAGAGAAGAGGCCTAAAAGATATTTCTGGGACAAAAACCGATGAGGGTGTACAAGGTTGGACACTAGACACCTGTGCCTAAACCTCAGCCTGCTGCTGTACTGGGTGTACTGGTGTCTTAGCACTTTTCTACTCTTGGATCTTCACAAACTAATCTTTGTTCAGGGATGTCAGTGAAGAAGTGCTTCTGCCCCTTATGTAGAGTCACAGAAGTAGTTTCTCCCCCTCTGGCCCACAGGAGCAGAGCAGGACTGCACAGTGTTAGTAGATTACCTAAAGGAGGATCAGGTGCTCTGAGCAGTTCTGTTGACTCCAGCATAACTGTCTTCCACAAACAATATCTGACCTCCAGTAGATAGCTCTGTGTTGCTCTAAAAGGAGTTTTTTCTAATGGAAGAGTTTGAAAGCTCAAAGCTTTGTATAGTTAGAGTGGCAGATGATCAGTTTTGGCTGCAGAACCTGTCACTTACCAGGATTTTCTCTCAATTTTTAGGTAGAAGGTGCTTTAGAAGGTACTTTAAATATTGTAACTGGTCTTTGTAATAGATGCCCTAAAACGATCAGTAAAAGCTTGATATAGCTCAAGAATAAACTTTAATAAGAAGCTAATTAAGGCTTTAATCTTAACAGCATTGTGGCACATGTAAAAAGTATTACCCAGTTGCCATGAGACTCCTATTACACCTATTACTGTCTATAGAGACAAATTTATAGTAAAATGTCTACTGGTCAATTCAGATATATTTCTAAGATTAACTTATATTTCTAAGATTAACTTATGTTTTTTCACAATGCTTACAGCTACTCCAAAGCTGAGTTCTCCCTGAAACATTCAGGTGAGGATTGAAATACTATCAGTGACTGCTTTTACTGTAACTTATCTGAAGAGCAACGTACAGTTTCAGCTACTGATCATGATCAGAGGTCCAAGAAGTCTGCTTTTGTCTTGTTACAGCTATGAAATACATCTTTGATGCACTCTTGAGGGGTAGATTAAGCACCAATACTACAAATTTCTTCTCATTTTTTCTTGTTGACCTTATATGCCAAGGCACTGAGCTTGTCAAATGGCAAACTCACATCGTGAGAAACAGTTCTGGAGCTCTCAGAAGTTTCCTTCCTAAATCACTGTCAGTTCTCATTTGGTTTTGGTTATTTTCTTCTCCACCAATTTCCCTCCCCTCCCCATGCAATTCTTCTGATTATTAGTGGGATGCTGCACTGTCTCCTATGTGATTGCATAATTCTGCCTTCAGCATGGAGAGACATGAGGGGGATGTGTGCACAGCCTCTTCTCTCCTACTGTGTGTGACTGGTGGACCAGGAGGGGTCACACCAATTTGGGGGGGGAGAAGTATTCTTTGTACTTAGGATCATGCCTTCCCTGTGTTCTCTGATCATTTTGTACAGCCACAAAGTGGTTATTACACAAGGCTGACCCAAGGCTAGGCAGAAATCTAATATTGCCCTTTTCAAAGCATTTAAAAATGTTCTTTTCTGATATTTTCCAAAAAAACCCCATTTCAACAGCCTTTTAAAACAAACACTTTTTGGCAAAAAATCTGAATAAGAAAATTCAACTGCAAAATTTACCATGACATTCAGGGTATTAGGAATAGTTGCTAATCAAAAGCACTGTTTGTTAAATTTTGTCTACAATAAAAAATTACATTGAAATACATAAAAGAAAAATGATATAAAATGAATAATAACTCCTAACCAGTCCTGTCTAATATCTTTACTTATGATCTGAATGAGGGGATCAAGTGCACCCTCAGTCAGTTCCCAGACAATACCAATCTGAGTGAGATCTTCTGGCAGGTAGAAAGGCTCTACAGAGGGATCTGGACAGTCTGGATGGATGGGCCAAGGACAACTGTTAAGTTCAATAGGGCAAAGTGCTGGCTTAGCCCTATTTTTTCAAGCTACAGGCTTGAAGAAAAGTGGCTGGAAAGCTGTCCAGAGGCAAAGGACCTGGGGGTGTTGGTCAAGAGTGTCTGAACATGAACCAGCAGTGTGCCCAGGTTCCAAGAAAGCCCATGCCCTCCTGGCCTGCGTCAGCAATAGTGTGTCCAGCAGGACCAGAGCAGTGATCATCAGCCTGTACTCGCCACTGGTGAGGCAGCACCTCAAATCCTGTGGTCAGTTCTGGGCCCCTCACTACAAGACAGACATTGAGGTGCTGGAGTATGTCCAGAGGAGGGCAACAGAACTAGTGGAGGGTTTGGAGCATAAATTTCATGAGGAGCAGCTGAGGAAGCTGGGGTTGTTTAACGTGGAGAAAAGGGGGCTCAGGGGTGATTTTACTGCTCTCTACAAACTACCTAAAAGTAGGCTACAGTCAGTTTCTTGTCCTAAATAATAAGAGAAAAGACAAGAGAAAATGACCTCAAATTGAGCCGGAGGAGGTTTAGATTGAATATCAAAAAAATTTCTTCACCTGAAGGGTCATCCAACATTAGAACCAGCCACACACTGAGGTGATGGAGTCACCATTTCTGGAGGTACTAAAAAGACACGTAAAAGTGGCAATTAGGGACAGCCTAAAGCAGCTGATAAGAGGAAGTTAAATCTCAACGTGACTTCTATTTCTTTTCCAAGTTTCTATGTTGATATTGGTTGTGAAAATGCTAAGGCTGTAAGAAAAGGGAACCGTAAAGAGTTACAGATTTTTGCCATCACTTACTCAAACACAGTCAGATGTTTAACATATTCTGAGTGACAGATTTTTGAAAGCATAATCTGTGTGTGCTCCATATTGAAAGAAACCCACTAAGCATGTATCTCTGTTCTTGGATGGTCAAGGAAGAGAAAGCTAATGTTTGTGACTAAAACTATGATGAATATTTCATACACCAAGTAGATTAACAAATTTTACAGGAAACAACTTGTGAGGTACAAAATGGAACTCTAATTCTACTGCTATTTCTGACAAAAAGGGATCTGGATCAGTCTAATCTAGAAGAGACAACATTTCTTTTCAACTCTATAATAGAACTGTAACTACAAATGGAGTGTCTTCTTATGAAAGACATTACTCTTCAATGTTTGAGCCTTTAGGAAAAGAAAGTAAAAAGTATTGACCTTAAATGTTTGGCATGCATATACTTGTATACATCTTTATGAGAAACTCACAGTATAAACCTTAAGATAAACATTGTGAGGCCTTCAGGGGCAAAGCTGAAAAGAAATTACATCTATATGGTTTATGGCTTCCATATTATATAAGGATATCAGGATTAGCAGGCCAGAACAGGCACTGTTTACGTTATTTCACTGTTGGAATTGGATTTAAATGCTTTTGTTTTGAAAATAGGGGAAGGGTAAGCAAAGATGGAACAAAGGCTGGCAACATGCTTGGCTTTGCTCTTGTTGTGACACTACACAGAGAAGTGTGAGTAAGAACATGCTCTTGCAAACTGCCTCTAAAATGCATGTTTATTGTGAGCTCTAGCTGTAGGTTAAGTCAGCAGTTGCATATGGCAGTGCCTGCAAGGAAAATGCTAAAGCCACACAACAAATCACCATTCTGGTATGTAGAAATGAATCTTGCTGGTTAAAAATTGCACTGGCAACTTGAATGACTGAAGTAATGACTGATTATATCAGTAAATTAATGCTGGATTGATTATCCTTCCAGTATCAACACAGTATCTGCATGATGTACTATATTTCATCAAAAATGCAATATTTAGTTCATACCCAATACTGATCAAATTTGTCTTCTCAGATGGTCTAACATACACAAAAATGGTACTAATACCTATGGCTCAGTAACTAGAAATTTCTACTTCCACTGTCCAATACCATCCCCTACAAACTGGTGGGTTAATTTTACTCACCTCCTTCCCTTTTTCATGGTAGAAATAGGTGAGCCTTAGAGAAGTATCCAAAGTCTGCTGATGCAAGAACAATTTTGACCATGTTAATGGGAAGCCAACACCGAGAATGCTAGCAACAGAAGTCTTGCTATCTTGCTTATACAAAATTGGCATATAGGAAAGTTGGTTTCAGTGATGTGAATTGCCAGGATTGCAGTTAGGTAGTATTTTACCCTCTATGGCCAAATAATATGAAGGGTATATGCAATTAGGTCCTTGGATGGCTGATCTGTCCTGTAGCTGATCTGTCCTACAAGAGCATTATTCTTTGCTTTAATGAAGGGTTGTGAATCAAATAAATAAAAATCAATATGAACAGAGCAGACTAAAATGTCCTTTAAACAAACATGTGGCAGATCACAGAATTACAGAATGGGTGAGGCTGAAAGGGACCTCTGGAGGACATCTAGTCTAACCATCACGTTTAAGCAGGACTACTTAGACCTTCTTGCTCAGGACCATGCTCAGCCAGCTTTTTAATATCTCTATGGAAGGAGGCTCCAACACCTCCCTGAGCAACTTGTGTCTGTACTCAGTCCTCTCAGAGCAAAAATTTCTTCCTGATGTTCAGAGGGAACCTCTTGTTTTATCAGTTTGTGCCCACTGTCTCCAGTCCTCTCATTGGGCACCACTGAGAAGAGCCTGGCATTCTCCTTTTTTCACCTTCCCTCCAAGTATTTACACAGGTGAGAACCCCCTGAGACTTCTTTTCTCCTGGCTGAACAGTCCTAGTTCTCTCAGCTTTTCCTTCAATGTAAGACACTCCAACTCCTTCACCACTTTCATGGACCTTCTCTGGACCCTCTGCAGTAGGTCCATGTCTCTTTTGTACTGGTGAGTCCTCAGCTGGACGAAGTACTCAACGTATGGCCTCACTAGTGCTGAGCAGAGGGAACGGATCACTTATCTTGACTTACTGGCAATATTATGCCTAATGCAGCCCTTGGTACCACTAGCCTTCTTTGTGGCAAGGGCACACTGCTGGATCATGTTCAACTTCGTGTCCACTAGGACCCCATGGTCCTTTTCTTCAAAGCATCTTTCCAGGTGGGCATTCCCCAGCACATATTGGTGCTTGTGGTTGTTCCTTCTGGTGTAGGATTTTGCACTTCCACTTGTTGAACTTCATGAGGTTCCTGTCAGCCCATTTATCCAGCCTGCCCAGATCTCTCTGGCTGGCAGCCTAACCATTTGGAGTGTCAGCCACTCTTCCCAGTGGTGTGTCATGAGCAACCTTGCTGAGGATGCATTCTGCCCCATCATGCAGAAAGAGAACAATTTTTTTCTGAAGAAATCCTGTCTTATTTCTGAAGAAATCTTATCTTATACCTTGCCCTGAGAAGCCAAGCAATGGTAGAAGTCAGTGAGGGTGTTAATGGGTTAGTGCATACTGGGAAACTTGTAGGTCAAAACTAGAGCACCTCAAAGAGTTTGTTTTACCCGCAGATAAAATGGCTTGGGTGAGAAGACTAGCTAACTTGTCAGTTGTTTCATAGTGATTTGTCCTGGTCTATTCCATGTTCACACTTTTTCCTTTAAAGAGGCAAAGCTGGACACTTCACTTTTTTGCTTATAAACAAAAACTACAGAAAGAACTCATCCCCAGTGACTAATTATCTCTGCAATTTTCTTTGGACAAAAAAGTGGCTGAAATGTTGATAGTTGCAACTATCTGCAGAGCGAGAGTTTCACATTCCAGTTCTTTCACATATTCTGCTGCACAAAAACAAATCATTACATAGGAGTAATGTGCAGAGGATGAAGGGAAAATGACTTTAAGGTTTGCACAAATTTCAGTATGTGAAAGAAACTAGAAGGCTTACCAGCCCAGATAAATGTCTTTTTGTTCTTTTGTCAGACAGTTAGGGGTTTTTCTATGATATTTCCTCACTTGAAGTACTGTTTTATGGGTAATATATTCACAGTGGTTCCTGAAATGAACAGGAAATGATGGACTCCACAAACCTTAGTGGATGAGTTACTGAAAAAAATCATTAATAAATTCTTCTACTCTGGGACATGGTGTCTCCTTTCTTTTATTTTCATTTTAATTAGATTGAACTTTATTGAAAACAATCACATGGAGAATCTTCTTCAGGCCAGTGAAAAGAAATGGGAACTAGTTGAATCATATTCATAAAGAAAAGTGGTTGGGTCCATTTAAGATTCTGGACAGATTCTTCAATGTACTGCAGACTATTTCCTCTTCCTAGCAGAGACTTATGTGCCCAGGCTTGTTTTGTGTTTTCATAGCAATTGAGTGTTGCAGAATTAAAATTCTCTGACTCTTGTTTTGTTTGTTTGCTTGCTTTGAATTTAATATTTTGTCTGAAAATATTTTTTTTGGGGTAGGAACTTGGTTTAGTTTGTTGTAGGAACAAAAACCAGAGAAAATTAAACCTAATGTTTCTAAATACAGCAATTTCTTAAAAATTTATAAAAATATTTTTGTTTAACTCAGCAGAAGTTAGGAAATCAGTTATTTCTACTGTAAGCTGATACTTCTGTGGAAGCTACCCAGGAATTATTTCCTGGCATCTCTCCATACTTCTCTTTTTGGGAATGTAAGCTGTCATTCTAACTCTGTGCTAAGGAGGGCAATGCACAGGAAGCACACTAGTTAAAAATCAGGCAATTACTTTATAACTCTGAGCTTTATTTTCTCCCAGTCGCTCTCTGCATTAAATTAATAACTGAACTCAGCGGATCTATATTTCATATTTTCCTTTTAAACTTTACTGTCTAAAACACTGAGAAATAACAGAGTACATTTTCCTCTGCTAGATAGCTGAAATGCCCTTAGCAAAGAGTTCTGCTCTGTAAATGAGGCCAAGTTGGAATTGTAGTCTGGGCAGGCAATGCCTAAGAGTTTAAGTAGTGCCTTGGAAGTCAGAAATTTTATAAAAGAAGTATCTAGTCCATGGAAATTCTCTTGCCCTTGCTGTACACTTGAGTAGAATTGTTACTTAACCACTGTACAACTTCCACTTTAGTTCTCTTCCAAAATGCTCTTATATTTCAGTTTTTGTGTTCCCTGTCAATCTTAGTGCTTACTACCTATCATATAAAGCTTGTATGTAAATGATTGTGCATTGAGACCCACAGGAAATATACACTTAATTTGTAGCAAAATACAGTCACTTGGGACCTTTCTTATTAATACTTTTATTTGAAACATTGTCAAGTGAGGAGATTTGATTTTTGCACTTATAATAATAATGTACTTCTCCCTGCTTTTTTCTCTTCCCTTCACTCCACATCCTCCCAAAAAATTGCTCCTGTACCCAAACCCTTGTTTGATCTTTCCCTTTTCCTGACTGCATTATTTGGTCTAATAACTAGTATTACCTCCTTCTAGGTGTTGATTTTAAGAAGTGATGGACTGAAAAAAGAGATAGTGTTCACCTCTGTACCATGGAAATAAATTTTTAGAATGACCACTGATACCTGTAGAAGCCTGGTCAAATCAGAAAGACCATATTTTTTTAATGTTAGATATTGAGATTATTACTGATCACAATGGAAACTTCTCATTTTCCATAATAGTATAGTCGTGGGTACATACCATTAGCCAGCATAGAGAAGGGGAGATCAAGTGATGTATAAAGCCTTTTCTAAGCTTAATTGGCTGGTTTTGCATTTTGCAGATGTTGGATTTCCAAATCAATAAGCCCACAAATACACTAAGCAGCTCTGATGAAATACAGAATTTGATTTGCTGCTGCTTCAGAAGACAAATCACATTTGCAGTGAAAGATGTTGAATGCAAAGAGAATATGCCCTTACAAATTCCCTTACCCAGGGGGAAATGGTAAAACTGAATGTCAAGGTCATCATGACAGACAGCACAGGCCTCACGGAAAATGAAATGGCTCCTTTATAGACTCTGGGGTTTGACATTTTAATGAGGTCTGATTGAGGGGGTTTTGTTGGTTTTTTTTTTCTTTTTGTACATTGATTTCCAGTCCACAAGGCAACAGCAGCAGCTGACATGGGTGTGAGAAGGGACAGTCCCTCAAGACGATGCTGTGGCCAGGAAGGAACGAGCCATGGGCAGGGGGATGCTGTTGTAATGGCAACAGGCCCTGCATCACCACAGGGACCCAAAGAGCGCTGGGCATGGTGGCAGTTCCTTCCCTTAGGTTTCAGCAGTGGAAAAGAGTGAGGACTGCAATGAAACACCAAGGAATACATGTAGTTTAACAACTAAGTTTGGTTTTTAGACTGCTTCTTGGCATGTACCTGAGCCAAACCAGACTGTAATGGCAAGAATATCAGCAAACACGTCACTTGATATTTTTCAGATATGCTTTTTAAAAGAATAGGTGTCAGTCTGCATTTTACACCATGCAATGTTATAATCTTGATACAAAACACCGTGAGCATGGAACTTGAAGGGAAGTAAAGGGTACAATTTGATAGCAGTTTAATACAAGAAAATCTTATTATTTGAACAACATCAGAGGGTGAGCAATATGGGGCATGTGAAAACTAAGGGATGACATTGAACTAATCCGCTGTCTAACAATTATCTAGCAATGTTATTGTTTTGAAACCATCCCTGTTCCCAGTGTATGTCCTAGTGTGCGTTACTTCTCTTCCATAAAAGTATTTACTGCAGTACTACACAAAATGGCCGGTAAATGTCTTTGGTGTAAAAAAGCAAAGCATGAAAGTGCAGTGGGATTTTGGAATTTTTACAAAGGATTGTACATTGAACCTACCACTGGTTTAATGATGTCCAATGGAGCTTCTGGAAATGTATTCCATTCAGAAATATAATCCTTTTCAAAAACAAGACTAGTATGTAATTGGTAATACTCAAAATACTGCTCAGCTACTTCATACCACTGTGCAGTTCTCTAGTTATTCTATTCTTTGCACTCTTCCTTGTGAATATCTAATTTACATAACAATTTTACAGTGACTTCTTAATAATGTGTAGCATGTCAAATGCTACTATCGGATTATGGGGTAATCTGATTTCTTGAAATCCATGAACAATTGCCTTCAATAGCCTCAGTATGAATGTACAGGATCCTTTAACCTGATTGTCTCCTAGTTTGAGAACATTCAGGCAGGTTTCCTGTAACAAGTGTTCCCAGCTTCCTTCTGTCTTCCATTGAAGTCATCAGTAACCAGAATTTACATATGTAGAGGGATGAGTGGACCTTGCACAAGAGACAGCCAGGAGATAGGCTGATTTAAGGATTTCTCTTTTTCTTCAAGAGACCTTTGGTAGCTGGGAGGCTTAGGCTTGGATTTCTTTCCCTCTCTAGCCCTTCAGAGCAGTTAATCCTTCAAAAGATAACTTTTTCACAGATGACCTTGGGGCACCTGTGAGTGGCAGGAGGCAAGCTGTTAAAAAGGCTTGGAGAAGAAAAGGTTTTGCATTCTTTTGTGCCTGGTGTGTACACATGCTATTAGCCAGCCTTCTCACCTTTGAAAAATAAATTTTTCCTAAGTCCTTCCTGATGTTTTGGGGCTACCTCTGTTATCTTCCTGTACAATGTGAATGAGAAATAAAATTAAACAATTCACCCTACTTATTCATAGTTGCTCCACCATTTTGGTATTGACAACACTGGAGAGAAGATGTCTGGCTCTGGAAGTGCAAAGTATATGTATGCATGAACTTGTGAGCATCATGTTTATATGGGTGTGCAGATATTTATTTTTTTACCTCTGAAGATTTTTGATTCTACAGCTATATAGCATGGGGGAGAGGAAAGATAACTAGCCACCCACTTTCATTTCATGACAGTAAAAAGTAATTTGAGGTCTATTAAAAAATTATTGTGAGTCTGTCCTAAGAAGAGAAAGCCATACTTGTCCTGTCTGCATTCATACTCTCTGTTTGGAGGTGACCATGGCATATACTGCCTTGCTAACTGTGCTCAAGTCACATATTTGAAGGTGACTGATCAGCTTGGTCCAGATTCTTTCTCAGAACAGACCATGAAGATCTAGAGGGTTTTCAATGCTGTAAGGAGTTAAAGCACACAGTTGCCTTTGTCAAACACTGTTAAGGCTGTGGAAGGACTTTGCCATGAGATAAACACAGAAAGGAGCAACAGGATGGCACTAACTCCAGGCCTGGCAGAGGCAAGATCTGATCAGCACACATACACACAAAAATTCCCACTCTGGCAAACTGTGTAAAGAAAGAACCAGTCATACACATATCACTGTTCAAACACAGATGACCCCAAGTTATAGGACAGATGGTACCTGTGACCATGGACAAAAATCAAAACCTCTCCAAATATGCCTCTGTGGGTACGTGGAACTTGGACTGTGAGATAAACCACCACAGCGGGAACTTAAGATAAAATAAAGGTGGTACTATTGTCTGGGCGTGATCTCAAATCTAGGGGGAGGTTAACAAAGCTGAGGGAGAAGAATGTATCACTGATAATGGACACAAAGAATGCAGAATTTATGTGCCACAAGGAAAGCTAACTCAATAGCTGTGCTGAAATCAGCTCCGACTGGATAAAAGGAAATTCTGGCAGGAGGAGATCACAACACTGACTCATGGCCCACCAACCCCGAAACCCACTGACTTAAGAGAAAGACTGTGTGCAGACTAATCAGCATTAGAAGTGAGAGAATCATTTAACCAGTAGAATAACTGTTTAGCTAAAGAGCATTAATTCCTTTTTTTTGCTAAGATGCATAAAAAGTGAAAAATTTTGAATGACTTTGGAACCCCCACCGCCAACAAGCCCAGGGTGAAAGACCAAGGGGACATGCCTGGATGCATGTGTAGTGAGTATCTTCTGCTTGATCTCTCTTTCCCCTCCTCTCCCTTTTCTATTCCTTTCTATCTCTCTACCTCACATTCATTGTTAAATAAAATCTGTATTTTTGAGTTCAGCATATGGTCTTGTTTCCACGTTAGTTTGGGTAGAAATGTCTCTTAGTAATCAGATCTTAGCAAATGCAATCAGCAGACTGTGAACCTGTCTAAACCAGCCCATTAAGTGAGCCTAATTGATAAAGTAAGCACACCCAAACACAAATAAAACTAAATGATTTGGAGCAAATGATGCACACAGCCGAAGTAGCACTGTGAAATGATTCTTGTTAAAATTTTTTGTTGGAAATGCCTTACTTAAACTGGGACTCTACATCTCTGATAACAGCAGAACCCAATATTTGAATCTGTATGTGGAACCAATAGATATCCACTCTTCATGACTAGGCAAGATCTGAGATGTTAAATGCCAAGGTCAGTCCAAGTATTTTGAATTGTGAATCAACATGTAGTTATAATTTTGAGAAGAGGGGCATTAGTAACTCAGTTACAATGAACGTCAGGCATTTTGTTCCAAGGTTATGCTTTCTTGTTAGCATCTTTAGAAACACGTATATGTCTTTGGATATGGCTAAGCCTAGGAGTCCCTATTTAGCCCGAGAGTAGTTCTAGTCTGATAAACATCTGATAATATAAAAACTATATATATTTAATGAGTGTGTTACTGTGTTAACATAAGAAAGCACAGATTAAAAACTCTCCTATTCCAAAAGAAGTACTGTATTTGTAAAAAGGCAGTTGATAAATAGAAAACATACTCTTGTGTAATATCCAAGTCTTTGGTAGTAGTGAACAGATGCTACACCAGCAGTCCTGGGATTTTCATGGAACTGCTATGAACATGTTCACAGCGTGAGAATATGGGCAACATGCTGTTAAAATGCTGCTTCCCAAATCCCAGGACTGCTACAGTGCTGTTTCAGTCTGCCTTAATTCAAAGGCATGCTTAAAAAAGGCTCTTTATGATGGAACATTCTGAAATCGTATCAGTTATTTTATAAACTGTTTATGACTGAAAGGCTGGGAAGAAAAATATCCATCTTGCTATCTTCTGATGCAGAAGAATTCAGCTTTGGGTTTGAAATTCTCGGTACAAAATAAAGAGCTTTTTCAAAAATCATGAGGTAATGTAAAAGAATGTTTTAACTAACCAGATTTATCTAGTTCTGTAAATACATATATATACACATATAAATACATATAAAGAAGCCACCACTGTACAATGCCACAAGAAATTTTCTGTTTTCATTAACCATTTTTTAGAAAGGTTGAATACTATTGGGCAAATAATCTTAATCTATGCAAAATACAGCATAAAAGGAAAAGTTTTGTTTATTTCTTTTTCAGGAACCTGTTTTTACTGCTTTAGTCAGATAGGATAGCATAGTTTAAGCACTAAAAGAGGGTAATGAAATTTATTTTTAAAAGTACTATAAAATGCTAATGTAAACATGGCAGTATATTTTATTACACTGATTAATATGACAGTCCCAGCCTATCATGATCAGATTCTTAATGTCACTGTGCTTGCTGTCATTCATGTCATATACAGGCACTCCATAGTAAAACATTTATTTTCCTTTGTTTACAGACCTCAAACTATACTGCAAGGCTAATTATTTCTTGCTACAGAATTATATGACCTTGTTAGATAGCCATTATATACATTGTTTGTCCATATGTTTAGCACTCAAAGGCTCTGTGGTAGAGAACTGAAAAACACTTTTACTTTGGCTTTTCAAACAAAATGGCTTTCTATGTTTTCTCTGTGTACAAAATGGTTAAGGAAAAATGAAAATATTATTACCAATGGCAGAACTTCTTACTGCCACATCTCTCCTTTTTCTTTTTCTTCCTCCTCTCAGAATAGTGAACAAACACATCAAAAACCTTTTAATTCATGACAAGAATAACTGAAAATTTTCCATGTGCTTGATCCTGTTCCAGTAATTTACAGCATGGACTCAATTCTAGTATAAGTGACATATAATTGTTACCTTTGTGTTGTGCCTATGTGGCAGAGCCATATTTCAGTGCTAATGTGTGTGTCTGTATGTATGGATGCACAATACTGTATGTGTGCTTGTTACTGGAAAATTGTCATGGGTTATTCCATACAGTCTCCGAGGGAGAATGGGAACTGAAATTGTAGTGCAACAGCATTTTGAAGAGGAATAGATCCCACTGCCTGAGGCCAATTTCAAAGTAATGAAAAGCTGCTTTGCAAAACAAGTTGTAGTCTATACTGAAGCTTATGATGCATTTCACAGGACTGTGGATTCCCATAACCTTAACTTAACTTTTGAGATTTTCTTGGTGTTTTTTTAGAGCTTTGACTCTTATGATCATGTGTACTTGAAAGTGACTTTTATACTACTCATGATTGTACAACAAATGTTTTACAAGTGATTTGCTTACAACTTCATTGTCAAAAGCCAAACAAGAAGTACAAAAGAACTTCACATATATTTGTTACTCAAAAGAAGTTTTTTGGAAGCTGGCTTATGGGTTTTGTTTTCTTTAAATTCTTGAGATTGGGGAAAAATAATACTAAAGCTTGCAATGTTCTAGGGTCTATCTCCAATTCGTGGGATCACATGAAAGTAGAATTCTTGATAATAAATTAAATAATTCGCTTTTTGTTCCTTTTCCTGTATTTCTTGTGTGTTTCATGCTTGAGGCAAACTGTGAAGTCTTCATGCCATAGGAAGTTGCAAACATTTTTAAGTACTGCTGAACATTTCTGTAATCTTCCATTCCTAAATTTATCCCAAAGGGTTATTTTCTTTTCTTTCTTTCTTTTTTTTTTTACACAACTTTTATTTCAGCAAAGCTAGCAAATGTCTTGATATAAAAATTCAGATTCTGTAAAGTAAATTAAAGTAAATTCAATTAATTAAAGGGTTTTGTTCTATTTCGCTGATTTAATTCCTTTCTTTCTGACAGTACACAAAGGCTTACTATGGGTTTTTTCTCTTCTTTCTTTTGTACTGAAATCTTGGTGGGATTCACATTCTATGTGTCCATGAAACTATTTTGGGTTATTATGGACACATTGCAGTGTTATCATTGCTGCTAATAAAATAATTTTTCACTGGGTGGGTTGCTTTCTACCCATCTTTTTTTCCTTGCCTTCTCTTTTCAGCACTGATGATATTATCAGTTTTTGTTTTGTTGAAAGCAAATGAATTCAGATAGATGGAAGTAAGGTTGTGGCAAATCTTTCAAATTACCAGACATATATGAAAGTTTTAGATTCTTGTGGAGTGTTGGATAGGGTTAAAAATTAGAGGAGGAGAATAACTAAGGGTAAAAAGTGGCTGCTGCTCCTGGGCTGCTGCTTCCTGGATAGAAATAGTCAACTTGACCCAAAGGTTCCCCAAACACTGATAAACACCTGCTGTGGAGGAAGAAATGAAAAGGAGGAGCAGCATGGAGACACCGTGGCCTCCTTCCCCAAACGTCCTGCAGGGAAGGGAACTCAGCAATGCTTTTGAAGTTCGAAGACTGGACTGTATCTGTCCACCAAGAAAGACAGATGCCAAGGATTACTACCCATTAAGTGCTTATGACTAGAGTCACTCAAACCACACTTAAATCCTAAAGAAATAAGTTACAAGANGATTATTGGATGGCTTTTGCGTATACGACATATTATGTCATATCAGACTGTCACATGATCTGAGGTGTTTGACAGGCAGAACACTTGTAGAAGAAGAAATTCCCATTTTTCAGTCTGTTCTTGAAACAGAACAAACTATGGTTTGGCTCAGTGATGTCTGCTTGTTGCTTTATACCTACAGAAGCCTGGTTCTTATTTTGAAAGACCAGAAGATACACATACTAAGACTGTATACTCTTCTAGGGAGGGTCTAGATGTCTTGGGGAGTGCTTCAAATGAACTACCAATGATCAGGAAAACTGGTCTCATAGAGAATTTTTTGTGTGTCTATTTTTCTGTCATAAAACGTTAAATAGTTTCATAGGATGAATATCTCCACAAATAAAAAGGAATTAATGGCAAAAACTAAAGTCCTACCCTAGCTTTGAAATTGTTGTCAAGGCATTAAAAGAATGAACAAGGTGGGAGGCAATATATGTGAAAATGCAGTCCCAAAATTTTGTGTGTTGGTGAAAATTAAACATAAGGGATTATTTTTATTGAAATGTAATATTTTGAAATTATTCAAAAGGAAAGCAAAAACAATAAAGATCCCAAACCTTATGATGACGAAAGCAACTGTCTGTAAGATAGCAACTATTCCTAATTCTGAGGATTCCAATCCAAACCTTAGGGATTACTAGTGCATATGGATGGTGGAAATAGACTTTTTCACAAACTATATAAAATGTCTCAAAATACCTTGGCAAGGTTTGTAGGTAAACAGAAAATATGTTTCTTAAATTAATTGATTTCGAAAGGAGAACCAGATAGGCATTTGAAGACAGAAGCACATTTCTGATCTGCTACAACAATACATAGCTGTTTTGATGTTGCAGGTAGTATATCTCTGCTCATTAAGTATAATTTTTCCCCTTTATAGTATAAAACAGGTGAACTGAAGGGTCTTTAGATGAATGTGGCCCAAATGAAACATTCTGAGGTTTTGATTTTAGAGTTCTGATACCTCGTTCTGACTCAGCTAGAGATTTCTGAGATTTCTAAGACACAGTTCAAAGCTTATAGAAAATATCTCATTTTCTGACTGTATGCTCTGTCTCTTTTTTTCTTTGTTGTTTGCCTGTGATAGCTTTTACTGTTAGTCTATCTATAAATATTATTATCTTACCTGCCAAAGAAGACTGTCCTATCATCATCCTCCTGTTTTCCTACTAGAGTTGTGGAAAGCCTGCATACTGTGACATCCATTTTCCAACAAGAAAGTAGCTGCTCAGAAACCAAAAAATGCTTTGACTTTAAATTTCAGCACCAAAAGGACCACTAGTTTATTTTTTCTATAGATTAATGAGGTTGTAACACTAATAGCCATCCTGTGCTAAGTATCTAGTTTTTTTCCCACCCCACTTCTGACTGGGAAAATAGATGCTTTTGTGTCAGCATTTTTGCACTTGAGTTAAAAGCAGCTACTATTAACATTATGTTATGTAGGCAAATGTATTTGTAGGCATAATTAGAAACACTAGTTGAGCTGTCTTCTCATAGAAATCGGAAAAGTTCAGTTTCTGCTTCGGGTTTTGAAATAAGCTTGGTTTTAAATAGAAGCCAATATAGAAGCCAATGGAAGAAGTTGAAATAGTTTAATGTTATCAACATTCTCTTGTGTGGGAAGTGAGCTGGTTGAGGTGGAAGCTGACCAGGTCCCCATAATCTTCTCACAAATGCATATGACAGAAGAGATGCTAATTGATTAAAGCAGTAGAACAAGACAACTTTGCTACAAATGGTTTTATAACTTTTGGAGTTATTAGATGTGAAAGCTTGAACTTCAGGATGTTCTTGGAATGTCTCAGTGAATATTACAAGCTCCATTTGAAGTCTCAAAGAAGTTACAAGGAAAGCAAGTGTGTCTGTAGATTTTTCCTGCCTGAGAACAGTAGTAAAAAAGAATGTTCTGACTACAAGCATTTACAGGATATGTAAAACTTTAACCCATCCTGATTTTTTTTTTGTGTGTGAGCTGAAATATTTGGGTTATCACTGAAACCAGATGAGTGCAGAATTGCTGTGAGATAGGAGATGCGTCCCTGTGAATGTAAGCACTGTCAGGAGACAGTCTCCCATATCAGTAACAAATAACATATTCATATTCAAATAACATATTCAGTATATTCTCATAAATGTCCCTCAGACACCTGTACTCCAAACAGTACAGTGTATCTCCTGGGCTGAAGAATGAGTTCTAGATTTAACTTTAATTTATGGTTAATCAAAGCGCTTCTCAAAGTCACATTTAGAATTCATGGGGACTATTTTTCTTTCCGGGAAGTTTCTGTCATTTACTTTCCCATAGCTCAAATGAACCTTAGGGTTGGCTTAAAGCTTTATT
>WEIV01009761.1:123342-154311 GCA_013390005.1 Calyptomena viridis
TATGTCATGGAACTTTAAAGGATGGATCTTTAAATGTATCAAAATAGAGAGCAAACTAATTTATTTATTTCAGTATCTTGACGAATCTTACCTTCATAGTCCAGTTTTGTTTTTTCCTGAGTTTTCTGTCTTCATGCTTCCTGAAGAAACTCTTATTTTCTAGACAGTGCAAGTATTCATTAAAATATTAATACTTTTTTTAAGACATCCATTTTTTTTATATACTGGTCCTTTATGACTTTACAAGCATAAGATAATAAAATAAATAAATACAACATAAATAATTAATTTTTTTCTTGTTCTTTTACACTATTCAGATTATATGACTACTCACTCTCATGATTAATGATTTCACTTTTGATAATACTGAAGCCTTGGAAAATTTTTGCCTGACTAAAGCTTTCAAGAACAAATTGAACTGGTTAGCAAAACTTAACAGAACAGTTTCCTTTCATAGAGGAAAACTACAACACTGTACTACCTAAATTCTGACCTCTATCCTTAAGGCAATTTACCTCTTATACTGACCTTTTTAAAAAAGTGTGGCTTGAAAAGATTTGTCAGCTTATCAGGAGGCAAAATACACAAGGTAAAAAAGGAGGATCCTTCAATTTAGGACTTCTAGGACATTTTTTGACAAATAGTGTGAAATATGATAAAAATTTCAGTTGTTCTCTCTAGTCTCTCGAAGAGTTTTCTCAGTTTATCACATCAACAAGAACAGAAGCGTATAGTGGCCTTTGATATTTATGAACTTTGATATTGATATAATTGTACTCTTTGTAAGGTAATTATAAATATGAAACATTTTGTTAGCTTTACTTAATTTGCACTGTATTGATGCAGATTATTTGAATGTATTCCAGGAGGGAAATAAAACAAAAGAATAGTTTACCTAATCAATAAGATAGTGTAAAGATGGGTTTAATCTGAAAAACCTTTGCTCTTAATGCTCTACACATTAAAAATTGGCATAAAACCAATATCACAAATATTGTGATAACCGGCAAGGGCAACTGAAGGAGTCATGAGAAACATGAGTCTGAATTTGCAGCAAATGCTGGTCACATGTATTGTCTCCAGATATGGATTGTTAAATCTGTTTTAGGCTTAAAAGACTGTCTAATACTTGAGATTAATAATTTATAAGGTTTATAAGAATTTTTATAGTATTGGCTCCTAGCCCAAACCACCAGGATGTTTTGGTATGGTGTTAGACTGCTTTGTAGATGGATTTTTGGAGGAACACACTAAGCAAATTGTATTGCAACTATTTCAGAGGGAATGTGTTGACATAAGCTTTGTGTTTTCATTTTGGACTATTTACAAATGCGTTGATTTTTTTTTTAAATGTTTTGAGATCTATTTTTCTATGGATATCTTCTTCTGTCTGTGACAAGCAGGGAAGTATCTGAGTTCTTGTGTTTTAGTTTAAGGAGGTATTTCCACCTCTTAGATTGACTGCAGCATAACTCCTTCCACATGCATGTAAGAGGTACTCACTGTCAAGGCAAAAGGAGCTTATCCCTTTCTTCCCTATTAAACATTTTCAATAGTTCTTATTAAAAATAGCACCAATAGCCAAGGTAACTGGAAGCTGCATAGTACTGAACAAATACCAGCAAAGTAAGAACATTGCTCAAAAACTACTACAAAAACTGACTAATCTTCACTCTACTTCTCTGAAGTATACATCTTTATTTGCAGAATAAATCCACACCTGGCAGCAATGATTCATTGATATTTCTAAATATACTTTAAGGAATCATGTTTAGCATTAGTATGCATGTATTTTTTATATGTAGACATACTTGATGCTCATGTAGTCCTTCTCTCATTTCCCACTTTGCTCCTTCCTTCCATTCCTGAAGTAGTAACATCTCAATATGCATCACAAGTAACAGATTTCTGCAAAGTGAAGAGCCCTCTTGCCCATTGGGAAACTTATATATTAAAATGTGCAATCTGGACACTGTGTGGGAAGTCAAATCAGAAGATCTTATTTAAAGACAAGAAATGAAGGATCAGAAAGCAAACCAATCCGAGAAAACAGCAGAGAACTGTGCACATTGCTGGCTGTCTAGATGAAAAGATGGGCCTATATTACATCAAGATATGAATGATAAAACTCTGAAAAAAAAAGAGAAAGGACTAGAGTTAAGAAGGCACCAAATGCTTGATTAATAATTGTGGTAGGCTTTTAAGTTTTAGTTTAATGGCCTTATCTTCCTAGAGAGAGAAACCAGGTGTAACCTCACTACTGATTCCAGATTTGGAATTTACGTCTTCAGTGCTTTCTGGCTGCCATTCACTCTTTCTCTCTTTCCATCTTCCTTCTGTGGAATTCCCGGTGGTTTGTTTCAGTGCTGTTAATTGCTGCTTGTTTAGTCTTCTACAACAGGTGTTGTTGTTCAGCCTTCCAATCCCAACTAGAGAGGGAAAAGGTCTCTCTCTCAGCTCCCTCTCTTTACATGTTGTCTCGTTACATACTCTCATGTAATCAAGGAATTTGTATTTAGGTACTATGGGAAGAAGCTCTGTAGGCTATTTACTTTTCTTTCCTTCAACATGCTTTTGTGCTTTGGAAGTGCTCTTGTTCCCATTTGCTGAATAATCCAACTTCTTCTTTAAAAAGAAAAGAAATGAATAGTTCAACCCACCCTTTTTGGCTGAATGCAGGTATACTTAAATGCAGGAATAGATTCAGTGAATATTGTTGGTCTAAGAAAAAAATCTCCTGCCTGCTGTATATGGGCACTAGGAAAGGAATCTGCACGGATGACTCCTCCTAGGAGCTGCAGATACTGTAGGGTGAGTAACTATTCTGTATATGTTGAAAGATCAGTGAGATTGTATTCAGTATGCAATATTTTAAGTGTAGTTAAAAGAAATATTTTGCCATCTTGTTGAGAAAAGTTGTTGTCATGATTTTGTTATTCGAAATGCTCAGTATATACTGAAGAGTTCAGTTTTTGAAATCTCTTTTCTGGTTTTACTTTTTTGCTGTGTAGGATAGAAATAATAAGCAGGCATGAGAGAAAGGTCAGTAGTTTTGCATCTGCAGTTCTATATTTGCACAGGTTGCTAGGCAATGTGAGAAAATCGTAGCTCTTAGCTGCAAGTGTGTTTTCAGACATCAATTATTAAAAAGAAATCAACAACTGTATTTAGTAACACAGTTCAGTGCAATTGGTTTTTGCTAATGCTACTAATCTTTGACAGTTATTAGGTATAATTAATATTACGTACTCGGCATTTATTTCAGAATCAGTGGGCCCCTCCCTCCAAGGATCAACTTATACTTGTCATACAATGATGAAAATTTCTTATTCCCTATTTAAACATTGAACATTGATTACTTTCTTGCATTTTTGTTTCCATCGACTGTCATGACAGTCATGATACATGTTGTGTGAGTTATCACATTTAAAGAACATGACATCTAGTTTTACAGCTGCTGCTGAAACAAAAAGCATGGTTCTGGCTGGCACTTGGTAGGTGTGAGCCATCTAACACATTTTTGATAAGGATTGAGGAAAGGCTCTCTAAAGATTTACAAAGTGTGATATCAACGTATTGAGTCTGAGTTTTAGAATGGGGATGTGGAAAGAAACTTCAAATGCAAATAATAGAGAAGGAGAGAAGACTGGAATCAAAAGAAAGGATGCTGCCTGCCCTGGGGCACTGTCTGGGGCTCTGCCCACGTAGATTTGGAAGCACAGTGACTCAGCAGGGCTCCTGGGGATATAATCGTGGGGGGGCAGAAGGTGAAAGAACTTTTTTTCTGGCTCACAGTGTCACTTCATATTATACATGATGGATGAACATGAAGAAGAACAAGATCTAAATGCTTTTGAGTCTGTGCTTTGCTAGAGAATTTCTGATTCTGTTGTTGTCAATCAAGATCAACTCCTTTGAAAGCTCCAAAAATTGTACCAGTAAGGGAAGAGCAACCGGTTTTATCAATTACATGCTAATTTGTTGGTTTGATATTTTACATACATAACTAGCTCTAAGAGGAGAAATGAAAGCATCAATTCAAGATTTTTGTTTCTGTGTCACTATACAAAAATCCGAATGTTCTTTTAATCTTTTCTCTCTGTTCAATACATTCCATTCAAAAACACCCATGTTTTTGATATATTCTGCTAATAACCTGAATTCTGCTCATTATAATTAAATGTCATCTGAGGCAACCAGTCCCTTGTGATTCCTCCTCATTGTAGCCTGGAGCTGTTCAGTTAATGCTCTGAATGTTTCTCTCTGTGGCTTGGGTTAAGTCAGTTTTAAATAGAAAATCTGTCTGAATATGTGAAATGCTTATGCAGCTACATAGAGTTAGAGTTTTCAAAATCTTGAGATTGTGTTAATATAATCCAGAAGGTGAACATGTCTTTTCCTAGTTAACCTCATCACATCAGAGGGTACAGTTCAGAAAATTTATACCACAGAGCCTTGGAAAATAAATCGTGTAAATTATTCAGGCATTTGCATAAGTTATAGCAGAAGTGTGAGTTTAATTATTGAGGAAATAAGAAAAAACAAAAGGAAGAAATATAATATGTTCTACTAAATGCCAAAAACTATTTTTAGAGTGTGAAATTTTTAACATAATGCAAAGGAATGCTCAATGAAACCTCAAGACTTACATTAGCTTTTCTTAAAATAATGGCAGTGAATAGAAACCTGGCTGCTCTGGTTCTCAGCTCCCCGAGAGACTAATGTCTTGTTCAGATATTCTTGGTATAATCACATGCAGTTCAGACATTCTCAGTATAATCACATGCAAAAATAAAAGTCAGCAAATGTTTGACCCTCTTAAATAAAGATTAGATATTGCTGTCATCACCAGCAAATTTTGTAAAACATTTAATTTTTTTTTCCCTGTGAAAAAGGTAGAATTGCTTCGCTAAAATATGTATATTTTATATACTGTGCTATTGTATGGAAGTGTTTTAGTTGTTTGGCACAAGTGCAAAATCCTGCACTTATGGAGGAATAATCCCATGTCCCAGTACATGATGAGGGGATGACTGACAGAAAAGCAGCTTTGCAGGAAAAGATCTGGTAGACACTATGTTCAATATGATCTGGGAGAAGCAAGGATATACTGGAAATGGAGTGCAGAGAAGGGCCACGAAGATAATGAAGGGACTGGAGTGTCTAACATGAGGAAAGGTTGGGAATGCTGGGACTGTTCAGCCTGGAGAAGAGAAGGCTCAGAAGGGGATCTTGCTAAAGTATGTAAATATCCAAAGGGAGGGGGCAAAGAGGACAAACCCAGGCTCTTTTCACTGGTGCCCAGTGACAGGACAAGAGGCAACGGGAACAACCTGAAACCCAGGAGGTTCTGTCTGAACATGAGGTAATACTGATGCTTTCCCAGAGAGGTTGTGAAGTTTCTCTAATTGGAGATAGTCAAGAGCTATCTGGACATGGTCCTGGGCTCTAGGTGAGCTTGCTTGACCAGAGAGAGTTGGATGAGGAAACCAGCAGGGGTACCTTCCAACCTCAGCCATTCTGTGATTTTTTGATTCTGTGAGATGCTGATTCTGTTCTGAAGGAGGTTAAACATTGACTTGGAAATACAAATGTTACTGATAGGTGATTCAATAGTTTTCAGTATGCATTTATCTGATTGGTTATATTGGCACTCAAGAAATAACCCACAATTTATTTGGGCTTAATAAATTGTGTCATCAACCATTTGAAAAGCAAATGCTCTTTTGGCAGCTGTTTTGTGAGAATACTTTAATGTATTTTTGTGAATTCTGTGACCATTTCTCACTGTGGTTTCTGACAATACAGTCTTTTCACAACAAGGTCCCAGGAGGATTTTTCAAAGATTAAAATAGTAAGAGTGGTATATGTAATTAGTAGAGAGAAACCAGTTGGATAGCTTAAGGTACAGAGAAGCAAGAAATAAATTTCTGCATCTTGTTACAATGGAAATAACATTTCCAAGACTACTTTAACAAGCCTTAATATTTTTCATATGTAATATATTATTGCCTATTTGTGGACAGACATAAAATATTCAAGAAAATATTTGTAAAGACTTTACAGACTCAAATTTTGACCAAAATTATGTAACAGTATTTTAACACTTTAAGCAACTTGTGCATTTACTTCCTCATACAGCATAAGTTAAACAGATCTTTGCACTGTTTCTCTCCTGTAAGTGCAGAAAGAAATTCATTGCAGATGTAAATCTGAAAAATGAAGAAAACATAAAAAGTACAGCAGTCATTAAAGATCAAGGAGAATCAACTTCAAAATGGAGACACAATGTAGGACACAAAACTGGTATTTTCTGTCTGATACTTCATTTGGAATCACTAATAACTTTATTTGTCACTTCATCTCTTATCCTCTTAATTTTTATTCACCACTGCAACTCTTATCCACTTAATATAAAACAGAATCTGAACATACCTCTATATTAATAGAGTGATATTTTTCGCTACAACATTGCTGACTTACAGTATATAGTGCAATTCATCTTGTAATGTATTGATCTAATATCTTATCAATACTTATTATATATTTATTTCATTTCTTCTTATATATTTATTTCATTTCGATAATTTTAAGGAAATGCTGGTACTAGTTGATAAAACAGAGAAGAGATATTGTGTAACATTTTTCTTAATAGCATAAATTTTAATTCCTGAATTTCTAGGCTGAATTTTTTTATGTTGGTTACCTGTTTCATAGCTGATGTGGTTTTGCTTGGTTTGTAAGGAAACAAGACCTTCAATCAAGCTGTCTTATTAGTCTCTACTTATTTTGTCTCCAAGTGCCAATTTCAAAGGTTTCAAGGACATCCAACTATCACAGACTTCATAAAAACCTTCAACTCTCTAAGGGAGAAAATTAAATTATTGTCTCAGCTAAGGGGTAGCAGAGCAACCAACCATTAACTCTGTTAGCTACCAAACAGCACTCACAGAGCTATGGAGCAGCCACAGCACTTGCTGTGCTTTCACAAGTCAGCATGATATAAAGGCAGGCAAAGGACTCAGCAGGTGACTGGGATAAAGGATGTGCCTCTTGACACTTTGATAAAAATCCAGGCCAATTCGGCCATGTTTTTATTCTCATACTAGTGCAATTTTCATGTGCACATGTAGAAGCTGCTCTGACAATAACTACAGCTGCATATTTAAGGCAGGATGAAAAGCCTATCCATTTATGAATCCATTAGCTCTTTTTGGTTATGAAAAGAGTTGCTTTGAAGATTCTGGCCCTGCTCATGATCCCTATGAGGTGTGATGCCAAGGTCCTGAGTACACTGATTGGCCTTGATTGCCCTAATGCCCTGCCCTGTCCATAGGTCCATTTGAACTCGGGTCAAGACAGCCTGACTTTGTACGAGCTTTCTTTGGATTCAGCCCTGACTCACTCACTGGGTTTCCTAGACAGACTCCAAATCTATGTAGTGTGGCAGTTTTGTCTCTTCCCTGAACCTCGAACCTGTTTTAAGGGTAGTCTTGTCTCTTGAGTGCCCTTCAGGTGTATGTCTGCTGCTGTTTCTTCCTGGACTCTGCTGGGTAGACCCTGGGACTGGCTGGTCATGTACAGGGCTGCAGATATACCTGTTACTGTGATCTGGTGGGGGTGTTGTGGGGCAGTGTCCTGTTGGTGACAGTCCTAGCTGCAGAGAGCTGCCTTCAGCTCCTGAGTCACCCTGTCTTTTCCAGTGATCCTGTCTTCATATGAAAATGTGAATTTTTCCTCCTTTATTTTGCTTACCACCAAGTCTGGAAATCTCCTGACATAAAATGACTTTGAAGAAACATCTAAGGTCTGAGTTAAGCATTAAGGAACACTAGAATTAAATAGTTTGTGGAATCCTCATTTGCCAAACTCTTTTGAGATTTCTATCTATGCCTGTTGCTATAATTTCCACGTTTTGCTCAGGGCACAGTAAAACGTAGTCAGCAAATCAACAGGCATGTTTTGTTGTTGTTTACTGTACAGCTCAGGCCTTATTTCAGTCACAGTATTTAAACATGGAGGTATGTGAGGCTTAATTTTGCATTTATTTTTCTGTGTTAATCACTGTTGTACTGCATAGGCACTGAACTAATTATATTAGATTTATCTTAAGTGTGATATTTTTACTAACTTTTTTTCCTTGCATAATAACTCCAAATGTGCTTATCAGGCAGGGGTTAACCTAATTTATTTTCCTTTTAGTGGAAAATAAGCTGCTTATGCCTACTGTACAGAAAAAAAACAGGTTCAGACGCTTTAGATACAGCTACTGGCATGCTGCCTCTTCCTATATGCCTTCATGGTGCTTTCAGACCATGAATTTATCCATTTCTCGTTGACTTGGCATTTTATCCTACTCCTTGCTTTTAAAGTCCATCTCCCACTAACCACAGATATAGGGGTCTGCATTTATAATTTCAGAAAACTGAAACTCAGTGACTGAGTCAGAGTCACTGGGAATTTTCTGAATTCTCAGGGAATTACAAACCAAACTTGTGAAAAGTTTGGTTTAGGCTCATAACTAGAACTCCTGCACAGGACCTCTGAGGCACAGCTAAAACCATTTTGTTTATGACCTTTGATTTTGATTCAGAAAAAGAATGAAACTCATTCCCTGGGGACTTGGACTGCTATGGTTCTTCAGTACATTTGCTTTCTATGCAAAGCAATGTCCGCAGATAAACATAATAACTTCTGTAACGTCATCTGCAGTTTTGTATGTTTTAAAATTATATGCAGTAAACAGGAGAGAAAACGTGATACAGCACTGTTGGCAGCTGTGCTTGGGGACAGAAAGGTTATCTGTAGCAAGGTTTTCTGCAATAATAATTTCCAGTGACTTGCATGCAGATTTTTCACTAATTGAAATACTTATGCAGTTGCTGCTACATGAGCCTTAATTTACACCTTCTTACAAGGGGCAGTAAGAGTTTACTGAGAAATGTTTATGACAGTTTGACACTTCTGACTAAAGGTGCCTAACACTAATGAGACATGGATGTTTGTGCCAACACAAGTTAGAATAAATTTAAGGATGCACCTTTGTCATAGTTACTGTGGAGGAGTTATCTCTAAGCTTGAGCTTAGGTCATGGTATAGCCCCAAACCAACAAATGAGAGCTAATGAGGAGAGGGAAACTCCTACATTTTTGAGATTCTTCTTGAATAAATACTCAGGTTAGATCAGTTATATTTTGGAATCTCAGTTTCATGCAGCAGGATGGTGCAACAGTGACAGTCACTACTTAATGCTTATTTCCCCTTCTTTTCTGTGCCTAAACAAACATTTATAAGTTTAGAGAAACAAACCCAATGACTATCCACAGGTTGTATATCTGGACTAGATTTCTATTACCTATGTTACCATTTCCTATCAACTAAATACCTGAGTGAACATGCTCCTTCCTTATTTTCTTTTATCAGTGAATTGTCCTGGTCGACATTGTACCTGTTGTAAGAGAGAACGTAGATTGAGAGAGAACTGTGTGTGGGAAGGCTTGAATCAAACCTTTTCTTTACTGAAGAGATGCTTATCCATTTGTAGATAAGTGGACTTCTGAATTATTACATCAGTCCTGTAACTAAATGTCTATTAGCCAGAGAAGCAGCAGAGATACTTCCATAGTAGCAACTTCCCTCTGGAAGAGGCTAGCAGCTGTTTCAAGCTGCAGTTTGAGTATTCTGATGTGGGACAATTAAGCTGCTCAACTGGAACAACTGGCAGCATTCCCAACACCACGAACCTGAATACAAACATATTCATAATGAAAGTGAGAAAAGCTGCTTGGTTAATAAAATAAAGCAGTAAAAGCTGATCTTTCTCCAATGTCAAAAAGAGATCACTATACATGCTTTCTTGCAGTGAGATGCTAGCACTTAACAATCTTGCACAAGATAGAATATTGAAGAGGATATAGATTTTTTTGTATTTTTCTGGAGAATTATTAGAAAAACAATCAAAACCAAACAATCCAAACCAAAAAGCCAAAACCAAAAAAGCCCTACAAACTTTTCCCTGAAAAGCCTTGACATATTGTAGTGGTTTGACCCTGACTGGATGCCACTTACCCACTAAAGCCACTCTGTCACTCCTCTCTGCAAACGGGCAGAGGAGAGAAAATATAATGTAAGGTTTCATGATTTGAGCTAAGGACTACAAGAGATCCCTCACTGATCCCTGTCATGGGCAAAACAGACTCCAAGTGGGGATGTTAAATAAATTTATTACTAACAGGATCAGAGCTTAAGAATAAATCTTAAAGACACCTTCCACCCCAACCCCCTCCTTTCAAGTTCTACCTCCTCCCCCCAAAGCAGTGCAAGGAGACAGGAATGGGGTTACAGTCAGATGTTTCTGCTGCTGCTCAGAGAGGGGATCCTTCCCTTGCTCCCCATGGAGTCCCTTCCACGGGAGACAGTCCTTCAGGAACTGCTCCTGTGTGAGTCCATCCCACAGACAACAGTTCTTCAGACACTGCAGCCACGTGGGTCACTTCTCCACAGGGTCAGTCCTTCAGGCACAGGCTGCTCCAGGATGTGTCCCCCACAGGCCACAAGTCCTACCAGGAAATCCCATTCCAAGGTGGGCTCCTCTCCCCACGGGTCAGCAGGTCCCTGCCAGGCCCCTGCTCCAACATGGACCTCCACAGCCTTCTTCAAACATTCACCTCCTCTGGCACGGGCTCCTCCCTGGGCTGCAGGGGGATCTTTGCTCCCCCGTGTCCCTCCCCGGGCTGCAGGGGCACAGCTGCCCCACCATGGTCCTCACCACGGGCTGCAGGGGAACCTCAGCTCTGGTGCCTGGAGCATCTCCTGCCCCTCCTTCTGCACTGACCTGGGTCTCTGCATTCTTGTTCACAACTTCTCTGCTCTTCTCTGGCTCCCATCTTTGTCTAATCCTTAACTTTTTTATCCCTTCTTAACTATATTATCACAGAGGCATTACTATCACTCCTGATTGGCCTGGCCTAGACCAGCCTGCAGCTGCTGGCATTGGCTCTGCTGGACATGGGGGAAGCTTCCAGCAGCTTCTCGAAGAAACCTCCCCTGCCAAAAACCTGGCCAGAGAAAACCCAAAACACATCTTGCCAGACTTTAGTCTCTGGTTGTCTTTCTGCTGACTAAAAATGCCTGAATTTCATTCTTGCATGTTGGATGAACTTTTTGCCTTCTGCAGTTGCAATAGCAGAAGCAGGTCAGGGGACAGGTTCTCTGTGTAGACATTAATGGTACCCTGAACAACTTACAGTTCAAATCTAGAAGAACTTGTCTACAAACGTGATGACTTGAAAATGTTTCCTAACATGCTTAGTTTTTAAACTTGACAAAACAATACCTCAACAAGAATTTTCCTGTTTCTAATTGTTGTCCAAAGATGTTTTTTCTTCAATCTGTCTCAATTTCTTGATTCAGATAAGCATATTAGAGATAAATTTTGTAGTTTCATGGTTGTGGTTAGTCCTTTTGATGCATTTAATTGAGAAACTTTTCTTAGTAAAGTTGAAACTATATAAATTATGTTTTAATATTGTTTTTCACATGATGAATTTGGTGTTTGGCTAGTACAGAAATTTGTAATTTTTAGGAGAGAGAAAGTCTTTTGTTAATTCACAACTTCTTGTTCACTCAACATTTTAAACAATGGCATAGTTTTTGATAATGACTGTTGGTCAGTCAAGTATGTTCCATTTCAGTTTTGAAATAAGAAATTATAAAATTGACTGTCAAGGCAATTATGTTGGATGGAATTTAGCTGGAGGTAATTACAGCATGAGATTGGCTGTCCAGGTAGTTATTAACTATAACTACATGAACTTTTGGGAAAATTAAACATTTTTTTTCCAGAATCTAGAAGTGATTTTTTTACTCTGTATATGACCTGTCTCTGATGCAAATTGTTATTCATTAATCTTCACACAAAGAATCAATTAGTGTATCATCTTTGAACACTGTTTCTTCCTGCAATACCTGTTTCATTCCTATCAGTCTCTGACATTAGCATGCTTCCAACTGTTCATTTGCTTAGGTTACTAGTTGTTTGCAACCTGTAAAAGGAGATTTAGTTATGGCAAGAAAAGACATGTGATGGCAAAAGCTTGTAAGAGCTAAATAGAGCCAGCTTTTTTGTTTGTTTTCATTTCAACCTTTAAGCAGCAAAAGTGGGGTGTGTTGTAGCAGTAATGATACATAGCTTTGAAGTTGTGTGTTGAGGACTTCAACCTCCTAATTTTAGACAATCTCTAGAATGAAGTTGTAAACTATTCCAGCAAAGAATCTGCTTTGGTTTTAGCTTCTGTTCTCACACACACACACCACCTGAAGCTCTGTAAAATAACAGTTGAGATGTATAAATCTGTTTTGTTGAAAACAGAAGCTAAATACTGGTTATATTTTTGATTGAATGAATCTCTGGAAATAAGCTACGCAATCATATGAAATAAAAATATTCAAATTTAAAAAAAACTCCAAGGAATTTAGTAATAAACACTTATGTATTTTCAACTTTAAAGATAAGTTGTTCAGTAGGAATCAGATACTGAGATAGGACATGGTGAGCAGCTCAGACAGTGACCCCTAAATCTTAGGTGGTACTCACCAGCCTGCCTAGTCAGAAAAGCGTGCACTATGGTTAATCAGGAAGTGTATTACAATTTGAACTGTTGATGAAAGAAGAAGTAATTTGGGAAAGCTTGCACATCTGATAGAGAAACTGTGTGGGATTAGTATTTTGACTGCAGTAATTGAAGTTTAATAGGACTTCTGATTTATATATAACTGTTCCAAGCCTGTTGAAAGACCTCTTCCCTTCTTTTTCCCTTTTTTTTTTCCCTGCAAAGACTTTCTGGAGTCAGAGGGATTTGTGATAAATATTAGAGTCCATCATACAGTTCCATGGAACATTTGAACACACAGCTTAGTGATGCGTGTCACCACTTGTAAAATTCCTTCACTGGGCAGATTTATTTTGTGGTAGCTGCTAGCTTTTTTGTTAGCAAAAAACCGTTGAACTATTATGCAGAATTCTTGCCTGAAGTTTGGAACAAGGCTTTGCTGTGAAGTGGTAACTGGTTTGCAAAGCCTATATAGTATAGAACAAGAATTGTATCTGTTTAAAGATGTGGAAAATACTGACACCAGAGATGAAAAATACAATATATGAAGATCAGTCAAATCAGCTTATTGTCACAATTTATAATTCTTCTTTTGAGCATAGGAACATTATTCAGTCAAAAATAGCTGTAACTTTTTTTACCTTAGTAAATGATTTTTTAAGAGTCTTAAATACTACATGGCCATACTGTAATGATGTTACTAAATGCTATCTGGAGTAGGAGAGACAATTCTGCTAGTATTGCTAAAAAAGGAGTTTAATATATGGAGATCACTGAGGTATTGGGGTTGATTAAGTAAATTAATTAAATTTATTGAGATAAATACAGTCCTGCTTTCATGTTTAACAAAATGGTACTTTATCAATGAGTGTGTGAAATCCAGCAGAAGTTAACAGCTGATTTCTATTCATCACAGCTGATTTCTATTCATCACTGCCATCCTTAAAACAGCCTTCAGAAAGAATTATTGTTGTGCTACATGTATGTGTTGACTTTCACTTCAAATTGTATTATTAATATCTGTGAAAACTTAATAGACCTACCATTAAGCACCATGTACCATTTGCTTAAAATTCAAATTAATGAGCCACTTATAGGTCTTTGAAAGTAGACATCATCTATCCAGCAGAAAAGATGGTGTGATCTTCATTATTCTCTCACTAGGCAGGAATGTAAAGAATTTCACACACGTAATTCTACCAATTAACAGAAAGCATAAAGAAAATGCTTTATATATGAAAAAAAATTCTCCATGAGAGTTATGTGACCTTTGTTGACATTGATATTATTTGAGGGAACAGTGGGCTGAGAATAAACTGGCAAACTTGCTTTTTACTGACCACAGGCCAGGAAGGTTTCAGGACAGTTTGACCATGTTTCTCCCTTACAGACGGTCTATCAGACAGCTTTTCACTTCTAGGGCCTTTGCCAAGTAATCCTTCTGTGAACTGGCATATGTCACATGATAAATATTTAGATTTATTTGTAATAAGGAATTTTGAAATAAGAGAATTATTGGCAAAATCCTATTTTGGTATTTGTCCTGTTCTAAATTCAGTTGCTTCCTAAATATTAAAATTCTTACATTAAATATGGTAGGGATGTGGTATTAACTTCTACTATGAACTAGCTTGCTTATGTCAATGATTACAGCAGTTTTTGTAAGGCAAAAGCCATGTATCTACCTCTGTTAGCTAATGTGCTATAGTAGGTAAAATCTTGGCATAAAAAAGTAACAATATTTTCCACATGTAGCTTGTGACAAAGATTACACAGGGTGAAAATGCTTTCTTGACACATAAAGAAAGCTGTAAAACATCTATTTTCACTGGAATATTGTTCTTTGCTAAGTAATATTTATAAATTAACATATTTTCCTTTTATAAAAAAGAGCTGAAAATTTCCACATGTTTAATTTAAAAAAAATGTAATATCTTAATTGCAACTCATACAAATAGTGATTTTAACTTTTTGTTTTATTTTACTTTATTTTTAATTCTGTTTGCACGCTTACCAGGGAAGCTGGGCACTGGAGCTGGCAAGCTAAGGAATGTTTCTTCTCCCCTAAAGAACTTGAATGTCAAAATGGAACAAGACATGGCAAGTAAGGGGTCACAAATGGAACTAAGAAGAGAGGAGTGTGTTGAAAATATTATGTGGTTATTCAGTAGTGCATGCCCATATCTAAGTTGGTTTGAGGTTTTGAGGACTTAGAAAGCATGAACTTTATATGAACTATGGTTTTTTTGGGTGCCTGATGGCTGAGCTGCAAGGCTCTCAAGCTGCATGTAATCGAAAAGACAACATATATTGGTGTGTCAGGAAACATCACTTACATTTTTTTATGCTGTGTTTACATCTTATAGAAACTTACCGACAGACATTCCCTCAGGTCTAGAATAGCCATTATGAGTGGGCTTCAAGAAACAAATGAACAAATACAAATTTCTGGTTTTAAAAAAATTATTTGCTGCTCTGGAAAGCAAGTTTTAGTAAAGTCAGTGGAAAACTAGAACACTAAGAGGTTTACAATGGTTAACAGAGCATGTTTTCAGTAACAACTTGTCCTTGACTTTTTGTTCAGTACTTGGGGGGAAGGGGGGAGACGGGTGAGGAATGGAGATGATTCTCCTTTTCTTTAATCATTCTTCCTTTCTTTAATTACAGTAACTAATTGAATGGAGAAGAACAACATGCCTACCTTTCTAAGTATGTGAACTCTGACCTGTGAAACATTTCCGAACAGACAGTATTTAACAGGACTCACAAAACTGCAGAGCAAAAGGTGAAGTAGTAATTTCTGCCTCCTTGTTTCTTAAATAGGGTGGATCTTTATCACTTTGTGGGTTTGCAGACGTGAAGTAGATTCTTCAGCAGTTTTCACAAATGTTTTAAAACACCACAGGCCTACAGGTGGTCAGAAGGTTGCAGGATTAACAGGCTGTTAAAGGGTCTAACTCTCTTTTCCTAAGGCCGATGAATTTGGAATTCTGATAGTCTTTCTCAAGACTGTCTTAAATCTTTTTACAGTCAGAAGATAAGTGGTATTGAGGCTGGTTTTTTTTACTGACGGTTCTTAAATAAAATGTTTAAAAGAATAAAAAGCTTCCTTGGCAACAGAACTAAGGGCTGAACACTGTTTTTCTTGGGGATATACAGTTCAGTTTCTCAGCAGGACAAAGCTGAATTTGCCTTACTCTAGTTTGCTGATTTTTCTGGACATGTTTGTGGACACTACCTGGAGTGTAAGACTGGGTCTTGAACATACTAATGTTGATTGACCTGTGCAGAAGGAAGTGTCTAATTAAATGCTTTGTCCTTTAATCTCTTATACAATCTCTTCCAGAAATTGCAAAACAGTATTCTACTGGTGATTCCCTTTTTCTGGCCCCTCATTTTGAAAAACCCCAATAAACCAAAAAACTAACCCAGAATGATTCAGGAAAATAATTTGAATTGCAGAGGTGTTGCAACTTTGTGGATGAAAAACCTCTAACAATTAATTGAAACTTAACATCCTATTGTGGCAGCATGCGCTGTCCTGATACCTTGATGGTACTTGTAGTGAGCCATGTGGACTTCATTGCAAAGAATTAGAAATATTGTGAAGAAAGAACACTAAAGAACTGTCTGACACTAAACAACTTGTGAGCACCAGATGGTGCCGTAGAAGTATTCCCTCTCTGCCTTGCCTGGAACTTCCATTTCTGGGCTGAGCAACCAAAAAGAAGTGACTGTAAAAAAGGATATCTGATCGATGTTTTCTGAATTGCATAAGTAGCTTACCTGACAATGACTTCTTTCTGAAAGACATATACTCTCTAATTTTTTCAAATAAAGCACTAAGTCCCTTAAACTGCAGTTCTTCTATCTCCTCCCCTTTTTTTTTTAACATGTATTTTACATTTTTACATGTTACATTTTTAACATGTACTTTTAACAAGTATTTAGTAAACCACAAACTATTAACTTGCCTCTGTACTATATAATTCCTTATTTGTTTTGCTAAACTATGGTATGTGCAATACAGAATTTGTTCAACCTTTCCAAACTCTGAGAAATCCCACAGTTAGCTAGTGGGGGATAGTTTTTTCTAGCCTTGTGGAAAACAGTGGTTTAGAAATAGCTTCATCATCTGTATCCATTTCAAGCACAACTGCAGGAGCTGGTTGTCAGCAGGAAGCAGAAATAGACCTTACCAGTGGTTAGTTTTCTTACCTCAAAAGAACTGCAGCAAGCCAGATCTCAAGGTGTTATTGAGGTCTATATGAAAACAAAAAAATGGTTGCCACAAAGCAAAAAATAATAAGAAAAATAGAACTTTTTTCAGGTAGGCTGTAGCTAACACTGCAAACCTATTTAACTGTGGAAATAACCACCTGCTTGATAAGCAATTTCTGTTCATTTTGGTTTTAAATAGTGTATAAGTGATACACTTTGTGCATGACAGTGTTTTTTATTAATGCCCTTTAGTACTAAAAAAAGGTTTTTGCTGATTAAATTCTTGAGAGGGCAGCACTTAAATTCAGAATGTTTTCAAAAGAGCAGTGGAGGAAATCTCAAGAGGCAGTCTATTTATGAGCCTGAAAGAACATTTCCAGGTAAAATAAACTCAGAATTGTGAATAAATATGTGAAGTGCCAGATGCTTTTCTAAAGCTGTAGAAATAGGATCCACAGTGTGCTTTTCCAGAATGTCTAGAATTATCTGGTGGTTTATTTAATTTTTAGCTTATCAATGAAACTTAACACTTATAGGCTTTATTTTTATACTGGGATGCTATTATTGTTACAGGGGATGCAATGACCTTAACTTTAGGAAAGTTTTGAAGGCAAATGGGAAAAAAGTTCCAACTTTAATATAGGTTTATTTGGTGTAGGTCATGCCGAAATAAACGGTATGAGGAGTGGGAAGTAAAGCAAGTACTCTAATCAAGTGACGTAAGACTTCATGAGGTGTCATAAACAATAGAAAAGAAATAGCAGAAAAGGTCATCAAAAACTTATTTTGAAGGAAGAAATTTGTAGGTGTGAAGTTGCTGGCAGAATTTAAATGATCTCTCCTGAGATTTAGTTTGTTACCTTCTTTGCAGGTTATGGGATTTGTTAGTGTATAACGTGTCTCAGGTGAACTACAGGACTGTAACAGAAGTTCAGTGGTGCTTAATAGTACAAGAGACAAGGACATGAACTGTTGTGGTTTTAAGTAGCCAGAGTTTTTTATTAGCTGGGGGGCTATGAGAGAGGCTTCTTTAAGAAGCTGATGGAAAGTTCTTAGCTCCAAGCTNACAGACTGTTTTAGGGAAGAAAATCCCCATGGGAAAAGCATGGGGTTGGATTTCTCTTTGAATCAGCAGCAGGAACAGCCCCTGACCATAACCCCTCCACTCCTATCTTCCTGGGCCACTGAGGGAAGGAGAAAGATCTTAGAGGGAGGGGTAGGGGGAGAAGGTGTCTGTAACATCTATCAAACTTCTCACTCTTAAACTCTTAAGCTCTGATTTTAGTAGTAGTGAATTCTCAATATTCTAATTTAGAGCCTGTTTTGCTTGTGAAATAGTTAATAAACAGTTGCTTATAATCCTTATCACAAAAGTTGAGGGTTTTTTCCCTTCTCCCAGAAATGCTGGCTGTGTGTCAGAGTCAAACCGTAACATGAACTCAAAAAACTAATTCTGGAATTTCTGCTGTTCGGAGTTTACACCATGAAGAAAGTTATTGATGTCTCCCATGTATCCCCCAGCAGGCCCAGCCAGAAGTTAGCCTCCAGTAATTTTTGAGAAGTAGTCAAAGACGCTTTAAAAATTCTTAGAATAAAATACAAAATTATGAATGGCAGTAAATGTAGCTTAGAATCTAATTCTTGAGTTAAAATTGGCAATATATGATTTATTTAGATGTGAGTAAATAACTAATCTGTTGTGGAGTACCTAATGCATTGTGGAGCATCTGGTGCTGGGTTTTCCCCTATTTCCTCTATTTTTATTTCTCCTGTTAATCCTAATATTAATGAATACATTGAATGTTGGGTGGGAGAAGTCTTTTTTTTACTACTTGTATAAACGGTGGTATTTTCTGACATTTTCAAAGAATGCATACTGGTAAACTGTCTGAAGACGGAGAAAGAAGGTTTATAATCTTGTAATTTCCAAAGTTCAGGCTCAAATTGATAGGATCAGTATCTCAGAGTCACTTGGAGCAGTACCATCTAAGTTCTATATGCATACTATGTGAATTATCCATGATGGCCACTGTAACTGTTCCTGGAATATGCTTTAATTTGTGCATAATGAAAAACAGACATACTTCCAAAGAATTGACTTCCCTGATTATGGGAAAAGAAGGCAGCTGAGAATGAGAAAGAAACAATACGGTAATTAAAGATAATCAAGTTGCATTTTTCTTCTATATCATGTTCCTCAAAAAAACCCCAAAACAAAACCCAACCAAACAACTAACCAACAAACAAAAAACTCCAGAAACCCAAAGAGATAAAATTGTGGATTTCACTTTCTAAACCGGTTATATTTCAAAATATATCTAGTAATCAACTTCTTTGATCATAAACCTGAGTTTAACGGAGGGTTTTCCAAACAAATTCACAAAGGAGTTCTCACTCTCAAAAATAATTTTAATTTAAGAAAAAAAATATATCCCATCCAGCTTAAAAGAAAATGATTGTAAGTGGTTGTGCTACTACTCTCTGAGGTATAAACTTTAAATGAAATCAGGAGCTGTTTTAGCAGTAGCATCAAGGTAGAAGAGAGGTGTATTTCTTCTCCATTACGAATTGGTATAATATTTTACTCTTTCAATTCTCAGTTTGGGTTGAACATGTTTCTTGTGAACCTTTGCCTTCATATAAGAAATTGTGCCTCAGATGTTATAATTAATTTTCATAGAAAGCATAGTTTCCATTTCAGAAAGTGAATGATAACTCTAAAGCAAAATTCACTTAAATCTTTATTAGGTAGATTCATACTGATAGCCAAAGAGTTCATTACTTGCCAGCAAACTAACACAGTTGAGTGGACTTCTGAAACTGCTTGACTGACTCAATACTCTAATAAATTTGTATCTCTTCAAGAGTAGCAACTTTGTTCTTTTTTTATTCTAATCTCATTTGACTACGAGAACACCTTGCTATTTAACCTGGAATTATTGTTCCATTCTTGAAATGCTGGAGAATTAGCTTAAACTCTGACTGGTTTGTGTGTTTCTACGCAAATCTCTAGAATATGGTGTTATAATTTACTTGGGATAAGAAAAATTACTTAGAATATGAAAGCAGACTTTTACTGGGTTTCCTAAATACCTCTATAGTACAAATAAAACCTAATTTAGCATATGACTTGGTGCATCTCTATATTGTGGAGAATGAGCATTTGTATATATCAAATTACAAATTGCAGTAATTTATAAAATATTGAATTTTTTGACTCAGAAAGATTGATAATATCTTGTAACCAGTGTTGTTTTAATATAGGAGAATATGAAAAATGTACTTATATCTCTGTAAAGTGTTCCAGGTTCACACAGTGATGGACTTGCTGTTTTATTTGATGCTGGAATAAAAATTCTGTGTGGGAGACTGTCTAAACTAATATGTCAACTGAAGACTTGCTATATTAACAATATTTCCTGTGGTTATGCTAGCACAGCAGAAAAGAAGGTAGTGGTATTTTCTTCAGTGCCTGTCATACTCTGAAAAACTTTGAATCAATTTACTTCAAAACAACACAAAAGCTAATCTAAAAATCTATTATTTTTAAAATAATAGAATACCAGGAACTATTTTTGTTCTTACAGGACTAAGAACTATAATACAAGTGTTCTGGCCAGGACACAGTTAATTTTTGCAGTAACTAGGAAGAGCACACGGCTAGGACTCAGAGGTTATTCTATAGCACCACACATCATTTTCCAGGGACAGGGCAAGGAGCCTCTTCTGGATCAGGGAGCATGAGGGCAGAGTTGTGGGGCATGGTCAGGGTTTTTTGCCTGGTGAGCGTTCATTCACATGTGAATCATTTGCCTCTCTCGTTCGCCTTGTTATTAGTATTTCTGCTGTTACTGTTCCTTTCCATATTTCATTGCTGTTTCCAGTAAATTGTTCTTATCTCAACCCGTGACCTCTCACTTTTCTTTTTTTTTTTTTTTTTTGTGGGGGTTTTTTTTTTTTTTTTTTTGGGGGTTTTTTTTTTTTTTTTTTTGGGGGTTTTTTTTTTTTTTTTTTTTTGTGTGTGTGGAGTTTTTGTTGTTGTTATTTTGGGTTTTTTTTAGCTAGAAGCAAGGATGATTGGTCTTGCTCTAGGTGAATTTGCCATCCATGTTGCATTCCTAGGAAATTTGAATTAAGTTCAGATAAATTCTCAAAGCTTTGGCCTAGATCAAACCTCTTTCAGTTGGGATATACCAAACTTCAGTGAAGATTTTAAGTGTTTGCGCTGGTGGTGAACAAATTGGATGCAATGTTTTGCAGCTAATCAAATAAATTATTTAAGGTAATTTAGCACTAAGTAATGATATGGAATTGCGTTGGTCTACATAATTGTGTGTGTTGATATTATCTACAACCATGTCTACTTAATAGTAGCAATACATAGGAAAGTAGATGAACTAGATGTATTTATTACTGCTCCACAATGGATGGGTGGTCAAGTGTTCTTAAGGTCCTTATGTTATTACTAGAGCATCTTTGGGGTTTTGTGGCAACTATGAGTCTCTCCTGTTGTTAAATCTACACCTGGAGAGCATTTGCTTACTGCTTACTGTTTCATATAAATAGTTCTGACCTACCAAAACCTGAATTAAGCACACTTCACCTGGATGCTATTTGCACCTAATGTACTAGTTGAAGCATTAGTAATAAGGCACTAGTTAAAGCATTTATTCATCCTATGCACATTGGCATGTGACTGGTTTTCTTCTGGCAGGGTTAGATGAGAGAGAGAAGCTTTGAGTGGAGAGGAAAAGTTCTGACTCCCAGCAGGGAGGAGGCATGCCTTACGTATAAATAGGCTGTTATAATACTACTGTGATACAACAATTACATCTTGAATGCTATGTTAGCAGTCAAGACATGGCAAAGAATGCTATGTTGGAAGGAAGACCTTCCCTCAGTAGAGGAGGATTGGATCAGAGAACACCTAAACAAGCTTGACATTCACAAGTCCATGGGCCCTGATGAGATACACCCAGAAGTGCTGAGACACTAGACAAACTGGACAAGCTGGACAAACCACTCACAATCACCTTTGAAAGGTCATAGAGATCAGGAAAGGTGCCTGAGGACTGGAAGATACAAATGTCATCCCAGTCTTCAAAAAGGGCAAGAAGAAGGACTCGGAGAACTATAGACCAATCAGCCTCCCCTCAATCCCTGAAAGGTGATGGAGCACCTCCTTCTGGAGGCCATGTCTACCAACATGGAAGACAAGAAGGTGATCAGGAGTCACCATGTTCACTTGACCAACCTTCTATGATGAATGGATGGAGGAAAGGAAAGCAGTAGATACTATCTACCTCAAGTTCAGCAAGGCTTTCAACATTCTCACAAAAAAATGTGGATTGGATGAGGGGACAGTGAGGTGGATTGAGAATGGACTGAGTGGCAGGTCTCAGAGGGTAATAATCAGTCTCACAGGGTTTGGTTGGAGTCCTGTCACTGATGATGTCTCCCAGGGTTCTATACAGGACCCAGTATTGTTTAACTTGTTCATCATTGACTTGGATGAAGGGACAGAGTGCCTTCTCAGCAAATTCACTGGTGATACTAAATTGTAAGGAATGGGCAGTACCCCAGAGTGCTGTGCAGCCCTTCAGAAGGGCCTCAACAGGTTGGAGAGATGAGCAGAGAAGAACATTCTGATATTCAACAAATATCAGATCCTACACAGGGGGAAGAATAATCCCACGCACCAGGACAAACTGGGGGCCGAACTGCTGGAAAACTGTACTGTGGAAAAAGACCTGGGGATCCTGATGGACAATACCTGTCCATTAGCCAAGTCTTTGTTGCCAGGAAGGCCAATGGAATCCTGGGATGTATCAGGAAAAGCACTGCCAGCAAGTCGAAGGAGGTGATCCTGCCCCTCTACTCAGTCCTGGTGAGGCCACACCTGGAGTGCTGTGTCCAGTTCTGGGCTCTTCAGTACAGGAGAGACGTGGAGCTCCTGGACCAAATCCAGAGAAGGGCTACACAAATTATCAAGGGACTGGAACATCTCTCTTAAGAGGAAAGGCTGGGGGAACTGGGCCTGTTCAACTTTGAGAAGAGGCGACTGAGAAGGGACCTCATCCATGTCTGTAAGTATCTGAAAGGAGGGTATTAAGAAGATAGAGCCAGGCTCTTCTTGGTGGTGCCAAGCAATAAGACAAGAGGCAATGGGCTTGTCTGATTCATAGGAAGTTCCACCTGAATATGAAGAAGAACTTCTTCACTGTGTGAGTGACTGCATGCGGGAACAGGTTGCCCAGAGAGGTTGTGGAGTCTACCTCACTGAATATGTTCAATAACAATTTGGAGGCAATCCTGGGCAATATGCTCTAGGATGACCCTGAATGAGCAAGGATTTTGGACCAGATGACTCACTGTGGTCCCTTCCAACCTGATCCATTCTGTGAGTCTGAGATTTTGTTATAGGAATGAGACTGTATCCTGCTTGGGCTTTAATTCCTGTGGCCTTTTGGCTGTATATAGACAAATTCTGCTCTTAAAGGTTTTTGAGTCATATCATTCTGTTTCAGTCCTTCCCATTACTTCTTGTTATTAAAGTGAGGAAATACTTCATAAGGAAAAGAAAGCAGAAAATTACCTTTATGTTTCATCAGCAGTAGTCAATATCAGAAACTCCTTCTTGCAGCAACTTCTGCCCTAACATTTTGAATACTTGGAAGGGAAAACTGTGATATATATTAATAATGTGCTGTATTTCTGGCACAAACAAGTTACAAATGCATAAGCCTTCAGTAAATCTGCTTTTAACTTTTACACTTTGTTCATTTAATCAGTGCAGTTCTTACTCTCTCTGAGTGGCAACTTTACTGAATTAATCTTCAGAGGAGAGAATGATGCTTTGGTGAAATAATGGCTTTACATGCTTGTTGTAGTTCAGAAAACTGATTATAAACACTTGTTCCAGAAATTAAATATATCACTGTTACTGGGCTATATGATCAGCTGTCTTTGGAACTTGTTGGAACTGTAAGCTGCTGCATGTCTACAAACCTGAAGATGTGTGGCAGGAAGAATAATTACTGTGCACAGAGCAAGGTTTGTCATCAAGTCCTGGCAAAAAGTTGATATGAAGCTTTTAAATTCTTTTTCTAAACACAAAGGCAGGAAAAACTACCTATATGTGGAATGGAAAGATAGTATCAGATGTGCATATATTCTGTTTCATATCTGCTCATTTAAGATGAACATATGTTCGAGGTCTTGTTTTGATGAGTGAAGGAGCTTTGCTTAAACACCTATATAGCCTGTAAATAGGAACAAATCCTGAAAAAGGATACAGGCTGCCAACTTTATCATTACTGTAAGAGATTTTTGATTTCTAGAGGTGGACAGAATGTGCTACCAATTGCTTGTTTGTTTGGGAATAACTTGGGGATGGGATAAGGATGAGGAGGTGCAACCTTTCTTGCCAAGAATTGGTCTGAAGGGGATATTTGGAGCCTTCTCATCCAAAGAAGACAGAATACAGTGTACCACTTACTGAAACTGTTCCTCTAAGAGGCATTTACACTGCCATTAAGTCCATCATAAAAGAAAGTAAATATAGTAAAAGAAGCAAGTTACATTAAACCATTTTGAGATCAGGTTAAAAAAAGCTCTTGTCTACTGAATAAATACATTCAGTAGGCTTCTTAGAGATCTTGCATATCAAAATGTTTGGCTGTTTTTGTGGGTGGTGTGAATGGTATGTATGTTTTGTTTGTTGTGGTTGGTTTTTGCTGTTTGTGTGGGGTTTTTTCCCCTTTACACTTTAGAGAAAGCTTTCAAAGCTTTCAAAGCTGTCTGTAGAATGTGTGTGGTGTTTTGGACTTCTTGTTTGTTTGTTTGTTTGTTTTGTTTTTTAATGGTTAAACAGTGGGACCTGGATGTTACTTTCCAATCAAGTCCTTACTTTGGGGCTGTATGTTCTCTACCTTCCGATCTTGAACAATATAATCTTTTCTTTCTTCAGTGTGGAATCCTGTTCAACACACTAATTTTTTTCCTCATTGGCATTTTTCCTATTCTTTAAGACTGCAACACTTTCAAAACTTCTCCAGCTTTGCTTTGAACCACTGCAAACTGTTGCCTTGTGTTCTGAAATTATTATCCTCATCAATCTAAACTTACATGCAATGACATATGGTTACAAGAAGACTTGTAATTCCTCATTACTTGTATGAGGGTTGAAATATTTAATTTCTATCAAACCTGAAGCTTTAATATGAATCTCTATGGTGCACAATTGTACAAGCAACTAATCAACAGAGAGGTTTGTGGTTATCAGGCAGCTACTTTTGTGAATTTCTTAACAAAGAACTGCTTAAGCCAAAATCTTCTCTAGAAGAAAAAAAATTACTGTGTTTTTGATACAAGTTGTATGATGAGACCAAAGAATTCAGTGCTCTGAGAGACCTCAGCCTTGACAAAATGAGCAGTTTTCCTTTCCTTGAGTTGCAGCACACTGCAGATACTCAGAAACTTGCTATAGATGCTCAGAAACTTGCTACAGAGGTTTCAAAGGAAATAAGATAAATGAAGGCAGATTTCCCACTGCATTAAATTTTAGATTTGGAATGCAAATTCCTTACTGAGCACTATGAAGATAAAAATGCTAGGCTCCTTCTCATCATTATCCAGTGGAAAGTTTTGACTGTCATTTATCAACAATTATTCTTTATATACTTTATATATATATATCTCACTTGATTACTATACCTATTCTGTTGTATTTCACTGTATCCTACCTGCTTTTTCCCCTTTACACTTAAACTGCACTCCTATTTAATTCTTTGCATTGCAGTACTGCTCCATAGGAAGTGGAGGGACGGGAAACTACCTCTATTGACATGTAAAAGCACTCGTGCTACAAAAAAAAAAATAGAGAGAAAAGAAGTCTGTCCTGCAAAGAATGATTGTTCTGAAACCTAACACATTAATTTTTCTTTGCAAGGTTTGGGACATAGTTTGCCAGCTGTTTAACCTTCAGTGCTGTCAGAATGAGAATACCCAGCTGTTTAAATAAAAAGTAACCATGGATATAATAGTTCTTGCAAATGTTAACACCAAAACTTTTAATCAAGTCAGAAGTGTACGGTCATGTTATTTGTCTAGTGAGGTTTTTCTGCTCGCATCTGCCTACTCTTTACAGCAGAGAATGTATAGCTGTGCCATGGCAGGCCATGAGCACATAAAGTCAAAATTCAGGCTATGATTTAATTTCCTTGTGTAGAGACTGAATGGCGAATGGCTTACAACAGATTTATTTCCAATATCTCACTATTCAACTGCATTAAGGTGAATGGAGGCAGGATTTACCAGGTATGCTATGTGATCTTTGTTTCTGTTTATTTTTAGAAAGCACTTTCTGTCATATTTTCATTGTTTCTTCAGACAGTGGTGAATCATTAAGTGATTGTTGTATTCCTAAGTCAATAATTGCATAGAATTCAGGATACTTATTTTGCATTTTTAACTATAATGCCATCTAGTTCTAATAATATACTTGTCATCTATAAGATATAACTAAAAATACAAGAATAACAGTACCTTCAGAAAGTACCCTTAATAATGATGACAACAGTAGGGGTTTGAAATTTCTTCAGTAGTTTATACATTGTCTTGCATGAAACAGTATCAAATGCAAATAGAGCATTTTTGGCTTTCCTGCCTAAAATTTCAGGAGCAATTAAAGAGTGTAGCAACGGAACTGCTTTTTTTCTCTAAACTTCTAGATGATTATAGTTTAGATAAACCTCCCACGGTTCTACAGAAGAGTTTCTGTAGAAAAATATATTCGGTAGAAAATACTGGAATAATATAAAGGCTTATTTAATGCCGCACTGTAACATCAAAAGACAAACTTTAAATGATGAGCCTAAGTTCTAGTGCTTCAAAGGATCACCTAGTCTTACATTCATAATGTGAATTTTTTTTCAAAAACACATTTTTCATTAAAAAATTCAGTATTTCTTGACCACAAACAAGTATTTTTTTCCTTGACAGTAAATGAATTTTGGTACCAGCAATGACAAAGTAGGAGGGATGCTGAAAGTTTCAATTTCCTGATCTTTTTACTATATTTAGGAACGCATTGCACGTCATCCTGTGAAACCTAATCTCTCGGATTGGACTTCAGGTGAAGTAAAAGTATCTGAGAAAAAGGTGTTTCAAAATGGCTTTGGTGGTCTTGACAAGTGTCAACAGGAAGTCTTCTGACATACTTTTCCTTTCCACATGAATTAGGACATTATATTGTTGTTTAACATAACTTGTTCTCTTTTGTTTTCTGTAGCAAGATAAACTTTAGTTAATTGAACTCACAGGGAATTAATGGAGAACTGTTTTACTTCTTGGTAGCTTGTATAATGTGCTTTCTGTCAAGTTGCAGACAGGGATAGGAGGGGTTTTTTTGAGAAGGCAAAATTTCACGCAATCTTGTCCTGCTCTAAATATGACCTGTTGTATCATAAAGTTGGCTTTCACTACAGTTCTTTTAATAGTGGATACTGTTGATGTCTCTGCTGTCACGGGCCTTCAGTGAGACAAAATATCTGTGCCATATACAACCTCATGCTACAATAACTTTTTTAGAGAAAATGGGTACTACTCTGTAAATGGTTTTGTTAGCAAGACTACTAAAACAAGTTTGCACATATAAAGGTATTAAAAAGAAGCAAACAAAACTCCTCTAAACCCTCCAGTGATTTTACAATTATTTTAAATTTTCATGGAGCCAACAGTTGCTGGAAAGGGGAAGGACATAATATTTTAAAATGAGACCGAAGACTTCTGTTGTGTAGAATATTCAAGTGCTCTGTCTGGAAAATAATTTTTTGCACATCTTCTTGCTTTTGTTTCTCTATTGATGAAAGTATTTTCAGCTCATAATATTGAGATCAAATCCTTCTTGGGTACTATTTTGCCTCTTCACTTTATCAAAATGTGATAAATGTAGTAAAATGTGCAGGACTGGTTTTATTCAAAGTCATGTCTTTTACAATGGTACTCTGAGACTTCTGAGCAACATTTTTAGAACTGGTTTCAGGCAACACCAAAGATAACTGTTTTGTCCAGAAAATTTTTTTGAAAAGAAACTGTTTCAGTTGCAATTTTACCATGAACAGAAAAGCTGAATTGAATGCAATGATTCAAGCAAACTTTTCAGGCTGTAGGACTAGCATATTTATTTCCTGTCTCCCAATGTGTATTCAATTGTATTTATTTGATTTTTCTGCCCGCAGAATTGATTTTAGGGTTTGGGCATTTTTTTACTATTCAAATATGATGACATTAATGATAAGTATAGGATATTTTATGGCAAACTCTCCAATGTTTTGAGAAATAGTCATGCTGACAATAGAGACATAATTTTATTGTTAATTACTTTATAATTGCTTTAGTGATTATTTTTATAGTAATCACTAAGTTGATTCATAAAACCAACAAACAAACTCTTTATTAGCTAAAGAAAAGGATAAACAAGACTCTGGTTAAAAATCATTGAACTCATTCCAAAGCCAAATAATTTGTTTGCATGTTTTTAGCTCTAAAATTCAAAGGCATAAACAAACTGCAATGATTTAAAGTATGAAAATACAGTGCCTTTTCTGTATAATACCTAGTTGTGCCTGATCTGGATGGTGAAGAATTGCTATTTGCAATACTTAAAATTCTGTTAGTCTCACTACATGGACATCTGTTGACTTGTTAGCTGTGAATTTTGATTTGTACCTCAGATCAGAATGATTTGTTAAAAATAAAACATTTTTCAAGGACACACTGAAATAAATTATTTAATTGCTATCTCACATTTAGAAAATTGAAAGTTAAAATTGTTTTGAATAAAAATTATTCTCTGAAATAATATAGTTCCTGCACCAACAGACTGTATTATATGCTATATTTCCTATATGTAAAAAAATGTAATTTTTTAATTTTTTGTAATTTATCTTTTGTACTACTTTGTGGTTTAGAATTTGTCGAATGTTGCTAATGTGAGATCCTGATATTGTTGAAATGTTACTAACAGCCTGGAAATAAAAGTATGGAGGTTTTTATCTGCACTATGAAGTTCACTATTAGGTATTCTTGACTGAAGAGACTAGAAATTAAATATCTCTGAACAACCTATTGGCTTTCTATGATGGAGTGGCTGCATCAGTGGACAAGGGGAGGGTTACAAGTGTAATTTATCTGGACTTCTCTAAAGCCTTTTTTAAATTAATTTAAAGTAGTTATTAGTTAGAATCACAAAATCATAGAATAGCAGAAGTTGGAAGGGACACACACAGATCATTGAGTACAACCCCCTGCTCCTTGCAGGACCTCCTAACACTAAACCATATGATGAAGAGCATCATCCAGACACTCCTTGAATTCTGACAAGGTTGATGCCAGAACCACTTCCTTGGCAAGCCTGTTCCAGTGACCCTTTCAGTGAATAATCTTATCTTAATGTCCAACCTGAACTTTCCCTGACACAACTTAATTTCTTTGTGTTCTGGTGCTTGCCATGAGAAAGCAGAGATCAGCTCCCCCCTCAGTGCTCCCCTTGAGGAAGTTGTAGACTGTGATGATATCACTCAGCCTTCTCCCCTCTAGGCTGAACAAGCTGAGAGACCTCAGACACTTCTCGTGAGTCTTACCCTTCAGACCTTCCCCCACCTTGCCTGTCCTCTCCCGGACACACTCTAATATTTTGATGTCCTTCTGGTATTGATATACTCAGAACTGCAAACATCCTGCATGGATTTGCAGGGTTTAAAAAGATATAATTAAGAATATAAATAAATTGAGAAACCACCACTGTGTTTCTGAGAAATAGGTCATTCAGGGGGTAAAAGTGGAGCTTGTTCAGAAATGCAGTAGAGAAGAACAAATCTTTTTAGCTGGAGTGGTATAAGAACTACCTCGTGGAGGAGTAAGTGAAGTGAGGTTGGTAGAAGGAAATTTTGTGGGTGAAGTATGCTTGCTTCAATAAGAATAGTGTTAATGAATAATGCAACAATCTGAAAGGCCTAAATTTGGAAAGAATAAAGATGTTTCAAGGATAAGAATAGAATTAAATTAAGTTAACGGCTGAAATGAAACACATTTTTAGCTGGCAGTGTTACAGTAATCAAATCTTCTTGGAAAATATTATATTTGATCAATAATATCTAAAACTCATTCACAAACCAGTGATGCAGAAAAGCAATATGTAAAACTTTAAAAGTAGAAAATTATTAATTAGGTGAACAAGTTAAAATCATAAACAGATAATATAAGGCAATTATAGGGAATTAAAAATTCTGACAACTAGTAGTGGAGTCATACATGCAGATAAATTGTAGTGTTAAGTCGAAAAAAATCAAAATATTACTTATGGACCAAAATAATCATAGAGGGAGCGATCAACAATTTTGTATCAATGGTATCTAGTAAAAACCTGACTGCATCATGTGCGTTTGGTGCAGAGCAGCCAGTTGAGGCTGAGAGCTGAGAGCATGTCTGACTCAACCCTTTAAGTGCCTGACAAGTCTCAGAAGTATAACTTGCCACTTCAAACAAGGTAGCAGAGAAGATAGTAGGTGATATTCGTTAAAGCAAGAGTGATTTTTAAATCTTCTCCTTAACAAACCTGTGCTTAAATCAATGCAGGGGAGCATTAATTACATCAACATATTCCAGGAATGAATTATCAATGAGACATGATGTCATGGTTTGACTCTGGCTAAAAGCCGAGAGCCCACACATAGATCTAAAATTCTCAGAGAAGGGAAAAAAAAACCTCCGACTTTTGTGATAAGGATTACAAGCAACTGTTTATTAACTACTTCACACAAGCAAAACAGGCTCTAACTTAGAATGTTAAGAGTTTACTACTACAACTACAACTACTACTAAAATCAGAGCTTAAGAGTTTAAGGGTGAGCAGTTTGATAGTTGTTACAGACACCTTTCTCCCCCCCACCCCTCCCTTTTAAGATCCTTCACCTTCCCCCAACAGCTCGGGAAGGCAGGTGTGTGTGTGGGGGGGGGGTTACAATCAGAGATTTTCTTTGCTGCTGTTCAGAAGAGTGAGAGAGTCCCACCCCAGCTTTCCTCATGGGGTCTTCTCCACGGAAACAGTCTGTTGCAAACTGCTTCTTAGTGGATT
>WEIV01009761.1:154617-170535 GCA_013390005.1 Calyptomena viridis
GTTTATTGGGGGTTTGGTCCCAATGGGAGCCTACTGCAGAGAGCACCCGGGACCCTCGGGCTCAACCTTTTCTAGGGGGTGTGATTGATGGGAGGGGAAAGTAAAACACCAACTAGGGACAAAGGAAGGTGGGATCTGGAGGTAACAGACAGGGGCAGAAGCCAGAGGCCTTCTACTCAACCCTATCCAGGACCGAGTAACTTTAGATTGATAGGGAAAGGACTAGAAGAAGGGGGGAGCTGGGATACAAATATGGAATAAGGGAGGAGGGGTCCGAGGAGGGGATACAACTGAGGGCAGGGATGACATTGTCAGGAGTAACCAAATGGGAAGGGGAGAGGGGAGACTAGGACAGTCTATTTACAGAGAGTATATATGAAAGTTAACAAAACTATATATCAAACCCTTATAAATGTATAAACCCATAAAAACACCGTCACACCACATCCCCCTAGACTTTCCCCAGTTTTCTTTGAATAGCTGGGCTTCTTAAAATGAGATAACTGTTCTTTCTCTCTCAACTGTATATTTCTTCGTTCAAGGAACTTAAGGATCACCAAGAAAGCTGAGACCTCTAGAACTAAAACTAGACTCATCACAGCTCTCCCAACAGTGATAATTCCAGTGGGACAAAGCATATCTGTAATGGTTGACTTAACAGTTACAGTCTCAGGGTATGGCACGGCTTGCAGAATGACCAACTGACACTATTAGAAAAATGAACAAGTTCTTTGGGTGAATCCAGTGGTATAACAGTTAACCATGAGAAAGTATTCCAAATCTATATATGAGTTGTAGTTGTCTTTAAGTATCTGAGAGGTTGAGTGCCCTGAATTTTGTCTCTGTGTTTCCTGATAGTATCCTTTCATTTAGTATAACTTTAATTCTCCCTATATGTCTTACTTTTTTCAGTATTTCTGGTAAAGGAAGTGTGAATATGTTTCTGAATACCATAAGTGTATCTCTTGGCTTTATAGCTAATTATTTCTTATTTATCCAAATAGGCTGGAAATGATGCAAAACTGTCCTTCCTGTAAATATTTTGACTGTACTTGCAGTTGATTATAACATAAATGTTTGAATAAATGTTGGCACCTTTCTGCTCTTTACCATCATTTTCTCTTCCTTTTCTCCTATTTTCTTCAAGCTGATTAAAATCTCAGTGTAGGCAGGTACCTTCTAAATTAAAGGGAAATTTTATTTGAAAACTTATGATACAGGAATCTTACATCCTGGTAAAACAATGTTGAAATAAGAAATTGATGGATTTTCTAAAACATGAGACACTTCTCATAAGTCTTGCCCTTCAGACCTTTCACCACCTTGTCTGTCCTCCTCTGGACACACAACAGTTTGATGTCCTTCTTATATTGATGTATCCAAAACTGCACACATCCTGCATGGATTTACATTTGGGAGAGGATTTGAGGTATGGCTGCAATTCATAGGTGGAGATCATAAGTGAATCTTGCTGAATGGTGAAGATGCATCCTAGTCTTCCATCCTCACCCTAAACCAAGAATTACAGTTGCTGTAGGGGTTGAAATGTTGCTGCATGTTGCTGAAATCACTAATGCATTGTACTATATTAACTGTCTTCCATAGCAACTTTGAAAAGAACCAGCCTAGAGACAGAACCTGCTAATCAGCTAGGAAATACAGATGAATTATCTAAATAATTTCACTGGGCAATTTATTCCAGTGCCTCACCACCCTCACTGTAAAGAATTTCTTCTTAATATTGAATCTCCTTCAGCATAAGGCCATTCCCCCTCATCATATCACTACATGCTCTTGTGAAAAGTCCCTCTTCAGACTTCTTGTAGGCCCTCTTTAGGTTTTGGAAGGTGATCTAAAGTCTCCCCAGATCCATCTTTTCTCTAGGCTGAAGAGCCCCAACTCTCTCAGCCTGTCTTCATAGAAGAGGTGCTCCAGCCCTGTGATCAGCTTAGTGGCCCTCCTCTATCAAGTCCACATCTTTCTGTTAGAGACCCCAGAGCTGAATATAGTAGTTCAGGCAGAACCTCATGAGAGCAGAATAGAGGGGGAGAATCACCTCACTAAACCTGCTGGTCACTCCTCTTTTGATGCAGTCCAGGATATGGTTGGCTTTCTGGGCTGTGAATCATGTTGAACTTCACTTCCAGGAACACTCCAAATCTTTCTTCTCAGGGCTATCCTCAATCCATTCTCCACCCAGCCTGTCCTTGTGCTTGGGATTCCCCCAACCCACATACTGGACCTTGCATTTGGCCTTGTTGAACTTCTTGTGTAAATAGGCTCACCTCTTAAGCCTGTCAAGGTCCCTCTGGATTTTACAAAACCAGTTCAACATAATAACAGTGGCATATTACCGTAGTGTTGAAATCAGAGGAATTTTGAACATAGTCAAATCAATTAAATAGTTACCAAATTTTATCCATATTTTTCTTGTCAGGCTTAATATGTTTTCCAAAGTTTCTTGCTATTTCTAGTAGTGCTTAGGATAAATAATTTAATTCTATGTTTACTTTTATATATCTTTCACATCTTATATACAAATGAAGAACTGCCCACTCCATGGCCACCTGCTATTCATTCTACCCTAGCACCTACTTTTTCTGTGTTTCTTATATGAGTTCAAGTTGTGACTGTCATTTGGACCTCATTTTAAAGTGAAATGTGGAAATGCCAAGCTTAGTATTAAAATTAAAAGAAGTGATTTCACTCTAGTCTGCTCAAATCATAGGCAGGAATCTGTTTTGGCAAGCAGATAACATAAAAATATATGCTTGTAGCAAACATTTTTCCTTTCTCCTTTTTTCTCAGAACTGTAGGTATGTTTTTTACTTTCCAGATATTTAGAAAAGTCCTTTGCTTAGCAGACTATATATTTGAAATGTCAGCTTATTTTTGTGCAAATATAGAACTTAAATTTACAATGTCTTCTTTGCTAATGCTACTATTACAAAAAGCTATTTATAGGCAGCATTTTGAACCTTCTTTTTCCAATGGTGAATAAGAAACGTCCTTCTAAATAAGTATTTTATACTCTCTGATCTCCTGGTCTGATTGGGAAGATTGAAATAGATACACACTAAAAATTCCATACTGCTGCTTGGCACTGAAGCCACCCTTCATATTAGGACTGGGGTTGAACATAAAACAGCCCTAAAACACTTACAGGTCTGAATTTTTACGGAAAGGGAAGGAAATAAGAAATCTCTTTGGTACATGAGAGAGGCACAGAATTGCCCTGAATTTCAGTTGGAGAGAAATCTAGAAGGAGGACGAAAGTTCTTCAGAATCTGGTAGAGGATTAAACCACCTGACATGACATGGTTTGCTCCACTACTGCACCAGTACCAAAACAATCAGAAACTGTTTTCAGTACAGAAATAAAATGTGCTCTAAAGGGTGGAATCACAGATATGTCTAGATAGTTCATGTATGGATAGTGTGGTTGGGGCTGTTGTCAGCTGAGCCAGTGTGGCAAATGGGATTAAAGACTAAGAATACTCAAGCATATTTTACACAGGAAGGGCTATGGAAAAATCTCTCTCTCTAGTGGTGATTCCACTGCACAATATTCTGTGTGTTACTGACTTCTTTTAAGTAAGTTGAAACATTGTGGTGGCTGTTAAATTATTTTGTGTTTTGTTGTGATGATGAGGTAATAATAGCTGCAGATTAAATTTATAGTTTTGCTTACAAGCTTCTATTGTCCTACTGTCCCATAAATATTTATAGTATAAGTACACCATCAAAGCAAATTATAAAAAATCTGGGAAAATATAAAAAAAATTGTGCATATTCATCTTTTAATAAGTCTGTACATCCTCTTAATGATCTACTGTAATTCAGGGACTTGTTAATGCAAGAAGCATGCAATAACAGCAGGACCATGTCATTTTCTTATTGAAAATAATTCCATATCTCATAGAAGATGGGATTATCTACCACACTCTCCAATTGTATCTTGAAAACCTCCAGTATTGGGGCCCTACTGTGCCCCTGGGGATGTTGTTCAAATGAATAATTACTCTCACTGTTAAAATTTCTTTCTTATGTTTAGATTAAGCCTCTTCTGTTGCAACTTGTATGTGTAAGACTTTGTCCTTTCCATGCAGATCCTTATAAAGAAAGAGCTTCTATTCTCTTTGTAGTTACCCTTTAAACACTGGAATACTCTGAAAAGCACCTCCTGAGTGCTTTTTTTTTTTTCTTCTTGAAGGAGAAAAGACCAAACTCCTTGAGTTTTTCCTCACAGGGCATGTTCTCCAGCCCACTGATCACCTTGATGGCCCTCAGTTGGACCCTCTCCAGTCTGTCCACATCATTCTGGATATGTGGAGAGCAGAACTAGACATCATACTCTAAGCGCCTTAGATTGGGATGACCTATGTCTGTCTCTGCTGGTAATGCCCCTGAGGGTACAGCCCAGAAACCAATTTGCCTTTGTTGCTCTAGCAGAACTGTGCTGAACCTCTGTTCAGCTTTTTGTCCACCAAGACCCCCAGGTGCCTTACACCAAGGCTGTAGGAATTGATAGCCACTCTCTTCCAGTCATCAGGGACATCACCTGGTCTTCAACACTTTCCAAATATTACAGTCAATGGGTTTGTAACAGTGTCAGCCACTTCTCCTGACTCATTGGGGTGGATTTCATCTGGGCCCATAGATTTATGTGAGCTGACACCTTGCAGGCAGCTGCACACCAGCACTTCTTCCACTACCGGTGTGTTGCCACATGTTCTGTCTTACCTGCTTTGTCTTGTGATCTGAGGTCTAGCTATGTCAGTAGAGACACAGGCAAAGAAAATATCAGAAACCTCTATATTGTCACATTATTAATAACTTGTCTCCCTACCTTGTTTAGTAATAGGTCTATGTTTTCCCTGTGCTTCTGCTTACTGCTTCTATGTCTCTTAAACTTAACATCTTTGACCTGTTTTAGTGCAGCTTCAGGTTTGTAAGCCACTTTTAAGAGCTACTATGTAGTTTTGTTTGTGTATTAAGTAATAGATGGTAATTACACTACTAGATAATCACTGACTTACTACAGAGCTAAACATGGTGAACCATTCTCTGAACATCTCAAGCATCAACTTGAATCCTTTTATACTGAATTGGAACAAAAATCACAATTGATTGAAAAATTTATCAGGAACTGTCTAAAGTTCTGTTGTTAAAAACATCTCAGCAAATGAAACTGAATTTCAGAAGTATGCTGTCATTATGGAAAGAAAAGTAAAGTTTATTTCTTGGATATGAGATGTTTCAGAGTTAGTATTTTTTCAACTGTCCTGCACTGGTATTTATTCGAGTTTTTCACTTGAATATGCTTGGCACTCTCAGTGTCCACTATAGGGGAAAATAAGTAAACGGATAACCACCTTTGTCTAACTCAAACTGTGAATTTAAGTCCTTAGAGAAGTAACCACAGATGTACTATTTGGAAAGAAGAGTTAAATGAATGTGTACTCATTATTAAAGCCAAGTAATGAAAAAATAAGCTTCCTGCAGTCTTTCAAACCTCAGGGAATGATATCTGCAAGACAAACCTATAATTTTTTTCCCTCATGGCCTCATATTTTCCGTTGTGTCTATTAAAAATCCGCAATGGATGAGACTGGCAGACAGTGTTGTTGGCTGCAGTACAGCTCCTGCAGCTCACAACGACATACCTTGCAAACCTTCAAACTTGTTTCCTCAGTTACACATCTCTTCTCCATAGAGAAGAGAAGGTTTCAGAAGCCTGTTTATAAAGCAATCGTTCAGACTTGTTTGTTTTGTATTTTCTGTTTGTCAGTGAAATGTATATTTTACTCTTGTTTCAGTTTCCTTATCTTCCTTTTCATTCATTTTTTCCTTGTGAAATTGTATTTCTTTTGGAATGTATGCATGGCAAATACGCCTTCCGCTAATGATGTTGGTCTTATTTCTACCCTATTCCCCCCCTTTATCTCTGTGGTATCTATCTGAGGCAAATATAAGAGAAAAACGCTTTAAAAATTCAGACTTTATGTTTACATGACATTTAACACCAGTTTCTCAGGGAATCACTCATTAGGACTACAGAAGTAGGATAACTGACTACACTTCAGATTTAATAATTCAGTCTGTTTCTAGCCGAAAGAGGACAAAATAATTCTTAAATAGATGAAACTAACTTTGGCATCCTCCATAAGGAGAAAAACTGTGAGGATAGGTTGCAAAATTTAAGTCAAACCCAGATCACATACAAAAGCTTCTGTTATGCTGAGTCACATTAGTTAACCAGAAGTCACTTCATACTTCAAACAGCAGGACAGAGAGAAGTATATTCCAAAGAGATATTTGGAAGCAAATTGAAAACCTGATCTTGACTCAGTGATTCTTGCCTACAGCTGAATGTACAGTATCTGGGGCTAAAGGAAGCAAAAGTAAAGAAAAAAGCATTTCAAAGCAGCATAATGATTTGTTTACCCTTATTTTCATTGAACATGTTCCAAATCTACAAGACTGTGGGTCATGTTTTATCTTTCAGAATGGTGTTACTGTGTTATTCAGAACAAGAATTCCATACATGTATTCCTGTTAGAGTTTGTAAATTGTTCTCTTAAAAGAATTTTGGTTATCTGTCATCAATACAAACTGCCTGAAATACTTTCCTGTAAACATTCTCAAAGCTATTATGTTCTTTAATTTTATTTGCATATTTAATATTGTTTCTTGAAATTATTTCAGTGCAGAATTTTTTTTTCAGTGAAGGTTATACTAGACAAGTCTCTGCTGGCATTTCGGTTTCAGGTTCAGTAAGCTCTGAACAATTGATCCTAAGGAAGGATCAGGTTTGAATTCTTCAGCAAAACCAATCACTTACAACATGGAAAGAGTTAGGAGGGAAAAGCCTGCCAAGTTCAACAGGCCTACTTTGGTTGTAAGTTGTAGTCTCATTTGCTTAGACCACATTCTGTAAGGCTTTATTGCAAAATGGTCCAGATGTTTCAACATAATTTTTTTTCATTATTCAAAATTTAGTTTTGATGACTTAAATACACAGTTGGTAAAATACTTCTGCTTCAGTCCTCACACATAGCATGAAAGCAGAAAAGAGAGATATTGGTAATGTTTTGTTATCAGTATAAATTGCATATATTATCACATAAAATTATATTGTTCAAACACTGATTAAAAATATTGATGTATTTAATTGTAAGCATCTACAGTACTCTCGTGGTAGTTTGAAACCAGACTTCAATATTATTTTGAACATGAACTTTCATCACAGTTGTCATTATCTTCTTCCTCTCCCTTGCTTCCTCCTAAATTGTGTTTAAAACCTTACTTCTTCTTTTAACGTATTTGAGATTGAAAAGAATCACAGAATCATAGAGTATCCTGACTTGGAAGGGACCCACTAGGATCATCAAGTCCAACTCCTGGCCCTTCACAGGGTGGCCCCAGCAATCACACCATGTTCAATGAGACCATTGTCCAAATTGTTCTTGTCCTCAGACAGGCTTAGTGCTGTGACCACCTCTCTGGGCAGCCCAATCACCCTCTGTGTGAGTTACCTAACATCCTAATATCCAACCTAAACCTCCCCTGGCAAAACTTCATGCCATTCTCTTGAGTCCTGTCACTGATCACCACAGAGAAGAGATTAGTGCCTGACCCTCTTGCCCTTGTGAGGAAGTTGGAGACAGTGATGAGGTCTCTCCTCAGTCTCCTCCGGGCTGAACAAATCAAGTGATCTCAGCTGGTCCTCATACGGCTTCCCCTCTAGACCCTTCACCACTTTTTGTAGCCCTCCTTTGGATGCTCTCTAATAGGTTTATTTCTTTTTTTATTTTTTTTTCTTTATATTGAGGTGCCCCAAACTGCACACAATGTTCAGGATGAGGCCTCCCCAGGTCAGAGAAGAGCAGGACAATCCCCTCCCCTGACCGGCTGGTGATGCTTTGCCTGATGCCCCCAGGCCACAGTTGGCCCTCCTGGCTGCCAGAGCACTGCTGATGAATGTTCAACTTGCCATTGACCATGATTTCCAGTTCCCTCTCCATGGCACTGCTTTCCAGTGTCATTCCCCAGTCTATATGTAGATACTACTAGTAGATAGCTACTACTGTTGGCACTACAAAGCTAGCAGTGTCTGGCAACAGTAGCAGATAAATTAAGTAATTAAAAAAAAAAATCAAGAGCATCTATTACTTTTGTGTGGTTTGTATTAAGGATTGGAAGCCAACAACACCTTTTTTTATGTGTTTAGGCAATTCAAGTTCCCAAGATGATTTTGGAAGGAAAAAGTGCTTTGTGAATCTTGAGTGTTCAATAATGGTTTGCCAAAAGTTAAGGAATTCCATCATGCCATTAACTTCAGCAATTAACTCCAGCATTTGAAATTTAAATTATGAAAAAATTTATTTATCAAAATCATATTTTTTCAACAGCTTTCTGTCTGATTATATAGCTTTGAAAAGATTACCTAGTCTTGAAAACATGCTCAGATCTAGATTCTAATTCTAATATAATGAAATTCTTATTCTGGCTGTTTATGGAAACTTGCCTTGAGATGGATTTTTCTTACATTTCAGAATTAAAATTCTTACTCAGACAAACTGGAGAGCCCAGAAGAGTTAGCAGTTTTGTTTGTTCTTCAGTCTGGACTTATAATTACATAGATCTTATGAAATGACCAAGAAACAGTTAAAAAGTTTAGACATATCAGGAAAGAACTGAGGATTGCAGAACATGATCTGTTTTGACATTCTCCTAAAATATTTTTGTATGTTCACTACAACACTCAGAACTTCTTTCTATAACAATAATTTTTAAGGAAATTGGAATGCAGTTTCAACTGCTGAATCAAATGAGAATTAAAAGTTTTTAAGATCCAAATATTTTTTTTTCTTAGTTATCTCCTTAAAACAGAAAAAATCTCCTTTTGAGGATTTATCACTATCTATTCAAGGATTGTCTGGTTTAGAAGTTGTTTTGCACTTATTCCTTTGCTAGCTGGTGATGTGTATTTTGACTGGAAAGGTTTTTTTGTACACTTTGAATATGAATATGGGATTGCAATCTTTGTTGAAATATACAGTAATATGATTCAATTAAAAGTGCAACTATGTCAAATTTTAGGTAGTTATGTAAATAATGCAGCTTAGATGATTTTCCTTTGCCTACAGAATAGAACGTTCTTGTCTTATTCTGCATGATAACCTTTCAATGAAAAGTCAAAGGTAGCTCTGAACTGATTGAAAGGGCATACAGCAACTGTGTTCCTGATGCTTAATAGGAAACAAAATATTTTGAAAAGGAATGTGAAATAATGATTTGTTGAACAAGGTACAGTTGAGTCTGGATGATTTTAACCAGTCATATTTTTAATAACTAATCACAGAAAAAAAAGACAGAGAACCTATTTAGTGGTGGGGTTGGTGTGTGCATTGACAAAGTTGTTTTGTCTTGCAAAAGAGATGAAGAAGTAGAGGGCTGAATGGAAAGTGGCACAGGAATTAGTTTGGATTGCTGAATAGCAGATTTTTTACCCAGTATCACATTATTATCGACTCCAGAAAAAGCTTTTCTTAGCTACCCCTGTGTTGTCTGGTGGCCCAACTGGGGCAAATTAGCTGCTGAAGTAGGAGATCATAGATAGCAGCAGCCAGCATTTTCCTATAAGGTCAGGATTTTTATTCTTTGGCTTGTTTTAATTCATGGCTTTGCCAATACCATATAATTTAACAGGAAAGGAGTTGGTCTATAAAGATCATTGTTATAACTAATGGATTTTTTTTATCATGCATGTAATACTAGATAAAATTTTCAATATCTGTGAAGAATTGGTGACTTCTTCCTCATTTAGTTTGCTCAGAGAAAACTATGATGAAGATAAATGCGTGCATATGTACAAATAGACACATTAACATTTCAGAAGCACTTGTGTGTGCAAAGCAAGCAGAGTAATTCTGAACATGAATGCATCTTCTTATTTGAAAATAATTTCTAAAAGTTGAAAGGTTTTGACACCAAAGGTAGCTTAAGCGAAGCATATCACCTGATCTTTCCTTTTGCTTTAAACTTCACACCTGAAAGTTTTATTTCTTGAATCAAGCAGGGCTTCATTTACTTCTTTAAATGAATGAATAAATCGGAAAGATTTTAAATAGAGTATTGAAACTGAGCATGGCAACAAGCTGAATAATTTAATTTGAGATCACTAAGTTTATTAGACAATACTTATATAGTTCACAGTCTAGTCTATTGCTAGTAACTGTTAGGCATATGATTCTGATACACATTTCACATATAAAACTGCTACCTTAGCAGGAATGGTTATATTATTTACTGGTTTAAAATGTTATAAAGAGAAATAACGAACAGCTACACAATGATCCGCAATAATTTGTTTAAAATCAAAATTGTTCTCATTTTCATGTAAATTTATATCCCTTTTTTTAGGTCTTCTCTATGTGGATGTGCAAAGCTGTTTAGATAAAGCATTCAATAGCCAATATTGAGCATTTGTTTGCATCATTTTTCTTTCAGAAAATTTAGCAGGCCTTTCTACATCCTGAATCACTAGGCTGGATTCAGTCACAACAGAAAATACAAGAGATACCTTTGCAGGGTTTACACTCACTGTCCTAGCTTTGGAATTCCTCCCCTTACCCCACCTGCTCCACTACCCCTACCTCTTAGTACTCTCAAAGTGTTTGTAATGAACAGTGAAGACAAAGGACACCACTTTGCTTTCTCTCCGAGTGAGAGTGGTGTCTCCTTAGGTGTTAAACATGGTTAGTGCCTCTCAGCAGATGATAAAATTGTGCCGTCGGACCTGAGATCTCTCAAAAGGAGGTAAAAAGCTGGAAGCATCTCTTTTACATTGTGCATTGTAGGTTATCATAAAGACGGTATTGTTCCAGAAATTTTGGAATCTCAACTAAAAGGAAAGTTCTGGCTCTTGCTACACCTGCTAGACACTGTGTGTGTTCATATTTACATACTGTTTGCCTGTGCCCTGTCTGCTGCAATTACCTCCTGGCTTTTGATACACACACATGTCATATGCTGTATTAACCAAAATGAATCACTTGTTTTAAAATCAATTAATGTTTTTCTAAAGCTAATCTTCCACCATTTTGTAACATATGTCTTTTGAAAAAAAGCAAGAATATTTTAGCATTTGTTATTAAAGAATAGTAAAAAAAAAGATATAGCAGAATTTCTTCATAACCTGAAAATGGCCTATAAAACTCAAATGTTAACCATTGCTAATTTGGTTCTCTTTTAAGGCTATTCTGTGTTTTATTTTATCGTGTCTTCCAGAGCCATGATGTTTATTCTAAACATATGTGCATCCTGTTCTTTTTCAGAAAAATCATAATCTTAGGGATGTCAGATTTAGTTGATAATTCTTAGAATTATTGAAATTGTTTTATATTAGTGTAATTAAGAAGAATAGCTAGTTTAATATATATTGAGAACATTAAAATCATATGTCATTCACATTTTAAACATTCACACATGCACACCTAGTGGAGAGATAGAGAATGTATTGAAAAGACATCAGAACAACTGACATATGTCACACAGATATTTAAATCCATGCTTAGTAGAAGATACAATTTAATTTGTGATAAAATATTTAGATAAGTTTTGACTTATGAGTAACAACCAGTGAAGGACATAATGATCACATTTTTTTTCCTGACCTGAAATACTTGTATTTTGTAGAATAAGAAACAAAGAGTGAAATATTATTATATCGATGATCAGTAGGAATATAATGACTGAAGCCAAGGAGGTCAATAGGCAGAAAATATTTAGAAAAATTAAGTATCTCAGAAGAATATCAAATACTAATTATATTCTTCAGCCCCTATCTTCGACATGGGAAAATGAATATCACAAAATTAGCAGACTGGATGCAGAAAAATTAGAAAGGTTATTCTGCTCAAGAGAGAGTCCTAACTTAGGTCTGAACCATTCAAAATGAGTTAAGAAGTTCTATGGCAGAAAAGAATATACTTCTTCCTTCCAACATACTGTGAAAGATGAGAGAAGAAACTGCCAACAGGAAAAAATCCTGGACTCCTATATTCCAAAGGACCGAAGCATGATGTGTACTCTGGTGTAAAGAAATAAAAGCAGATATTTGACGATTTAGTAAAAACCTGTGTTCAGTTTATGCTAAGCAAGCTAAGGAGTAGATATCAGAGCCTCTGAGAAGGCCATACTTCTAGCATGGTTTTGAAAAAACAATAAATTAAACAGTTAAAAATATTCAGTTAATTTTTAGAAACATTCACTAAGGTGTTTCACTTAAGTATGTTACAACAGTGGTAACTTTCACATTGACACCAAAAAGGTAATTTTGCTCTCTGAAATGCTGTTCTTAAATTAAGATTTTCTGTTGAAACCAACAAAATATCATATAATAACATATTGAAGTATTTTAAAATTTATGAAAGAGGTTGAGTCCAGCTTCATTGGAGAGGGTATTGCTGCACTCTCTCTTAAGATAAAGATTGAATGTAATGATTTCACCAATACATACCATCTTCAGATTAACTGCCTAATATGACATGACAGCACACCGGAAACATTCCTTGGAGAGAAATACAACAGAGTATTAGAGGATTTAAAAAATAAAATGATTGACTCAAGTTGACAGACCAGTTATTTTTAAAATAGCTTCAGATAAGTTTTAAAATGCAAGCAATGCCCTTGCTGCCAAAATCTGTTCTGTGCTACTTATTTCAGGAATACGAGTTGCTTGACTTTTGTTCTTTGTAAAGACATTTATTTCTAAAATTTTCCATTTTATTTAATAAAGCTAAACTTGGTATATTTCTGAGATTACTTGGATTGATATCTTCAAGGGGTAGTCTAGATTTAAGAATTACGTAACTTTTGTCAGGGTTCAGATTTACAGACAGAGAATTCTATATGGCTGATTTTACACAGCATATCAACTTTTCCCTAATTTTAGCTACACAGCACATCATCTTTGTATCTGTTATCTCAAGACGTCATCTTTCCCACAGATACAAGCACACTAAAGAAACCTTTCTTTGCCAAGATAATAGCCATATGTGCAATTCCATGAATATTGCAAGCCATGGGGAAGTTAGTGTTTTAAGTTGAGGGTTCGGGTTTCTCGGTGGTTTTTGTGTTTGGTTGGTTTTGTTAGTGTGGTTTTTTTCTTCCCAGAAATCCAGGAGTCTGAGTTCATAGAAAAATTCTGATTAGAAAAAGATTTTATGAAATAAAGCCACTGTTGTAATTGCTGCAGATGATTTAATTAAAAAAAAATGAGGAGATAATCGTTAATTTGTTGGCGATATTGTTTATGGCAAATAATTCATCCACATTTTAATGACAATATTTAATCATTACTTATACCCTGTATCAAAATAGGTAATTAGGAGTCTCTGGATTTTTGTCTTTTCCATTTATTGCTTAAAGTTTTCATGCAGTTTTAAATGGCCCAGTGTGTTCCAGGAACTGCTGCATAGAACTGTTCCTTTATTTTTTAAGCTTCTGCTTCTAGCAAATCTTGTGTTCACACTGTTTGCTGCTTGCTTCCACATTACAGCTACTCTAGCACAGGTGAACTAAGTGGGAATGAGGACTAGGAAACTCTCCCTTTACCAAACTACATGTGGCGTTTTGGTTGCCTGCAGACACCAGAGGAACAAGGAATGACACTGATGGCTTTAGCAGGCAGCTGGGTACATCTGTCCTGGCTTTACCCTTCTGATAAAGGACTCTGCTGGGCTGCTGCTACTCTGAAGAGGTTCCTGCCTCTGCTGCTCAGTTTCCTTTCTCTCTGAGTACTTTTGCCAGCACTGTGTATATTCCCCCTTCACCATTTTTAGTTGAGGAGCTGCAGGGACAATGTTGTGATCTGAAGGCTTTACATCAGTTTCAGGCTGTTTGGAAATTCTGCTAATTTTTCACCTGGCACCACATTATGGCTCTGGGGTATTTGATGCAAACCTAAAAGAAAGTCTAGATAGTTTTCCTTCCCTTTTGACATTCAGACTTTCAGTTTTCAGTCACTCAGAGAAAGATCTGAGCCACTGTGTAAGTATTGGCAAATTTCAGATGTACAAATGTTAAGTAATTTTCTTTATTTGTGCCGTGGGGCTGACCCATACTAAAATATATGCATGTACTTATGCATAGCTGGAAGTCAGGGTAATTGGCTGAATAAACAGGAAGGCTTGAACTTGGCCTCAAGAAAAATGTTTTCTTTCTGCCTTGTGCTTGTGCTATCACTGTATTCATGCTGGCTTAAAGATGGAAGATGCATCTTGGTGTTTTGGAAAGGTGGACTCAACTCAGTGATTGTCTGAGAAGAAATGGGGTACACATGCTACACCAATGCAACAGGGTAATACTGTGCATGGCTGTGTAAAGAAAATGAAAAAGCAAAGGTAGTTGCAATAGTTGCGATGTTGCTTTTGGTTGCTTGCTGTTTGTCATGCTATTTGTAGGCCAGCAAAAGTACATAGTCTTAATATTTTAGATGGTTTTCTCTATAAAATGTGGTCATAACTGTGAAAAAAAAATTATCTAAGTATCAAAGTAATGTTCATATCTTTGCTGCACAGAACAGCAAGCTCAATGTCTAATGCTCTTACAGGCCGCAGCAACACAGATTAAGCTAATTACCTGTGTTCAGTTTTATTTGGTGTTTGTTTTGGTGTTGGTTTTTTTTTTCCCAAGAATGTACCAAATGCCTTGCTAGTATAAAGATAGCAGCTGTTCCTCTGTCATTTTGGCATAGCAGACAGGACAGTGAAGTTCTGTGTTCCATCAGTACCCTTTTTACAATAGTTCATGAGGGATTATTTTTGGAAAATGGTTCAAAGCAATCTTGGAGGTTTTATTTCAGTATGCCTGAATTTGTATGTCATGTATGGAAAAAGTAGTGTCGTTCTGTCTCCCAGCAGAGAGTCCTAATTATTTTATTCTGCATAAATAGCAGAAGCAGAGGCGAGGTAATGAATCATTTGGCATCCTGAACTACTGCCTGCCACTGTCCATTATCTTTCTCTATAATGACCCTCAGATTCCTCTTGTCTCTGACATACACTTCTTTTTGGGCATCACAGCCACCAAAGCTGTTATATTAGGTCTTTTGGCAGGTATTGCTTTCACTTAACCCTATCTTTGTCACACACCAAATTAGTTCTTCAAAGACATTGGAATAACTAGTGACACATCTTTTTATAGTAGAGTTTTATATTGTGTTTCATGATAAAAATCTTTCTTTAGAAGTGACATATTTGTGTTTAAATTCTTCCCTTTCCTCATCCCCATGAAACCTTGCTTAAATTCTAATTATCACTGTAGCTCTCAGTGTTTTGGAGTTTTTAGTATGATAGTCTTGGATTTAAAAAGGAAGTGCTGAGTGAGAAGAAAAATGTTATTTGGAATCTAACTGGAATTTTTTTATCAGCCATTCAGAAAGATGAGCATTTTCCAGCTTTAGTTGTTGAACTTGAAAACTGTTGTGCAGATAATAAAAACTCCACCTTTTTTTTTTTTTTTGGTACCCAACATGTAATGAATTGCATCTGTTCATCCATTAGGGAAGATTTTTTTTTTCTGAGGACTGTTCTTGAAACTCAGTCCGCTTAGACATTTATTGCAGAACTTGTGTGCATAGAAAACACCGAATCAACATGCAGATCTATCATTCTGCTGAAAATAATGTGGGAGCTGAAGAATCCTTTGAAGCAGTGCCATTATTCACCAAAGCAGACTATTTTGCCAGAACTGTCTTACCTTTCCTATAGTGATTTCTTTTGATGATGAAGGGAACAATCATGATATCCTAATTCTTTTCTTTCTTCTTAACTGCCCTAATCTTGAATGGAATATAGTCATATATTGACCCATCTTCCTCTCCCGGTTTGAAAATGCTATATATATATA
>WEIV01009762.1:0-10882 GCA_013390005.1 Calyptomena viridis
AGCCTCCTGCTGCCACCGCGGCGGGGCGAGGCCGCCGCTGCCCTTTGGAAGAAGAACCTGAGCAACAAGGGCAGCACCGGGGACGCCTCACTGCCCCCGGGACAACGGCTTCGCTCTGCGCACCGGCGATGGCACCGGGGCTGGGACAGCACCGGGAAAGCAGCTGGATGCCAACCCCCCCCTACTCCCGAGGCCGTGGGATGGGGATGGAGTGCGGATCAGTGGGGACCCGGTGGGTCCATGAGGTCCCAGTCCCTGATGTCGGGAGTCCCACTGGAACTGGGGGCTGCCCACAATAAATACAAATAAATACAGATTCCAGGCACGAAGTTCACCCAGTGCCCAGTGGGGACCTGGCCCCCTCCTCCCCCGGGGAGAGGATGAGCAGCCCCTCAGAAACAGCTGCAGGGAGACCACTGCTCCCTCTGGAGGCACAGCTGGCCAGAGCTCAGAGGCAGGGTTCAGGGGGCAAGGACTGTCCCCAAATGTCCCCTCTTCCTGGTCTGCATAAGGCCATCCCTCCCTCCTCCTCCTGAGGAGGATTGGTCCTTTGGGGTGGAGGGAGGCCAGCAGTGAGGGGCTTGTCCTGCAGGTCCTGAGAGCCAGGGGCTGGCAGATGGGCACGGGTGGCAGGTGGGCACAGAGTGGCAGATCAGAGCCCCTCCTGGGGGCAGGGGTGGGGGCCGGCCCTGCAGCCAGCCTGGCCAGCAGCCCCATGGCTGGCCAGCTCAGCAGTTCACACCGTCACTCTCACACCAGGCCGAGGGGCCATCGGTACCGAAGTATCTGTCCCCAAAATTACCTGGAGGAGGAAGGGACAGAGTGAGGGGATGGCAGCACCAGCCCTGCTGCAATCCTCCCCCAGGACCTCCTCAGTGTGGCTGCAGGGCTCCCCCGGGGTGCTGGGCCCAGCCACGAGGCACAGCACACCCCTGTCCCCCTCACCGATGCCCGGGATGATGTGGAACTCCTCGTTGACCCGCTTGTCCACGGCGGTGGTGATGATGCGCACACGGGGAAAGGCGTAGGCCACAGAGTGCACTCCCATTTCTGCCATCAGCAGCGACAACAAGAAGATCCTGTCCTCCTGCACGTCATGGTCCTGCAGCACACAGAGCTGTGAGAGCCTGGATGGGCACAGAGGGTCCCACGCCCCTGCCCCACCGCCCCGGCCCCTCACCAGCAGGACACGCACGGCCATCATGGCTGCGGCCCCCGTGGACACGGTGCTGTCCATGAGGATGACATAGTCCTCGCTGATCTCCTTAGGCAGGCGCAGGTAGTGGAGCTGGGGAAGGAAGGAGGGGTGGTTGGTGACCCGCTGGCAGCACACGGCCACACGCCGGGGTGCAGCGGGGTGGGCTCACCTCGGGCTCCCCCGTGTCCAGGTTGGTCTGGATGAGGATCTTGCCCAGGCGGATGTCCTTGCAGACAGCAGTCAGGGCCTGCTCCATCGTCTCTCCCGCCCGCAGGATGGACACGCCGGTGATCTGGGGAAGGGGCAGTGACACACGTGCCAGGTGCTCCCAGCGGGGGCTGAGCCAGCCCGGGGCAGACGTGCCCTCGGGGGAGCAGGGGGCCAGGACCACGTCTCACCCGCTGCCTGTGGAACCGCTTCCCCTCGTACATCGTGCCCTGGGGCGTCTCCACAGTGACCGACTGCAGGAAGGGGAGCACAGGGGAGTCCAGGAAAGCCAGGCCCCACATGGCCCAGGGGGCCGTGGTTGCACCTGAGAGTGGTCACTCACCTTCAGCGGCAGGAAGGACAGGGCATGTTCAATCAGCAGCCGCATCAGGCGCTTGGAGTAGAAGATGAATTCGTCCCTGGTCGTGTCCTTGTTCCTGGGAGGGAGGACACCCGTGAGGCAGGGGAAGAGCCCCTGCTATTTCCCTGCAGATGGCACAGGGGGCTCTGGAGGCCATCTGGCACAGAGAAGAGTCTCAGTCCATGGGAGCCAGAGTACTCTCAGGGTGACAGTGTCAGCGATCACCTGCATTTTGGGGCCCACTGAGACCTTGGCCATTGTCTTAGATGGGACCACACAGTAACAGAGGGGCTCAGTTTCCCTGGGAGAGGCCCACAACACTGTCTGTAGACAGCAGAGCCAGGAGAACAGGGGATGGAAACAGGTCAGGCAGCACCATTGGACCTGGGGCAACAGAAACTCGGGAGCAATGGGTGAATGTTGGGGAGCTCAGAGGGAAACAGGAGCAGAGCCAGGATGGACTAGGACCCCACTGTGGAAGGGACCAAAGTGCACCCTGGATGACGGTAAAAGGTCAGACACATGCCCAGCTACTCCCTCTATGTACCAAGTCAGAGATAAAGCACTGCCAGGAGTCAGGTGATCCTGAAATACCCAGCATACCCTCGTCACAGCAAGAAGTAAAACAAACACAAAGCAGAACAGAGCTGCCACAGAGCTGTGATTCTCAGCAAACCTTTCCCCTCCCTCAGTAGGGGTAAAATCAGCCCTGTGTGCAGGGTGCAGCACCCCATGGCAGGGGGAAGGCAGCTGGCTTTTCCTACTGGGAGCGCTCTGGCTACCAGCCTTGTGGGGAATGTGAGGACAAAACAGCCCCACAGACATCTGCCTGTTCCCAGATGGAAGAGGTGGAGCTGGCCACGCTCCAGAAGAGGCAGAAGGATATTGAATATTTTTACTCTGTATTTTAAGACATCATCTGCCACTTCTCACACCTCGCCGGATGACAGACAGCCCCGCCGAGGCGCCTGGAGAAGGACAAACAGCCACTGCTGTCCCTGGGTGTTCCTGCAGCCATTCCGGGGCCACTCCTGGCCAAGCACCTGCAGCAACTATGGCACCCCATGGACACGGTCATTCCCGAACCCCCGGGCACAGCCGGTATCCCCAGCCAAGGGGGAAAATCACTTCTGGTCTGGAAGGAACAGGCGCCTTGCCTACGGCTCCCAGCACGCACTCACGAGTGGGCTGCACCCACACCCCACCCACGGCAGCTCAGGAGCAGCACGAGCCCAGCAGCCGAGCTGCCTCCACGGCAGCGTGTCGTGTCCCACCGGCTGCCCCCGCCGAGCCCCGCACCGGCTGTGCCGGCCCCACGGTGCTCCCACAGAGGCAGGTTCCTCTGGGGATGGGCTCTACCGTGCCCCTTCTGCAGAGGCACAACCACAAAAGTTCTCCTCACCCAGGGCACAAACAATGTGTGTGTGTGAGGGAGGGCAGCTGGACACCCCCAGCAGCAGCAGGGGACTGGGATTGCTCCCTGAGTGCCACCATCCCACCTCCTCAGTTGGCAGAGCACTCCCAAAGGGGACACCACTGTCCCCACACCAACCCAGTCACCCACCAAGGACACACACTGCTCCCATCCGTGGAGGAGGCAGATGAACCCTGGCACACCCCAGCACACTGGGAGTCCACAGCCAGGCACAGCAGCACCACAGCTGGCTCTCCTGAGTACCTCAGCCTTTGCCAACATGCTCAGGAGATGGCAGGAGGGCACTGGATAGCCTAGAGGTGTGTTATCTACTTGGAACCTGAACACAGTGCTAGCTCTGCTCACAAACTGGACTGTCTACAGCTGAGAACCAGCACCTGGAAACCTGGGCATGGAGGGGTTACAGAATCCCAGAATGGTTATGGTTGGGAGGGACCTTAAAGGTCTTGTCCCACACCCCCTGCAACAGGCAGGGATAACCTTCCACTAGACCAAGTTGCTCCAAGCCCCGTCCAACCTGGCCTTGGACACTTCCAGGGATGGGGCAGTCACAGCTTCTCTGGGCACCCTGTGCCAGGGCCTCCCCACCCTCACAGGGAGGAATTTCTTCCCAATATCCCATCTAACCTGCACTCTATCAGTGGGAAGCCATTCCCTCTTGTCCTGTCACCGCATCCTTTGTTCCCCATCCATCCTCAGCCTCCTGACTCAAACTATGCAGCTATTCCAGTGTGGGACTCATTTTCAGTTTCCGCCTCTCCACAACAGAAAATCACTCTGGAAAGCACTTCCCCCGGGATGCCAGCCTGGATCTGCCTCAATGATGCTCATCTGCTGCCATCAACACCCTCCCAGCAGACAGACGGGTGGAGCACGAGGAGCCTCCAGTGTGGAACAGCAGGGAATGGGGCTGGCTGGCAGCAGCCTGGCACACTGGGATCAGCCGGCTGCATTCCAGGGAGTAGCGCTGGAAAAGGCAAGATGGGAAAAGGAGAGAGGGGACTCCTAGCTCAGAGCTCTGCAGTGACCCAGGTGCCAGGTTTGGCAATCCAAGGCACTCAGAAAGGCTGTGCTGGTGGGAGCAGCAGCACTCCACAAGCACTGTCACTGTGAGCAGGGCCAATGGCACTGTGGCAGCTGGGACCTGCTCTAGTGGAATGTTCCCTGCCCATGGCAGGGGCTGGACTAGGTGGTCCTTAAAGGTTCCTCCCACCCAAACCCCTGTGAGTCGATGCATAAAGACAAGAGACAGCTTTGTCAAGAGGCAGTAACTTTGTGCACGGAGGTGCAGGAGGTGTGGCAAAAGGTGTGTTCAATCCCTGCCAGCCTGGAGCTTCCCAGGAACCCCCCAGGAGAAGGGCAGCAGGTAGGAGCACTGCCTTGGGAACAGAGGGTCACACACAGGGACCAGCCACAGCCCCACTGCACCCAAATCATGCAGAACCAACAAGTGCTGACAAGTCTCACCAGGAACACGAGCTGCCTTGCTGTCCCCTAGCACAGGCACCTCACCCAGCAGAGCTCCTTGGCCCAGGGGTTTGGGAACAGCACTGCCTCAGCCCCAACAGGATCTGAGGAGGTGGCTCACAAGCTGAGTTGATGCCCCTCAGAAATGCCCCTCTCTCATTTACCATCTGGAAGGCTCAGCCACCTCCCTGTTGCCTTTGGCCCTGCTTCCACATGGCATCGGCACACAAACATGAGACCAGTGGTGCTGCAGCCCCTGGAAACAGCCTGACTCCTCCCAGGGCAGCTCAGCACAGCCCTGAGCCTCAGAGGATTAAGGTCATCAGGCACTTGTGGCACAAAGGCCGAGGCACAGCCCAGGGGAGGGATGTGGGCCCTGGCACAGGGCCGTGCCCGGCACACCTGTGGTGCCACATCACCTGTTCTACTGCCGGGACCCACCTCGGAGCCTGCGCCTCCACGGGAGGGAGGAGCAGGGAGAAGGAAGTACAAGGAGATGCCCAGCCTGTGTGTGGTCAGGAGAATCACAGTGTCATAAATCCTTTGGGTTGGAAAAGCTCTCAGAGACCATCGAATCCAACTATTCCCCAGCACTGCCAAGGCCACTAACTCAAGTCCACAAGTGCCACATCCACAGGGATTTTAAATCCCTTCAGGGATGGGGACTTCACCCCTGTCCTGGGCAGCTGTGCCAGGGCTGGACAACCCCTACCATGAAGAAATGTTCCTTAATATCCAACTCAAACCTCCCCTGGCACAACATAGGGCTGTTTCCTCTTGCCTTGTCCCTTGTTCCCTGGGAGCAGAGCCTGACCCCCACCTGGCTCCACCCTCCTGTCAGAGTTAGCAAGAAGGTCCCCCCTGAGGCTCCTTTTCTCCAGGCTGAGCCCCCCCAGCTCCCTCAGCCTCTTCCCCAGCTCCATTCCCTTCCCTGGACAAACTCCAGCCCCTCAATGTCTTTCTTGTCTGAGGGTCCCAGAGCTGCCCCCAGGACTGTCTGCTGCCCCTGCTGCCACATGCTGGGACAGCCCAGGGGACATTGGCCTCTTGTCCACCTGGGCACACCTGGGCTCGTGTCCAGCCACTGCTGACCAACATCCCCAAGTCCTTTTCCACCTTTCCAGCCTCTCTCTCTGGAGCNCTCCTGACTCAAACTATGCAGCTATTCCAGTGTGGGACTCATTTTCAGTTTCCGCCTCTCCACAACAGAAAATCACTCTGGAAAGCACTTCCCCCGGGATGCCAGCCTGGATCTGCCTCGATGCTCATCTGCTGCCATCAACACCCTCCCAGCAGACAGACGGGTGGAGCACGAGGAGCCTCCAGTGTGGAACAGCAGGGAATGGGGCTGGCTGGCAGCAGCCTGGAACACTGGGATCAGCCGGCTGCATTCCAGGGAGTAGCGCTGGAAAAGGCAAGATGGGAAAAGGAGAGAGGGGACTCCTAGCTCAGAGCTCTGCAGTGACCCAGGTGCCAGGTTTGGCAATCCAAGGCACTCAGAAAGGCTGTGCTGGTGGGAGCAGCAGCACTCCACAAGCACTGTCACTGTGAGCAGGGCCAATGGCACTGTGGCAGCTGGGACCTGCTCTAGTGGAATGTTCCCTGCCCATGGCAGGGGCTGGACTAGGTGGTCCTTAAAGGTTCCTCCCACCCAAACCCCTGTGAGTCGATGCATAAAGACAAGAGACAGCTTTGTCAAGAGGCAGTAACTTTGTGCACGGAGGTGCAGGAGGTGTGGCAAAAGGTGTGTTCAATCCCTGCCAGCCTGGAGCTTCCCAGGAACCCCCCAGGAGAAGGGCAGCAGGTAGGAGCACTGCCTTGGGAACAGAGGGTCACACACAGGGACCAGCCACAGCCCCACTGCACCCAAATCATGCAGAACCAACAAGTGCTGACAAGTCTCACCAGGAACACGAGCTGCCTTGCTGTCCCCTAGCACAGGCACCTCACCCAGCAGAGCTCCTTGGCCCAGGGGTTTGGGAACAGCACTGCCTCAGCCCCAACAGGATCTGAGGAGGTGGCTCACAAGCTGAGTTGATGCCCCTCAGAAATGCCCCTCTCTCATTTACCATCTGGAAGGCTCAGCCACCTCCCTGTTGCCTTTGGCCCTGCTTCCACATGGCATCGGCACACAAACATGAGACCAGTGGTGCTGCAGCCCCTGGAAACAGCCTGACTCCTCCCAGGGCAGCTCAGCACAGCCCTGAGCCTCAGAGGATTAAGGTCATCAGGCACTTGTGGCACAAAGGCCGAGGCACAGCCCAGGGGAGGGACGTGGGCCCTGGCACAGGGCCGTGCCCGGCACACCTGTGGTGCCACATCACCTGTTCTACTGCTGGGACCCACCTCGGAGCCTGCGCCTCCACGGGAGGGAGGAGCAGGGAGAAGGAAGTACAAGGAGATGCCCAGCCTTGAGAATCACAGGTCATGAGAATCACAGTGTCATAAATCCTTTGGGTTGGAAAAGCTCTCAGAGACCATCGAATCCAACTATTCCCCAGCACTGCCAAGGCCACCAACTCAAGTCCACAAGTGCCACATCCACAGGGATTTTAAATCCCTTCAGGGATGGGGACTTCACCCCTGTCCTGGGCAGCTGTGCCAGGGCTGGACAACCCCTACCATGAAGAAACGTTCCTTAATATCCAACTCAAACCTCCCCTGGCACAACATAGGGCTGTTTCCTCTTGCCTTGTCCCTTGTTCCCTGGGAGCAGAGCCTGACCCCCACCTGGCTCCACCCTCCTGTCAGAGTTAGCAAGAAGGTCCCCCCTGAGCCTCCTTTCCTCCAGGCTGAGCCCCCCCAGCCTCTTCCCCAGCTCCATTCCCTTCCCTGGACAAACTCCAGCCCCTCAATGTCTTTCTTGTCTGAGGGTCCCAGAGCTGCCCCCAGGACTGTCTGCTGCCCCTGCTGCCACATGCTGGGACAGCCCAGGGGACATTGGCCTCTTGTCCACCTGGGCACACCTGGGCTCGTGTCCAGCCACTGCTGACCAACATCCCCAAGTCCTTTTCCACCTTTCCAGCCTCTCTCTCTGGAGCGTTCTATGGGATTGTGGTATCCCAAGTGCTGGATGTGGCACTTGGCCTTGTTGACCCTCACACCACTGGCCTGTCCAGATCCCTCTGCAGAGCCTTGGTGCCCTCCAACAGATCCACACTCCTGCCTAACTTGGTCTCATCTGTGAACTTATGAATTGATCTCACTTGAACTTACTCAATCCCCTCCAGATCTCTGCCAAGGAAGGAGGTTACGCTCCCCAAACCAACACAGGTGCTGCAGCAGCCACAGTGTGCCCAGGCACAGGAGGACCCGGCTGAGCCCAGCATCCCCTCTGTGCTGTGCAGAAACAGAGGCAGGTACTACAAGGTTCTGCAGCCAAAATAACAAGGAATTCCTCAGCGGTCCCAGGGGACTCAGCCCTTGACCCTGCACAAATGCTACTGTTGCCTGGAGAAAAGGAGCATCAGAGAGGAATTAAAAGATCAAGGGAATGGTGAAGTCCTGCAAGCAGCAAACCAGGTCCCTTCTCTAAGCTGGCTCTAAACCCAGGTGTCCTGGGAAGGGGCAGGAGGCACCTCGCCTTGTGCCACCAGCCTGTGCTCCAGTGAGGAATGAGCCAACCACTGCCCCCACTGTAGGAATAACCAACCCTTGGCTCAGGCATCACCAGGGCAGATGTGCCGAGGTCTCGTCACCAGAGAAGTGCCTGTGGGCCAGCTCTGCTCAGCTGTTCTGTCCCAGGCAATGCCTTTGACAGACACTCCAGGGGTAGAGGCGGGGAAAACTCGCCCCAGGCCTTGCAATGTGACCCCACTGCACAGCCCGGAGGAGGGTCTGGGGCCAGGCACGTACCTGATGATGGTGTGCATGCCCCGCACCTGTGGTGTGCTCTCCAGGACACTCAGCGTCTTGGGAAGTGGCTGCCCTTGGTGGGCAGAGGCCAGGGCTGCCCTGCAGAGAGGAAGGGAGTCAGAGCTGGGCAGCACACACAGAGCCATCATGCTGGGCCCTCAGAGGGGCAGGGCCCTGCCTAAGGAAAGACCCCCCTACACAGGCTAGGCACCAGGAAGGGCTTGGCCTTCCCACCCACATCCTGAGGAATGCCCCAAATCTGTACCAGGTCCAAGACCCCAGAGCAGGACTACCTGAAAAGACCAGGGTGAACCTCCTGGGTCACACACCCTGCTGCTGCAGCCTCCATAGCACCGGCCTCAGGCAGCACCAGGAGCAGCAGTTCTGCAGGGCCTGGGCCTTCCCATGCACCCTGGGACTGGGCTGTGTACCATGCTGAGGCATAAGGGCTGTTCTGCTGAGAGGGGACATCACCTCCCAGGGAACATGGACCATGCAGGGCACTTCTTCTGCAGAAGTGAACAGCTCAGGGTAACCCAGCACTTGGGACAGGAGCCCTGCTCCACACAGGGATGGGAGCAGGACAGGGGGTCAGGTGGGACAGGTGACACAGAGCCTGCAGCTGTGGCCAGAGAGATGAAAGCGCCACTACAGCATCTGGGAGGAACAGTTACACTTGGGCACCTCAGCAATGGTCTGCCAACTGGGATGAGAAGGCAGCAGGACTCAGGAACCAGCTGGTGCTGGCAGACCCCCAACCCAGCCCGGAACTGGCCCCTCTGCAGCAGCAGGTCCCACGTACCTGACCGTGATCTCGCGCTGGGCAGTGGAATGGTCATCAGTGTGGCACAGGGGAACAGGAAGGACACCCAGTCAGTCATTCACAGGCCAGCATGGCCACCGTGGGCAGCTCGGCTAGCTCCCACCCCCTCCCCAGCACCCAGCTCTGCTGCCCGGAGAGCTGTGCTGAGGCCTTTTGAGAAGAGAGAGGTGACACTGAGCCCCCTCGGGTGCTCCAGGAGCACAGGGTTGTGCACAGCCACATCCTGCCCTCTGCGTGCAGGACCCTCCTCCTCCTCACCCCTGGCTCACCTTCTCCAGCTGACTGTGCACGTGCTGCACAATGAGGTCCAGCGCCACAAAGTTTTCCCCACCTGAGAGGGGAGCAGAGAAGCCAGGTGGGGCAGATGCTGACCCACCCCTGCCCCAGGACATCCGCTCCCAGTGGTGGGGTCAGCTCTGGCCTCACCCCTGGGCACCACGATGTCGGCGACCTGCACGGTGGGCTCGATGTACTGCTCGAAGGCTGGTTTCACAAACTTGTTGTACTGCTTGATGACCCCCGCGACGTCACGCCCGCGCTCCATGATGTCGCGCTGCAGCCGCCGCACCAGCCGGATGTCAGAGTCCGTGTCCACAAACACTTTCATGTCCAGGAGCTGAAAAACTGGGAGGGGTGAGCACCACCCCCATCACACCTGCATCGCTGCTCTCACCTGCCCAGCGACAGCACCCAGTGTCACCTCCCCTGGGGCCTCTGGCATGGGGTGCTCTGCCAAGCGAGTGGGGTGATGTCTCCCTTCGCAGCCCCCACTGCTGCACTGGCACCCAGGGCCAGCACCCATCCCATTCCCACAGGTCCCCTCCAGGCTAGCATGGAGCTGAGCCAGTGGCTGCCTCAGTCAGCAATACCTTGAGCAGCTCCTTGTTGGCGAAGGCCAGGATCCCCTCGAACACGATGACATTAGCCCCGTACACTGTTTTCTGCAGGCAGACAAGAGCTGTACTTGTCCTGTCCCCCTCACAGCACCGACAGCACCCTGACCCCCCTGCAGACTCACCACCATGGGAGGGGCTCCCCATAACCATCCTGCACCACCCAATTTCTCAGGGTCCTCACTCACCCTGCACACGACACTCCAGCCCAGCACAGACTCTGACCCTTGCTCCAGACCCAAACCTCTGCCCAACCCCTTTTCCCCAGCCCCTGTTCTCCCTCCACACTGAGACTCTCCCTAAACTCTGTGCTGGCCCCTTCTGAGATCCATCCCCATGCTCCCACCACCTCTACACCACCAGTATGAGCCCAGAACGAGCCCCACACACCTGACGACCCCCAGCCCCTCCTTTCCTTTGCCCCCCGAGGCCCCACAGCCCCTTGCTGGGGCCCTGACCCGCGGGCCCAGGCCGGCCCTGTGCACCCACCCACTCGCGGCGCCGGCTGTGTGTGGTGAAGTCGTACACTGGCACCTTCACGCTCTTGCCCTTCTTGAGCTTCCGCAGGACGCTGATGAGCAGCTCAAAGTCGAAGGCATCGGGGTGGTCGAAGTTGTAGTCACTGCGGGCTGCCAGTGCCTGC
>WEIV01009762.1:12944-26184 GCA_013390005.1 Calyptomena viridis
CGAGGTGCCGCTCGCGTCCGGGATGGAGCCCCCGACCGGCACCGAGAGCGCCCGCCTGGTCAGCCCGCGGGACGGCCTCGCCGACGGCAGCCTGCGCCTCAAGAGGTACCACCGACACCCATCGCTCCGGCACCCATCACCGGCACCTGCGGCACCTCCATCATCACCACCCATCGCCCCGGCATCCCATCACCCCCACACCGCCACCTCCGGCACCCCCGCCACCATCACTCCATCACTAGCGCCTCCGGTACCCCCGGCATCGGCACTTCCATCACCGGCACCCCCATCACTGTCGCCCCCATTGCTCCGGCACGTCCGGCACCCCAGTCACCACCTGCACTTCCATCACGTCCGGCACCTCATCGCCTCGGCACCACATCATCCCCGTCACCGACACCAGCACCTCCATCACCGGCACCCCCACTGCCCCGGCACCCTTAGCACCCCTATTACCAGCACACCCATCACCCCGGTACTGCCAGCCCCGGCGCTCCATCACCTCCCAGAGCCTCCGGCAATTCCTCGCACCGCTACCTCCACAATTTCCCGCATTTGCAACTCTGGGTCCCCCCGCACCCGCACTGCCGGCACCGGCTTCCCCATCACCCCCGGCATCTCCATCGCCCCCAGCTCCCCTGACACCCGCAAGCCCACGGCTCCCCCCACTCCGCGCCGCCGACACCGGCACTCCCGGCACGTCCCTCCCTTCCCGCCCCCGCGTCTTCATCCATCCGACACGGACATAGGCACCTCCGCAACCCCCGCGCCGGCCCTGACCGTCTGCTGCCGACACCCTCCCTCCTCCACCGGCACCCATGCTCTCCCTGCTACCGGGATCTCCGCTCAGGCGGAACCAGCCCTTCCCGTGCGCCAGCCCCGCTTCCCCCCTCGGGTGTCTGTCCGGCAGCTACCGGCACTCAAACGTCACCCACGCACACCGGTACCGTCCATCCATCACCGGCCCACGCTGGTACCATCCATCCATCAGCCCCCCTCGCCCCGGCGCGCTGTCCGTCTCTGCTCCCCCACTGCTGCCCCACGCACCAGCGCCCCGGCCCCCGCTTCCCCTTCCCACGCCGCACGGCTCCGCACCGGTGCCCCTTCCCCCGTCCCTCGGTCCCAAGAGCACCTCCCCACAGACACCCGCACCGCTCCCGGCGGTGCCATAGCCTTCTGCTGCCGCCGTCGGCCCCGTGGCTTCCCGTCCCGCCACGGGATGCTTGGCCGGTGCTCTACAGGCCGCCTGGCTGCAGATCCCAAGGCGGTAGCGGGACCTCCGGGAGTGCCGGACAGGGGCACAGCGGCCCGTGTGGCCCGCAGTGACCCCCGCCTCTAGTCTGTTCACAGGCTCCCAGGACCACCCGGCACTGGCGGCTCCCCCGGCCCCGGCTCCTCACTGCCGCTGCAGCCCCCCGGCACCCAGCCCCGGGCGGGGCAGGCTTCCCAGCCGGCAGCTGAGAGTCGCCTGCGCCGTCTGCTGCCTCTTCATGGTCGGGGAGGTGATAGGTGAGGGAGGCCGGGCCGGGGCGGGGGGCTGCCGGCGGGGCGCGGGGTGCCAGCTGCTCTGTGCCCGCAGGTGGCTACTTGGCGCACAGCCTGGCCATCATGACGGACGCGGCCCACTTGCTGACGGACTTGGGCAGCATGTCCGTCAGCCTCTTCTCCCTCTGGGTGTCCACCCGCCCACCCACCAAGACTATGACCTTCGGCTGGCACCGCTCAGGTGAGCTGAGGGACACAGCCCTGCTGGTCTCCGAGGGGGACACGGCTCCACGGGACGCCCATGGCTGGGGTGAGTGCTGACAGCTCCTGTCCCACAGAGACACTGGGTGCACTGACCTCTGTCCTCTCCATCTGGGTTGTGACTGCGGCCCTTGTCTACCTGGCTGCTGCCCGCATCATCAGCAACGACTACGAGATTGAGGCGCGAGCCATGCTGGCCACCTCCGCCTGTGCCGTTGGCGTCAACCTGGTGTATGTCCCAGTGGGGCTGTGCACCCACAGTCCCTGTGCACCTTCAGCCTGAGCCCTGCCCCACGTGTGCCTCTGGTATCCCAAGACCCCCAACCACGCCCCCAGGTCACCTTCTGTCCCTGTGCATCAGCCTTGTGTCCCCAAGCACTGCCTTCTCTCTCTTCTCTGTCCTCCATATGCTTGTGGCTTCCAATCCATGTGCTTACATCCTCATGCCCCACATCCCCTGGCCCCACAATCAGCAGCTTCTGAGCCCTGGCACAAGCTCCAGACCCAAATCCCTGCCCAGTCCCACACACCTCCCAACAGTGCTGCAGCTGCCCTGGCCCTGCTGTGCCTCCAGCCCCACTTCTCTCCACTGTCCTGGGACTCAAGTGCGCCTGCTGTGCCCCCTTTTCCTGCACAGAGCAAGGCAGGGTCGGGGCGGCCACCGTGCCCTGCCAACACAGCACTGAGCCAACCCTCTTCTCTCCAGCATGGCCTACATCCTGCACCAGTCCCCCACTGGCCATGGCCATGGCGTGGGAGGCTATGAGCAGCTGGAGAGCTCTGGGGGGTGCCAACCCAGCCGTGCCCCCCTGCCCGGCAGCACCAGTGTGCGGGCAGCCTTTGTCCATGTGGTGGGTGACCTGCTGCAGAGTGTCGGTGTCCTCGTGGCAGCCACCATCATCTACTTCAAGGTGCCTGAGCTGGACTCCCCCTGCACTGCCCGCAGGAGCAACTCCCCCAGCCCCACGCAGGGTGCCATGGGGGCCCTGGCCACCCCAGGGCCCCAGCTCAGCTCTGCCCCCCAGCCTCACACAGATCCTGCTCTCTGCAGCCTCAGTGCAAGATTGCAGACCCCATCAGCACCCTCTTCTTCTCAGTCTTCGTCCTTGGCTCCACCTTCACCATCCTCAAGGATGTCTTCAGGGTCCTCATGGAAGGTGAGTGGGGTGAGAGACCACAGGTGCAGGTGAGGCACAGGAGCTCCTGGGGCTGCAGCTGCAACAGCACTTTGCCTGTGAGGCCGCTCACCTCCTCTGCTCCTCCCAGTCCCTCCCTCTGTCCTTCCCTTCCCCCCGAAGTCCCGCAGCCCCCCTCTCCACCCCAGGTGCGTTGGCCCTACGGTGAGGGTGTCTCACCCTGGGGCCACCGTACCCAGCCCGGTGCCCCTGGGGAAGCCCCCAGCGCCGGCAGCTCCCGCCAGGAGCCCTGACCCCGGTGGGGGCTGTCGCTGGGGGCCAGGGGTGGCCCCTGTGACCGGGCGGTGCTGGCAGGGACACCGCGGGGCCTGGAGTTCGATGCCGTGAAGGAGGTGCTGCTGGGGGCCCGCGGGGTGCAGGGAGCCCACGACCTGCGCCTCTGGGCACTGACACCGAGCCACCCCGCCGTGTCCGTGCACGTGGCTGTGGGTGAGTGACCCGTGCGGGGCACAGCCGGGGGTCCCGCTGGCCGTGCCGGGGCTGAGCCCCTGCCCTGCTGCCCCCAGAGGCCAACGCCGACCTCGAGACGGTGCTGTGGGAGGTTACTGCCCGGCTCCAGAGCAGGTTCGGCTTTGCCTCCTGCACGGTACAGGTGGAGAGGCACCGGGAGGAGACGGCAGCCTGTTCCCACTGCCAGGACCCCCATGCCTGAGACCCCTGTTGTGGTAGGCCAAGCCTGGCCCCGGCCCCTCCTGCCCTTGCTCAGGGTCCTGTCCCCCCCGTCTGCACCCCACTGCTGCAGAGCCTCAGGGGGGGACAGTGCCCCCAGTGTGGGGCCCTGGGCGGGACAGACACGGCAGGGCTGCTGCAGCACAGGGGCTCCCTGGGATCCTCCGCTCCCTCCTGTGCCACCGGCCCCTGAGGAGGGCGGATCCTGCCCCACCACCCGGCCCCGACAGAGCCCTGCTGTCCCACCAAGAAGGGATCTCCCCAGTGGAGGACCCCAGACCCGGCCCTGGCCCCAGATGGTCTTGTGTCCCCACTGCCCCCTTTGCTGCTGCCCAGGCTCAGGGTGCTGGAGGCCAGGGGAGCTGCTGCAACCTCCAGGTGCAGGTGACTGGGGCAGCCAGAGCTCAGAGCTCAGCCCCCCATGCCACTGCCCTGGCTCCAGCCAGAGCCTGCTGTGCCTGATCCATCCTCCTCGCTGAGTTGTGTCTGTGTCCCTGGTGTCTGTCTCCCCGTCTGTGCCAGCAGCAGTGTCAGCACTGCCAATAAATGTGTTGGAGAAGCAGCAGCAGTGCAGGAGCCAGAGGGGAGCAGGGAGGGAGGCAGGGGGGTTGGGCCTGGGTCCTCACAGTCACGGCCACAGCTACAGCTGCCCTGGCGCCAGCACCACCACGGCCGTACAAAATCAACCACGTTTACTGCACAGCTGAACACAGGCTCAATGTGAGCGACTCCACAGCCCCCAGCCCCCTCCCCGCCCCTCGGAGCACAGTGGGGCCAGAGGTGAGCGCAAGCACAGCCCCGGCTGGTGGGGCTCACAGTCACTTCTGCGGGGTCAGACCCACAGCTCAAACCCAGGACACGTGTCAGTCCCACCACCCCTGCCCAGGCCAAACAGAGCAGACAGATCCTTCCGGCTCCGGACAAAGACGAGTGTCCGGAGCATCCCAGGGGACAGCCAGGAGCAGCCATCCCTCCCACGGCGGGGGCCCAGCAGGAAAGCAGCACTGAGAGGGGCCACAGCCCCCGGCCAGCACGGCTGGCCCCAGGCCCTGCCCGAGGCAAGTGTGCAGCAGCAGCAGCACAAGGGACCGACCCCCCTACTCTGCTGGCAGTGGGGAGCACTCAGGGGGGCCGGGGCTGCCGGGCACGTCCCAGTGGAGGGCAGTGAAGCGGGCCCGGCACTCCGGGAGCAGCCGGGGGTCCACACTGGAGGCCAGCCCTGCCAGGCAGTGCGCCCGCACGATGCCCGCCTGCCCCCCCGACACCAGCCAGCCCTGCGAGTCCAGGTTGGGGCTGAAGCGCACCTGTGGGAAGAGAGGGCTTTGGGAGAGGGGGCCGAGGCACGGGGCCCTTGACCCCCAGAGCAGAGCTGCCTGAAGGTGGGGGTTGTGCCGGGCCCGGCCCCCTCACCTTGTGCAGGGCCTCCAGCTGCAGGCGATCGAGGCTCAGCTCTGCCTTCACCTCCTGCGTGTGCATCCTGCGCATGGGCTCCCGGCTCAGGAAGTTCTGGAAGCTGCGCTGGAAAGGGGTGGCACTACCTTGGGCTGCGGGCCCGGGGCAGCGCTGCAGGCACTGTGATCCCAGCTCTGCCAGACGTGAGGGGCTCCCCAGTGTCCCAGCAGCATCTCCCGGCCCTGCCACCCCTACTTGCCCAGCCACAGCCCCACAGGCCGCACTCACGGGCTGGACCACCAGACACACCCTGCCCTCTCCTACCAGGTCCGTGTCCTGGAATCGAATGTAGCTCCTGGCCACCATCTTGCTGTAGCACCGGGTCCTGGGCAGTGCCTGCTCAGTGCCCTCAGGCCCGGCGGGGCTGCAGGGCAGCAGGTCGGCTTTGTACACTGGCTGTGGGTGAGAGGAAGCTCAGGGCAGGGCGGGGGTCTCGCTGCTCTTCTACAAAGACCACCAAGGACCAGCAGGGTGGGGTGCCCAGGACCTGCTGTGTGCTGGGCCGGGTCCCCCCCAGCCCCAAAGCACAATGGCCTCTTACAAATCTGCGGTCCAAGGAGCGCTTGACGTTGAGGGGGTTGATGGCCAGGTCAGGCAGCACGGCCGCCACCAGCTCGCCAGTAATGTCACCTGCAGCCACCGTGTTCAGCCAGTCCGAGCCAGAGATGCTCTGCAGGGAGAGAAGGTTGGAGGGTGCGGGGTCCCCACCACCCCAGACGGGCAGTGTGACCCTCACCCACAAGCCCTGGGCCACAGCTGGGCCGACACAGCCCCTGGGACAGAATGGCCCCACACCAGCTCTTACCCACACGGTGCCCTTGCGAGGTGCCACAAAATAGGCCTTGAAGCCCAGGTACCCGGCGTCTATGTAGTGGATGCCACAGAGCCCGTACCTGTGGTGGAAGGGGTGGGTTAAGGACGGAGCTCTGTGCTGCCACCGGGACTGCAAGTCAGGCCCAGCCCACCTGCCCCAAGACCCGGCCCAGGCAGGAGGGGGCCGTCCTCGCTCTAGCAGCATGTCACAGCACCACGAGGCAGCTCAGGGCGGCTCCTGGAGACCGAGAATTCACCAAGACTCCAGACCCCTTCAGCAGGACCCCCACTGCCCAGCCCAGGGGCCATCCATCCTGCCTGTGCCCCAGGACGGCACGGGAGAGATGTCACACTGTGCCACTGCGGTGTGACCCTGCCCTCGCCACAGCACAGCCAGACAGTCCCAGGAAGGGGGAGGCTACAGGGAGCCCTGGGGGTTTGGCCGGGCCCTGCAGCAAGGCTGACCCCCAGCACTCACGAGGCGTAGCAGTTGTCCTGGGCCACGGTGATGCCATTGTAGGGCAGCAGCCAGGCCACCTCAGTGCTCAGGAACCGCTTGATGCTGTTGATGGGCTCGTAGAGCCGCCGCAGGTCCCAGAACTTGATCTTGCGGTCGCTGCCTGCTGTGACCAGGAAGTTGCTGAGAACCAGGAGAAAGGCAGCACTGAGAGCCCAGCGTGGAGCCGTGCCCTGCCTTGGCGTGGGGTCCAGCTGGCCCCAGTCCTGCTCAACCACCCTCCCCACAGAAAGCTTGACCCAACCCCTCCAGTGCCACAGAAGGCCAAGTGCCATCGACACCATGGCCTCTCAAGCCCCTCTTGGTGGAGGAGTCCCTCCTGCAGGAAGGAGCCCCTCTCCCTGCAGCACCTGTGCCCGTTCCTGCCCTCACCTGTCGGCCTTGCACCACTCGATGCTCCGGACTGCGTGGTCGTGGGCTAGAAAGCACTGGAAAGGGTAGAGCTTGAGGGAGGTGTCGGGCTGGTGCACACACTGCAGCAGGGACTTGGTGAGCAGGTTCCAGACAGCCACGGTGCCTGTGGAGAGACCCACGTCCCTGAGGTGCTGCCAATGGCACAGGTGCTGCAGCGTGGGGTGGGCAGAGGCACAGGCAGGACTGTGGGATATAAGAGCCAGGCTGGAGCTAAGGCTCCAAGCAGGACAGGATGGCAGCAGGACCTGGGAGCAGCACAGGCAGGGCTGTGGGAGCTGTGGAACACAGCGGCCAGGCGGGAGCTGGGGCTGGGGCTCAGAGCAGGACAGGATGGCAGCAGGACCTGGCAGGACAGCAGAGCTATGGATCACTGGAAGCCTGGCAGAAAATTCCATCCAGGTCAGAGCTGCATCCTGGAGCCGACAGGTATGTGAAGTGCCAATGGCCAGCCCAGAGAAGCCTTCCCCCACCCCAGGGATGGGCAGAGGTTCCAGCATGGTGCCCACTGCTGGCTGTTGCTCCCCTCATCCCTCACCCTCAGGCTCCCACATTCCCTGCCCTAGCCGAGGCTGAGGGAGCACAAAGCACCAGTGTCTCTGCTTGCCAAGTGTTGCTGTGGGGCACAGGAGGAGACTCACCATCATAAAACCCTGCTGCCAGGTGATGGTGGGGCTTGGAGGGCATCCAGGAGAGGCTGAAGCACTGCCCACACTCGGATGCATTCCCTGCCTGGATGGAGCCCACCTGGAGCGTGGCGATGCACTGCACCTGGGGGCCAAGGACAGCCCTGAGTCACAGCCCTGTACTGGTGCCACCCGTGCCCTGAGAACTGGGATGTGCAGGGTGGGAGCACAGCTCTGCTCTGCCCCTCCAATGCTCTGCAGCTGCCCCGGGTCCCCCCAGCTCTCCCACTTGCACTGGGGCTCACTGGATGCCAGCCCTGACAGGGACCACCATGGTGGGGGACACTGACCTTGCAGATAAGATGTTTGTGGAGGAGCCCATCTAGAAGAAAGCAGAGGAGAGTCAGGGCAAGCACCAGCTTTCCTGGAAGCTCCCTGCCTGGAGCCTGAATTGCAGCTCCCCACGGCTCCTGGGCCCCTGGGGAGTTGCATCCCAGGCCCTGTCCTGCCACCCCTGCAGAGCAGTGTCCCCAGTGCAGCAGGAACCAGAGCACATGGAGCAGCAAACGCAAGAGCCAGCAGTGGCAGGACCCCAGCCAGGCCTGCCTGTGCTGGAGGAAGCAGTTCTGCCTGCAGTGCCTTTCAGAGAAGTGGGGCAGGGCTGATGTGCTCCCACCCCACCGTGACTAGAACCAAAGTCAAGGGGATATGACGACACACAGGAGCCAGACATGACTGACTGTCCCAGGGAGAAAAGAAGCAGCCATATGTGGTATCAGCTCCATGGTGTGATGTGGCTGAAGCAGCCAGGCAGCCCTCCCAGGGAGGGCAGGCTGCAGAGATCCTGTGCCCAATGGCTCAGGATGAAGTGCCCAGGGACCCTCACATATCAGCTCCATCTGCTGGAGAATCCCCCCGCCAGCAACCTCTGACACGAGTGCTGTGGGGACCCCGTTCTACACGCCTCCAGCCTGGGGTCCCTCTGTCCCCCAGCACGGGGCTGTCCTCTGGCACAGCGAGCAGCAGACAGGCATGTCACAGCCCAGAGCGTGGCAGCCGTGGGTGGAGGTATGGAGAAGCCATGCATCTTCCCCAGCACGGCTCTGACAGCGAGGCGTGGAGACCAGCCCGGCTCTGCCAGCCAGGAGCACACGGTGCAGGTCCCTGGTGGCCCAGGGACAGCCAGCACAGCCACGCCAGTCTGGGAGCTCCCGGCAGGGCTCGAAACCGCAGCCTGGCACCGATCCCGGGGCTGGGAACCAGTGCTCAAGCCCAGCCGTGAAGCACAGGGATGGTACGTGCAGCTGCAGCTGCCGCTGCCGGGCCCCGGCTGGTGGCAGGAGCTGAGGGGCCCCCCCGCCAAAAGGTGCCACGTGGGGGCTGCGGCAGTGGCCCAGCCACCTGCAGCCAGCACAGACACGGCCGACGTGCCGGGAGCTGCACTGGGAGCCCATTTCCCACTGTCAGTGTGGACGTGCAGGCTGTCGGCCACGGCTGAGCGCCCACCGCCAGCACGCGCCGGCCATCAATCCCCCCCCCNGCTCCCGCTGGCACTTGGCTCAGCCGGGCTGGAGGGAGCAGCTCCGGCAGCAGGACACACTCCCAGTGGCCAGCAGGGATACAGAGAGTGGCTGGGCCACACGGTGTGACTGCACCGTGTCCTGCACCCCACTACAACCACGGCGACACTGCCCAGAGCCCCCTGCCCGTGTCCAGCTTCGGGGTCTGCCCGGAGCTGTGTCCCAGCCAGGCTGCTCCACTGTCCCCAGGACCGAACCAAAGCAGCACCGTGACATCCTGTGACACCAAAAAGCAGCCTCAGACCCTCACACTGTGCCCCTGTGCCAGATGTCAGGCTGGGGGTTGCAGGATTCCAATCCTGGGGGTCAGGGGGGCTCACTGCCCCACCATGCAGCTCCTGAGCTGGGACATGGTCCTGCTGGCAGCCCCCCAGCACAGTGGGCTCCCAAGGGGAGAGGGGCTCCAGTCTGGGGCTCGCAGCCCCACCCTGGACCAGTGGGAGGAGGGCCAGGATGGCCCTGCCCGGCGGCGCAGCTCTTCCTACCTTTTACCTGGGTTGTCTTGGCACGGCGCAGGGCACCGGGGTGTGGCAGGGCATACACCACCACCCTGCCATCCGAGAAGGCGGCAGCCAACAGCCCCAGCCGGCTCATCTGTGGGTGCTGGGGAAGGACAGACAGCCCTCAGGCCACCCCTCAGGACCCCTGGGAGCCTAAGGGCAGCTTTTGGGTAGCACTCACTGTCCGGGCTGTGGTAGGCGGCTCCCAGGCACCACTGGGGCAGAACTTCATGTCCCACACGCAGCCGTGGTCAGCAGCGATGGCATAGGCCAGCCCAGCTTTCTCGGGAGAGCTGCAGGCACAGGTTGGGCCATGAGGAACACAACAGCTGGTGCCCAGCACCTCCAGCAGACGCCAGCTCGCACCGGCAGCAGAGACACCAGGACAGCCCCCGTGGGGTTCAGGCCATGGCTGGTGGCTCTGCAAGAGGATGAGCCTCACCCACCCAGCCATGGGGGTCCAGGCCCTGCTCCACCCCTGGGCAGCCCCCAGCCCTTGCCCAGGCCCAGGCACTCACCCGTGCAGCGTGCCCAGGCCCCAGAGCTGCAGGAGAGCAGGGCCCGTGTGCAGCCCGGCCACACTGTGTGTCTCCTCCATGCTCCTGTGGCAGGACACGGCCACGTACTGCGGGGCTGCCGAGCCCTCCGGGGTCGGGCACCACTCCATCGCCCACACCGGGCCACCCACGAAGAAGGACACGTCCAGGCGCTCTGGGTGGGGCTGCAGGGAGCTGAACCTGCAGGTTCAGCAGGGGGAGAGGGGTGAGGGCTGCCGTGGAGCTGGGGCAGGGGACGTGGGACCCCAGAGTGGCATGAGCCAGCTGCCCAGCCCATGGATGTGGCCCTGGGGTTCACTGCCAGTCCCGTGCAGGACAGCACTGCCCCACCAGGCCTGGGGACCCCCTGACAGCCACCACCAAACAGGGCCCAGGGACGCCCTGTTGAGGTGTCACACACCTGTTTATCCTGTACAAGGCACTGTTGTCCTCAATGCCCTCGCGCTGGATGGAGAAGAGAGGAGACTTCTCCTCTGTTGGCAGGTATGAGGCAGCCTCGCTGCACAGACAGAAGGTGAGAGGTCTCCCTGTCCCCAACCCTTACCCAGTCACCCCAGCACAGCCTCATGTCCCAGCACAGTTCCAACCTCTGCATGGCCCAGCAGGCCCTCCTGCTGGCCACCCCAGGGGCTACTCAGGCTCCACAACCAAATCCAAGAGACCCCCAAAGCCCACAGCAGACTCAGAGAGGTGTGGGAGCACAGTTTCCCCCAGCCTCTCACTCACTCCTGACATTGCTGGGACCTGCCCCACTTCCCCTCAGCCCCATCCCTCCCCACCTGCTCTGACGGTACCTGTCAGAGAGACACATCCACTTGTGCTCCACTGGGATCCAGTCGGGGAACTCCCACTGTGAGTGCTTCTGCTCCCTCCTGTGGCACGTGCCAGGCCTCAGCCACGGCCCCACGCCTGGCACAGGCAGCACTCCCTCCCCACACTCTGCCTGTGGCACAGCCCCTGCCCTTCCCCACACCCCCTGGGCCAGCCCTGCCCCATCCTAGTGGAATGCTGACATTCCCAAAAGCTTCTTTGCTCTTGGGCCTGTGCCTGCGATGGTACCAGGGCACCAATGACCACCCTGTGACCCCCTCCAAATGCCCCAGCACCCCGAGCCCCCACTCACAGGCTGCAGGTGAGGCTGGAGCTCTTCTCCACTGGGGCCATGATGGAGTTGTGGAAACCATTGGGAGCGAGGCCTCGGCACTGGGGCTTGGATCTCTGGGCACAAGAGCAGACTCAGAGCAGGCCCCAGACATCCCCTGAGCCCTGGGGGATCTGCCTGTCCCAAAGAGCACCTGCACAGCCCCTGAGCACAGAGCTCTCCCCAGCCACTGTCACCATGCCATGCTGGGCTAAAGACCTGGAGCCCCACTGCGTGGACTTCCAGAGACCAGGACCCATCCAGGACCCGCCTCCACTCCCCACTGCTCCAACAGGAGCCCAGGTCCTGCTCCCTCTCCCGGAAAACCTGTCCCTGTCCCCATCCCCACTGCTCCTTGCCCAGAGCTGCCCCCGGCCCTGTGCCACCTGTGTCCTACCCCAGGGCTGTCCTGCCATGGCAGAGGGGACACTGTGAGACAGTGCAGGCACCAGGAGCTGTCGGTGCAGGGACACAGGCGAGAGGGGGCCCAGGCAGAGCCCCTGCCCTCACCCCTGTGGCCGCTGTCCTCCCGCCGTGCCCTCGGGGCGCCTCCAGCTCCGGCTCTGACGCCTCACTGAGCAACGCATCGCTGCCCTCTTCCTCCTCCTCTTCCTCCTCCTGCTCCTCTGCCCGCAGCACCTCCTGCGAGGGCACGAAGTCGGCGTCTCGTGTGGGGTCATCGCTGTCCATGTCCTCATCCTTCCTCCTCCGGCCCCGGCACTTCCTCTGGACGTGCTCAGGCTCTGGTTCTGGGGCCTCTTCAGCAGGAGCAGGGGGCTGGCACACGGACATCAGCTCCTCCGCCAGCTCCTGCAGGTACAGCAGAGCCCTGGGACACCAGGGCAGTGCCCGGAGGTGAGTGGTGGGATGGCACAGGGACAGGCCGGCCCAGCCCCGCCTCCCTCCTGGATCCGGCAGACACGCCCTCCAGCCCGTGGGCGATGGAGCTGCGCCAGTGGCCCCGAGCACACGGGCCCCCCTGAACTGCCTGGAGCAGCACGTGGCCCCCCCAGTTCACCGTGCTGCCCCCACAACCTCCCCCTGCTTCATCAGGAACCAAGGAAACGTTCCCTGCCACAGGCAGCCCCGGCTCCTGGATCCAAGCATTCCCTAAAGTGGGAAAGGATCATTTTGTGGCGAATCAGTCCATCCCACCAATGTGGGACAGAGTGCTACACAAAAAACAGAGATCCGCTGGGGGAGGCAGAGGTCACAGAATCATGGATTCAGGGGGTGGTTTGGATCTGAAGGGACCTTAAAGCTCATCCAGTCCCCCCCCTGCCATGAGCAGGGACACCTCCCACTATCCCAGGTTGCTCCAAGCCCTGTCCAACCTGCCCTTGGACACTTCCAGGGATCCAGGGGCAGCCACAGCTTCTCTGGGCACCCTGTGCCAGGGCCTCCCCGCCCTCCCAGGGAAGGATTCCTTCCCAATATCCCATTTCCCACAGGTGCCCCCAGACCCCCATCGCTGCCCCCACTTACACTTTGGCTGCCCTCCTCTTGGGCCGCCCGCCCCGGGGGGTCTCCCGGCCGTCCCCCTCCTCGCTGCCCCCCAGCACCTTCTGCACCCGGAGGGGCTCCGGGGGCTGGGACAGCTCCAGCAGCAGCACCTCGGCCTTGCTCTTCCTGCCGCGCTTCCCGGGAGTCCCCGGGGACGGCACCGCCCCGTTGGCAGAGCTCTCGCCGCGCCCCTCCGCCGCCCCATCGCGGCTGACTCGGGGCCGCACAGGTTTTTTCGGGGATTTGGCAGCTTCTCCTCCACGCCCACAGCCCGGATCTCCCGGCGGCGACGCCGCCCCTGCCCCAAAACACCGCAATCAGCACCAAAACCCAGTGAGACTCCCCGGTGTCCCGCAGCATCGGGGTCGGCGGCACCGCCTCGTACCCCGGAGAGCGCCCCCGTCCCGCCCACCCCCGGTACATACGGAGCGCTCGCTGTTCACGCTCCCGTTCCCCACTACGGCTCCGGCTGCGCCCGGCTGAGGCCGATCCCCGTCCCGGCCGCCCCCGGCGGCTCCGCTCCCGGCAG
>WEIV01009762.1:42922-62642 GCA_013390005.1 Calyptomena viridis
GCGCTCGGTCTCCGCCCGCAGCACTCGCTGTGCGCTCCCGCTGGCTCCCGTCCCGTCCGGCCCCGCCGGTGTGAGCCGCGGCTCGGCCTCCTCACAGACCGCTGGGTCCCTTCGCAGGTCCCGAGGCGCTGGATGTGTCGGGCTGTGGCCGTCCCGGGGGAGCCGTGGCCGTGCCGCGCCGCCAGCGATGATTCCCCGCTGACAGGTACAGCCCCGGCCGTCTCCCGCTCTGCGACCACCGCTCAGATCCCATCTCAGCCGGGTTTCCCTGAGCTCTGCAGGTGCCCCCTCTCTGGGAAGTGCTGTATCCCCAGGAGTGATGCAGAGCAGCCCCGCACTCGGCCCAGCAGAGCAGGTGTGATCGGACTCCTTGGTCTCACCTGAGGTCACTGGTTCCTCCCTCTTCCCATGCCGAGGCTTCTGCCTCTGGCTGAGCCGACATGGGAATGCCGAGGAGGCGGTGGGATGCAGCGATTCTGCCGAGGTGGGAAGGGCAGAGGGCGACTTTGGAGTGTAGAGAAGGAGGAGCAAGGGGAGGGACAGGCCCTGCTGTCAGGGGGATTGTGATGTGGCCGTGGACTCATGAGCTCTAAGTAAGGGAAAACAGACACAGCTCCCGGATGGAATTATCTGACCCTGAGCACTGAACTGGGCCTTGGGTCCCTTGGCACTTGACCTCCAGGGGAAAGTCGGTGCTTCAGCCTTGTCTCTTGTTGGGGAGGAGAACCCTAGAGCTCCGGGGCAGGGAGGGGTGTGAGTGTCACACTGTCCCGTGCATGAGCTGGTTGCCACAGTGTCGCTGCTGCCTTCCCCACACTGGGGATTTGGGGGTCCTGTGTCCCTGGACTTTGATGCTGAGCTGCAGGAGGTGGGATGGGGGGGGACAGGTCTGGAGCCTGTTGGCAGGGCACTGTTGGGTTCCCGTGGGTGCCAAGGGCCCGTTCCCAGGGCCGGGGCTCTCTCTGAGTAGCGGTTCCTCCACAGGCTGAGCGGCGCCGACTGCAGCTGGGGATGGTTCCACTATTACCTGTGGGGAGGCCCAGGTAGGAGCTGGGCCATGGGGCCCACGCCGGGACCAGCACCTCCCCTGGGCCCTCTCTAGCCCCACAGCAGCTGGCAGCCACCGCCATGGAGCAGCCCCCGCGTGTGCCCAGGCCCCGCTGGCTCCTGGGCTGCTTCGGGCGGAAGCCACAAGCCGTGCGAGGGGAGACGCTGCCGGGACCAGAACCAGAACCGGAGCCGGAGGAACCCGAGGAGACGCGCGTGGCGCTGCCCCTGGGCCAGGCCCGGGCGCTGGAGGAGTGTCCCCTGTGCCTGCTGCCCCAGCCCCCCGAGGCCTTTCCCGCCCTGGCCTCCTGTGCCCACCGCTCCTGCCGGGGCTGCCTGGAGCAGTACCTGCGCCTCGCCGTCAGCGAGAGCCGCGTCCCGCTGTNTCCGCCGGCTGCTGCCCGAGCGCGCCCTGCGCGACAAGTACGAGGAGTTCCTGCTGCGGCGGCTCCTGGTGGCCGATCCCGGCACTCGCTGGTGCCCCGCGCCCGACTGCAGGTATGGGAGCCAAAGCTTGGCGTGGGCCCCCCTTCCCATGGCACCCGCATCCCGGGAGCCCTTCCCAGGCTCAGTCCCTTGTCACCTGTCCCGTGTGGGGCTGGGCCTGTGCAGAGACACGTGTGGTCCCTGTCTGGCCGCAGAGCCTGTGCAGCTGTGCCTGCCAGGGCCGGTTGCCCCTGGCTGTGCCGGTCAGTCCTTGAGCCCCGGGGCTGTGGGTGCTGCATGGAGTGGGCTGTGCCGCAGTCTGTGCTGGTGAGGGTGTATCCCAGCCCCTCTGAGCTGGGGCTGTGGCTCGGGCTCAGCACGGGGCTATGACCTGTCCCCTGTCTGTCCTGCTGTGTCAGCTCCGACTCCCTTCTCCCCACAGCTATGCTGTTCTTGCCCATGGCTGTGCCGAGTGTCCCCGCCTCACCTGTGGGCGTGAGGGCTGTGGCACCGAGTTCTGCTACCACTGCCGGCAGCCCTGGCACCCTGATGGCCCTTGTATGCCAATGCCACCAGCCCCTGGACTGGCCACCCCCGCAGCACAGCCGGCCCAGCCAGAGGAGTCAGCCCATGGTGAGGCCCTGGCCCAGGGTGGGAGCAGCAGGGCTGGGGTTTGGCACAGTTGGGTGCCTCTGTGGCTCCTGCCTGTGGGGCTGCTGGAGCCAGGACTGCTGGCTGCCTCAGGCTCGTAGCCCCTGTGCCAGTTGGGCTGGGGTGTGGAGCCCAACTGGGGTGTGTCTGCTGCTCCCTAACACTCCTGGGGAGCAAGGGAGAAGCAGGGACAGGAGGTGGGCTGGATGCAGTGTCCCATCCTGTCTCATCTCCCCCCAGCTGAGGCCGAGGACATCAAGGTCTGTCCCCGCTGCAGTGCCTTCATCATGAAGATCAATGATGGAAGCTGCAACCGCATGAACTGCACGGTCTGCGGGTGCCTCTTCTGCTGGCTCTGCCTGCGGGAGATCTCTGATGTGCACTTCCTGAGGTCAGTGCAGGGCCACGGGGGCTGGGGGCCACCTTAGGCCAGGGCTGGGGGCTGCCATGGGGGCAGCCAGGCCCTGCCCCAGCTTTGGGGCTGGCTAGGGGGAGCAGGGTGGTCTGTGCCACTTGGTCTGGCAGGGCTGGGGCCACCTGTTGGCACTTCCAGGAGGCAGCTGGAGCTCAGGGTTGAGGGAATCTGGCTGGCTGCTCCCTGGTGGGCCCATGGGTGTCCCCTGGCGCAGGGCTGGGCTCTGCTGGTCTCTGCCTGCGCCTCGCAGGAGTCTTGGCCCAGCCCCACTCTGTCCCCACAGCCCCTCTGGCTGTACTTTCTGGGGGAAGAGGCCGTGGTCGCGGACCCGGAGGATCCTGTGGCAGCTGGGCATGGTGCTGGGTGCACCCATGGTCATCTCCCTCATCGCGGGCGTCGCTGTCCCTGTCATTACCATTGGGATCCCCATCTACATGGGTAGGAAGGTACTGGCAGCAGGTCTTGGTGTCCCTGTGGTCTTGCTCCCCCCTGAGCCTGGCAGCCCATGGCCCCCAGCTGGGACACACCCACAGTGCTCCCCACTGCCCACAGCACATCCCTGTGCCACCACTGACTGCCCTCAGCATGTCCCTGTGCCACCCCTGACCTCTCTCAGGACATCTTTGTGCCACCCCTGTCTGGCTGCAACCCCTCCTTGCCAGGACCCTCTGCTGCCCCCCAGCATGTCAGTGTGGGTACGCTCAGCCTGGGAAGTGGGGTTGGAGCAGGTGAAAGGGGCAATGGGTTTGGGGGTCTGGGGGGTTTTCCAGGGACACCTGAGCTGTGGTGGCAGTGCTGTCATGGCTGCCTGTTCCTGAGAAGAGGAAGGGGTGTCCAGGTGGCTTTGGTTGCAGCTGGAGCTCTGCAGGAAGAGGCCATGAAGTCTTTGTAGAGCCCTTCACCCGTCTGTCTTCTCCTCGAGGTGTTGGGGCAGAGCCGGCGGAGCAGCCTGTCAGGGTGCCAGCAGTGCCTCTCTGTCACCAGCAGTGTCCTCCTCTCTCTCTTTGTGTCCCCTGTCATAACAGCTGTAATCGTGGGTGAGCGCAGGCCTGAGGCCACGGGCTGTCTGGGGTGGGAGGCCCTGGGGCTGGGCAGTGACCACCTGCCTGCCCACAGGTGTGGGTGTGCCCCTGGTGCTCACCTACGTGTACGGGACCGTGGTGCTCTCACTGTGCCGGAGCCGCGGGGGCTGCGGGAGCGCCCGCACACCCGGAGACCTTGGTGTGGTGGAGCTGGAGAACCTGGCCAAGCGTGAGTCCCCTGCAGCTGCCCGGCCCTCCCGGGCCCTGCCCGCTCCGCATCAGTCCCTTGGAACAGGGTGCTCAGCACCATCTCCCTCTGCAGTGAATGAGCTGTGGTCGGTGCTACCCAGCCCCAGGCCAGGTGAGGACGGAGCCCCAGACCCCCCCACGTCCCTCCCCAGCAGCAGCCGCAGCCCCCGGCCCGGGCCAGCGTGGGGCAGCCACTCGGCCAGCACGGTGGCACTGGCGGGGAGCATGAGCGAGGGTCAGGACACCTCTGACAGGTGAGCGGGGTGGCTGTGCCGGGGGCCAACACCTCCCTGCCCAACAGCTGCCCCACACCCGCTGTGCTGGGCAGGGATCGGTGACGTCCCCCTGGGGCCGCTGCCTCCGGCCGTGTCTGTCCGCAGGGAAGGGGTCACCATCGAGGTGGAGGTGTCGGTGGAAGCGGTGCCGCGTCCTGCCTGGCAGCAGAGCCTGAGCAGTGCCCTGTCTGGGCAGAGTCTCTCTGGGGACTCCCTGGGAGCCACCAGTGACATGGGCAGCTCCGTGGCTGTCCCTGTGGAGTGAGGGGGGCTGACGGGAAGAGCCTCGATTGACACACAGGCCCCACGTCCTCCCGTGGCAGAGCAGCCCCTCTGCAGGCACCCCCAGCCCCGGGAAATAAAGCTATTTTCCAAGGGTCCATCTGTCTCCTGGGCACAGCCCCCTTGTAGCCCCCCTGGCACGGGTGACAGGTGTCATTTCTGCACGTGGATGAGGACAAGGCTGTGGCACCCAGCCTGGCACTCCTTGCTGAGGGTGGTTCTGGCTTCTGCCCTGCCTGTGGTGACTGGGCTGCCCTGAGGGCAGGCTGCAGGGCTGGGGGGCAGCAGCACCCCCCTGTTCCAGTCTGTGGGTGCTGATCTCCACAGGGATTCATCCTGCAGCCGGGCCAGTGTGGAGGGACCACAGGGTAATGCCACAGGCCATGGGTGGGGGGCCACAGGCCACATGGGTGCAGTCTCAGGCAAGGGAGTCTTGCCTATGGCTGCTCTGACTCCACTGCAGCATCCTGGGGAAAAAAGCTGCTTCTGGAGGATTTACTGCTCAGTTGTCAGTCACAGAATGACAGAAGAGTTCGGGTTGGAAGGGACCTTAAAGCTCATCTCCCCCTGCCATGGGCAGGGACACCACCTGCTATCCCAGGTTGCTCCAAGCCCTGTCCAGCCTCACCTTGAACACTTCCAGGGAAGGGGCAGCTACAGCTTCTCTGGACAACCTGTGCCAGGGGGCTGCCTAGTGCCCCTGTCCCTTCAGCAGACACAGACTGCTTTCAGAGACTCCTGTCTGCCATCCTGGGGGAATCGGGAGCTGCAGAGCTCCAAGACCAGTGGGACAAATGTTCTCCTCCCCACCCCACCCTCATCTCCCCCTCCAAGAAAGAACCAAGGACCAGGAGCACAGCTGTGTTTTCCAGTCTTTTAGTTTGAAAAAAGTATTGATTGAAAGTGTACAACCGAACGCGGCGTGGCCGCAACACCACCGCCAGATTGTTTCACAAATAAAAACAGAAAGGGCCTTAAATAATCGGGTGCAGATTAAAAAAACCTCAACAGTGAAAAAGTTCTTCCCTCTGAACAGAAATTCACAGGCACAGAAATGGCAACAACCACATGGAGACAATGGGGGGACATCCTCCTCCTCCTCCTCCCCGCGGGCGCTGCGCGGTGGCGCTCCCGGGCACAGCTCCGTCCTCGCTCCCTCTGGAATGGTTACGGATGAACAGCGCGACACGCCCTCGCTAACCACACCCCCCACCCCGACCAGGACACGGACAAACAAGGCCTCTGCTAAGGCTAAAAAAAGGACAAGACTTGGAGTCTTGAGTTCAGCATGGGTAAGAAAGAGTCTGGTGAGCACAGCCCAGTCCCTGGGCAGGCCCTGCTACTCCAGCTTGGCCTTCTTGGTGCTGTCCCCGCCGTTCTCCTCCCCCAGTTTCCGCTTCCCGCTCTCGGCAGGCGGGTGTGTGTTGCGGGGTTTGAAGCTGATGATGATGCAGGTCATGTTATCGCAGCCAGTGCCGTCCCCTGAGGTGTCTGGAGCCAAACACTGATCCAGCAGCTGGGGAGGGACAGGGCAGGTCAGCAGCGAGCACGGACACACTGGCACCACCCCAAGGCACCAGGCCCCATTCCTGCTCCTGACAGGGCTCAGGGGCTGCCAGGCCAGGCCCGTGGGGGTGAAATGCTGTTCCCACCAGACAGAAGTTGCCTCAGCAGCTCCCTTGGCTGGACAGCACCCCTGAGGTCACACTGGCTGGGTGCCCAGGGCACTGAATTCTATTGCAGAGGCATTTCTGCTCTGCCCGTTGCAGCCCATGAGCTGCCAGATCCCCCAGGTACTGAACGAGCCCATCTGAGGGAAGGGGAGGGCAGAGCCAGGCACTGAGCTGGGACACAGAAACACCACATGGCTGCAGGGATAGGAGAGCTCTGGATTTTACCTCTTCTACGATGGAGGAGAGCGGCCGCAGGACTCCGTTCTCATCCTTTTGAGTGATCTTGGACTGGATGAAATCCACCACTTCCTGGCTGCTCATCACATTCCTGCAGAGAAGAGAGGTCAGAAGGGCAGGTGAAGGGAACACACATGCCAGTGTCCAACAGGCCTTCCCCAGGCTCAGCTCTGGAGAAAGACCAGAGAAGTGATGCCCCAGAGGCACGTCCCCCTCACCACTCACCAGATTCCATCACAGGCAATGACCATGAAGTCGTGGTCGTCATTTATTGTCAGCACTTTGATGTCAGGCAAGGCAGAGATCATCTGCTCTTCTGGAGGGAGGTTCTTGTTGCGCTTGTAGAAGTGATCCCCTGCAGTGGGGAGGAGGGTGTCTGGCACGGGCAGTGCTGCCTGCCCCACAGTGAGCAGCAGTGCCCCACCACAGGGCAGCCCCAGCTGGGGTCGGGCTGTGGGCTGTGAGACACAGGAACCACTGCAGGTTCCAGGTTCCTGGCTGCCCCAGGGAAGAGGATCCTTGCCCAGTTCAGCCTCTCTTTGCCCCAAACCGAGTGCCCCTTCCCCACCTCCTGGGGCACCACCAGGCCAACAGCACACAACACCTGTCACCTCTGGAGAGGCTGTGGCTGTCCCATGCTTGGCAGTGTTCCAGGCCAGGCTGGATGGGGCTTGGAGCAACCTGGGATAGTGGAAGGTGTCACTGCCCATGGCAGGGGGTTGGAATGAGATCATCTTTAGGGTTCCTTCCCACTCAAAACATTCCAGGGTTCATTCCACAATTCAAAGCTCACTTGAGAAAACTGACCCTCAGCACCACCTAGCAGTTTATTGGGAATCACATCCTACAAAGGGACTTTCAGGGCCACTGCAAAATAGCAGGTGGGAATGCCAGTGTTGTCCTAGTTAAACAAATTCTTTGTTTCTATCCTAAAGGTGTTTTTATTTCTTTACCCTAGGATAATTATTTCAATGGTTTGGGCCCTTCTGCACAAGTACAAATGAACAAGAGGGCTGAAACTGCCATGAAGCCACACACCAAGGTCCCTCAACAGCCAGTGAGCAGGAAAAGTCCTGTTCCAAAGGCAGCAGCCTGGTTTTGGGACAGTTTACATGAGCTGGTTTCTGACAACCCAGCTGTTGGCACAACAGCCTGGGAGGTGCCATGTGCTGCTTTGCACTGGTGTCCAACTGTTTCATGGCCATTTTCTTCAATTAGACCGAAATCTCCCACCAGACATGGAACAGGTCCTACTCATCTGGTTCAAAAGCACTGCACAGTCTCAGTGGCTGGCAGTGCTGGGAGCACAGCTGTCCCCAGGCCACGCCTGCCACACCCCTGTCCTGCTCACCGATGGCCCTGGACAGGTTGAGGCCGCCGTTCACCCTCCCGTCCATGGTGACCTTGCCGCCGGCGTTCTTTATCCTGGCCAGCTCCACCTCATCCTCTGGCTTGTGGTCGTAGGACATGTCCACGGCCTTGCCGCCCTCGGACACCACGCACCGCGAGTCCCCGGCGTTGGCCACGATCAGCTGCTTGCCCCGGATCAGAGCCACGACCGCGGTGGTCCCGCTGTCCGAGCCGGGCTGCAGAGACACGAGGCTCTGGTGAGGGGCCTTTCCCCGGCTCTGTGTGGTCACCAGGGGACCACCCCAGCAGTGCCCCAGCCCCGGGGGCTGCACCTCGGCTGTGAGCGCACACGGAACGCTGGAGGAAGCCTGAGGGGAGTTTGGAAGGAGCAGGAGTGTGTTCCCTGGGAGGCAGGGTCAGCAGCCCCTCTGACCAGCCCCACGGAGCAGAGGGGGTCAGGACTCTCCAGCACTCGTGTCCTGCTCTAACGTGCTGATTTCAGCCCCAGCCCAGACTGAGCAGATCCTCACTGCAAGCCGGGACATCTCCCCAAAGGCAGAAATTGGCACCTTGGAAGCCAAGTCCCCTTTACCTGAGCTCCTGGGTCCCTGGCCCACCTGCCTGCACTGTGCAGCCCTAGCCTGGCCAGGAGCAATGCTGTGCCCTCCTGGTCCTGCCCCAGGCTCTCCCCACAACCAGCCCCATGCTTTCCAAGAACCCCACACCCAGCAGCAGGATCAGCTTCCTCTTCTAATCTCAACCTGCTGCCCAGATCCAAGTCCAGCCCTCAGCCCTTGCACAAACCCAGGCTGCCAGCAGCTCTCTCAGCCCCAGGAGAGCACACGGGGTGTTCTATCCCCACCTGAACAGGAACAGCCCCTTGCTGAGCCTCCCAAGTGCCCCTGGCTCCACTCTACACTGCAGAACACAAAAACAGGGTGTGCACCTCCTCTTTCCCCTCCATGCCTGGTAACAACATTTCCTCCTCTTCATCCTCATCCTCCTCTGCTTCTTCAGTGTCATCTTCGTCATCCTCGTTCTCTGCCTCTTCACTGCTGTAACCATCCTCATCCTCACTGCATTCCTACAAGAGAGGAGCCACACCACAAGTCACACAGGACACTCTGTGCCCTCCCCCCACCTAGTCCCTCCACCCTGGGGACCGATGGAGTTCCCCCAGAGGTGTGAGGTGACCTGGCATGTGTCCCCCACACCTGATGGCTACAACCAGAGCAGCTGGTGTCACTACAGCAGTGGATGAAGGGATGGTGCATGCAGCAGGACCAAGGGCTATTGGCTATGGCTGCACCAGGATGAGGGTGTGTGTCCTTCAGGGTTAGCTCAACAATCCCAAACATTCCCATGGGATGGCCTCAAAGGATCAGCCTGAAACACCTGCTCCTAGGACACACCTAGGATGAGCCAGGGGCTCGTCTCAAGTACCACCATAAGCAATGCATTCTGCCCAGCCAGAAGGCCACTCTGTCCCAGTGCTGTTTCCTACCTCACTGTCTTCCTCCTCTTCCTCAACCTCATCTGACTCATCCTCACTGTCCTCAAAAAATTTGGATTTGGTTGTGCGCTGGGGCTTTCCCGTGGAGGAGCAGGAGGGCCCGGCCTCCCCAGTAGAAGAGGTGACGGCCTCGTCACCTTTGCCTAGTTCAGGCTTCTGCAGAGCAGGGCTGTTGCCTCCAGCGCTGGCTTTGTCTGAGGTGGAGGAAATACCCGTGATTTCTTCGTCTGGCTTCCCGTTCTTCCTCTCCTTGTGGTCAGGGAGCTCCCCTGGGTCAGCCTCTCCATTCATGTTTGACTCCCCCTCGTGCTGCTTGCCTGTCCCCTCCGCAGCGCTATCCCCAGCTGCAGCCACAGGCTTGGCTTTGAGGTTCTTGGTGCAGTTTTGTCCATAACGTGTGAGAAGCTCCTCAATGGTCATTGTGGCTTCTTCGTGCAGAAGAGCAGCTTCCTCATTATCCACTGCCAAGGGAAAGGGAGGGGGTGAGGACAGAGAGCAGGGTACCCCCCCCTCTGGGTGCAGCCCTGCTCCCCAGGCTGACTGTGAGCACACAGCCAGGCTGTGCTGTCCCAGGTGCCACAGTCCCCCAGTGCTCCCTGGATGACTGACAGCAGCACAGAGCCTTTTCATCAGGGGCATGGCTGGGGTAGAGCCTCACTTTCCCAAGTGCCGGCTCCTTGGGAGCCGTGGGGAAGCAGATTCACCACTTCAATGTGCAGGTTTGGTCAGTAATGCTGCAGGACAAGGAGAGAGAAGTTGCTCCATGGGCCTGAAACACTGCAGGGATCCCCAGCAGCTGTCACCTGGACAGGTGCAACAGGTGAGAGCACAGTTTTGGGCAGTGACCACGGCATCTCCCGAGTGGGACTAGGCAGGAAATGGAATGACTTTCTCTGAACCATGAGCCACTGACCACCACTCCCCTACTGACATTCCCTTGGTTATAGTTTGCTTTTCTGCTTAATCCCAAAAGGAAAACAAGTACCCGTATCTCAAATGCTCTTGAAAATACTGGACAAAAAGGAAGAAAACCCAACCAACCACCTACTTCATCCCTGTCAACTGGAGAATAAGGGTCAACAGACTCAGTGTCTCCAGACCAACACAGTGTTTAAGGTGATGGTATCACCCCGTATCTGCCTCAAAGCTGGTCACAAGGTACTCAGCAAAAGCAGCACAGGATTCCACCCCAGGGATCACCTCCTGCCTGGCTTCAGGCACTTGCTGGTGGAAGACTTGCTTCTTTGTGGAAAGAATTGCCAGAGACCAGAATCTACTTCAGTCCCACCTGCAGCTGGGGGCTGCCACCAGCCTGGGTGAGCTGAGCACTGCCCACCACATCATTTCCCTTCCACAACTCAGCCCACTTCCCAGCCCAGTGATCCTGACACATCCCAAACCCTGCCCCCTGTGGAGGAAGCCCTATGGGAAATGGTGACAGCCTGGTTTGTTATCCACAGCATTAAGCTTCCAAATGGACCTGGGTTCCCCCAGCAGCAGCCCAGAGCCACGGGCAGGGCTAAGGGGGCAGCTCAACTTAGCTGAGATTTAACTGCAGAACTGGGACAGAAAACCTTGTGCCAAAGGAGACCTGGCCCTGCTGCTCTCGGTCCGTGTCCTGGAGCTGCAGCCTTGTCTTCTCAGTGGCATCTGACTTACCATCATCTTCATCAGCAACTTTCTCCTTCTCATCTTCATCCTCTTGGGGCCGCCCAGCCATTTGGGAGAGCTCCTTAATCACCTCCTCGGTGGTGAGCTTGGCATCAATGGCCAAGAATGCATCTTCCAGGGCCTGCACGTGAACACAGACAGCAGTGGGCAGCTCCCCCTTCCCCGTGGCAGCACTGCCATGCTCTGCAACCCAGTCTCTCCCAGCACACACCCCATACAGAACCCCAGCATGGCTGCAGCTGGCAGAGACCCTGGGATTCTCCTGCTCCAAACCCCTGCTCCAGCAGAGACCCCAGAGCCAACTGCCCAGGGCCTTATCAGACAGGTCCTGACCAGCTCCAAGGATGGAGACTCCATCACCTCCCGGCACAGGGGCACTGGGTATCCACACGAGGGCTTTCCTGCTGCCAGAGCAGAGCTGGTGCCTTACCTTCTGCAATTTGCCTTCCTTGTAGGCCTTCTGGTCTTTGATGATCTCAGGGAGGTACTTGGCACAGTACAGGGCAACTTCTTCTCCTGAAAAAGAGCAGAAACCATTCAAGGAGGCTGATCCTCCCAGAACAACTGAATTCCTAAGGCACATCCCAGGGCTGCCCCACACACAGATGGGTGATGCAGCAGCTCATTCTGGGGGTCACACCTTCCCAGGATGTGCTGATGGCCCTGGCAAACCTCCGTGAGCTTCCCAAGAGGGAGCTTAGGCCCACTGTGACATTGAGGCCGACTCTTTAGGCCCAGGCTACCCAGAAACGTCTATTTTCACATGTCAGTGCAAGCAGAAAAGGGAAGCTTTTGGTCAATGTAGGCTCTCACAACCTGATGGCTACAACCAGAGCAGCAGTGGATGAAGGGATGGTGCATGCAGCAGGACCAAGGGCTATTGGCTATGGCTGCACCAGGATGAGGGTGTGTGTCCTTCAGGGTTAGCTCAACAATCCCAAACATTCCCATGGGATGGCCTCAAAGGATCAGCCTGAAACACCTGCTCCTAGGACACACCTACTTGTAATGAGCACATCAACATCCTGTCCCCTAGTGTGTGTTTCAGACCAACAGCAATGGGATCCCACAGCTTGAGATGAACCTTTCTGGACACGGGGCAGCACTTTGGTGCAGGAAGGGGGGGATGTGTGCACAGCACAACAAACAGCAGTCGGGAAATAACCAGGACTGAGGAACAACAACTCAAGCCAAGTGCCCATCCCAGAGCAACTGAGAGACTTCTCAGAGCCAGAGCTCCCCCCACAGCTCAGTAACTAATATATGGGACAGGGCAACAAGAGGTGTTTGTTGTGATTATGGAGGTGTTATTAAGAGAGGAGTAAACAGGGAGGGACCATGAATGTCTGTAGTTTATCTTGAACGGGGACCAGAAAGAGTAGTGTGAGCTGTAAGAGATCAGACCAGTCAAGGAGGTTTTTATATGAGGCAAAGGATGTTGTAGGACACAGGAACGTGGCTCACATGTCACAAGAAAGAAAAACTAGAGTTAAAAATGAGAAACAAATGCAAGGAAGGAGCAGAGTGGGTCAGGCTGCAGCTCCTGCCACCAGGCCCAGGAACATCCCTGGGGCTGTGCTGGACCTGCCCTGCCCTGGCTGGGCACAGCACTCCAGACCCCCCCTGCACTGGGGCTTCCCTGGGGCTGCAGGTACAGCCAGAGCCTCGTGTGCTCCTTTCCTTTGGGCTACAGGATGGTTTTCAGACTGTTCTTCACAGGATGGAACAGCTGCACATCCCAACTGCCCTGCCCTTCTCCCAGCCCAGAGCAGGCTCTGCAGGCAGAGGACCAGGACAGGGAGCTGTGCAGGCAGGAACAGAACTCTGTGAAGGAATGGGGAGCAGGGAAGTGAGGGGAAAGCAGCAGCAGCCATCAGCTCAACAGAGGAACACAGTGGGAAGTGGAGAGGTGGGGAGATTTAGGAGAAAGAAAGAAACAGCAGACAAGGGACTTTTCCAACGTGCCCACAGAAAAGGGATCAAGTGGCCATTGACAGAGAACAGAAAGAGAAAAACTGCTGCTGCTACACAGGACTGAAAAACATTCCATGGTATGGATCCAGGGAACAAAGAGACTGGTCTGACCTGGGAACACTGGAGATGACCTGGGACAATGGCCAGGAGTGACAGGACAAGGGTGAATGGCTTCACACTGACAGAGGACAGGGCTCAATGGGATATCAGGAAGAAAGTCTTGCCTGTGAGGGTGGTGAGGCCACGGCCACTCTGTTTCCTCCACAAAAACCTCTTGGAGGGAAGTGAATAAACATTAATTGTCTCCACGGGACGGGATGTGAAGGACAGGGACGCCCTCAGTGCAGAGCCCAAATGCCAGATTAGGCCCAAGGTCAGTGTTTGAATAACAGACCTCCCAGGCAAACACCACTAATCCCTGCAAAGCCCCGTGGACAGCAGGAGCCAACCTGAGCCTCTCACAGGTACAGCACAGAGGAGAGCACAGGGATGGCTGGGTAAACTGGCACAGGGAACAGCTGTGGTGACCTGTCTCCCCAGAGAACCCCCTCTGCCCCCAGCCCCACCCTGGGTGCCAGGAAAGGGCTCTCATGGTTTAACCCCAGATGGCAACTAAGCACTGCCCAGCCACTTGCCCACCTGTTTGTGGGATGGGGGAGAGCACTGGAAGGGCAAGAGGGAGGAAACCCTTGAGCTGACAGAAATTTAAAACAGTAATAATAAAAAAAGAAAACAGTGAAGAGGAAAATAGCAGAGAGAAATAAACCCCAAGACAGACAAGCAATGTCTTGACAGCAATGTCAAGAGAGGCTTGTCCACAGGGGGAAAACTTAAGAGAAAAACTGACGTGTGAAATGGAAAATGTTAATATGAAAAAACACCTCAAACCCACCCTTTTTTCAAATAACACAAAACCCAAAAACTTTTCCCAACCCATCCAAAGCAGAAAGCACAACTGGAGGCTGGAAGATGAGCAAGGTATGTAAGACAAGCTAAATTCAAATTTTGCACTGAATGCTAATAAAGCTTAGCAAGGTTCCCACCCGAAAACATAACTCCTAAGATGGGAGAAACCTGAGAAACTGCTGCAAAGAACTAAAGCATCAATAAAATCATACAGGAGTAGGGATGGGCAAAAGCTGTTCTTCAGAGTCAGGTTCAACCACATCCATATCCTTCCTGATAAGGTTTGTTTAGGAAAAGCTGCAGAGATTCAATCACTAGAAACCTAAAATACGAGCTAGAAAGCCATGCCTGTGCTTTGCCACTCCATGCCTTTCCCGAATGTTTGTCTTGAATTTTCCCTATTGTTTTTGAGAACACCAGGCACATTCCTCCACGTCCCACACTAACAGGAACACCACGAGTGTCCCAAGTCTCTCTAGAACCCAACACATGCAACAGACCTTCTTGGCAGCTGTGAAACCAACACACTGAGCTCAGAGAACAGAGTGTGATACTATTCATTCTTGACCCGTGTTTGGGAGATGGTCCTTATCTTTATTTTTGCCCGACACACACAAACATCTCTGAGTTCCTGCAGTTCCTGAGGGTGAGCAGCTGCTGAGCCCTGACATCCCCTTTCCTTGTCATTCTCTGCCCCTCAGCACCAACCCACCATCCCCATGTTGGCAAAGACACAACCAGGACATCAGGGACTGCTCCACCCAGGTCTCTGCACACTCTAAGGTGAAATTTTAAGGAGGAAAAAAATTTCAGAGCATTGAATACATTCTACAGCCTGAGATGGCATCTTTGGAAGAGCTACTCACCAGCAACCTACTCAGGCTGAGCTTTTTAGCAAGGACTATTGCAAAAAAAGGTCTTAAGTGTGATTTGCAAATTGGCAATTTTGGTACAAGTGGAAATTATGAACTGCACTGTGTAACCTTTCACTGAAATCTGCTTCACATCAGAGAAACAGGAGGCAGACAGATCACACCAAAAATACATGGAATTGCCTCAGAGATGGGGGAACTGGGTTCACAAACCCCCAGAGCAGCAGAGCTGGCATGTGAACACAGCAGACAGGAGAAACTGTGATGCCCAGGGTGGGCAGGGTCACACACACAGCAGGGACAGTCACAAACTGGCCAGTGTGTCCCAGAGCCCATAAGCAGGAGGAAACAGGCAGTTTACTCCATAAAGACTTTCAAAAAGCTTTCAAATAAACCATCAAATGTTTCCATACTAGGGTGCCTTGGGAAAAGCAGGGAGGGTGGGTAGGAGCAGTTTTCAGAATGGGGGAGGGCCCCTGGCACAGCTCCTTGTTCAACAGCCACAGGAATTATCAGGAAAAGAGGTCAGTAAAACAGGATGGATCACTCAGGATGATCAAAACTAGAATCCTTTGCAAGATTTAACAGCAGGATCTTGTGCTTTTATGTGGTGCTGGCAGAAGGAATTCTGTAATAATATTAGCAATAATATTTAATAGCAATACTCAGCTGTATGAGCCTAAGGCTCCTCTGACTGGAAGAAAGGACATGAAATCCAAAATGGTACAAGTGAGAAGTGATTACTCATTCTTCTTAAGTGTTGGATAGAGTGCAGTGAAATTATCAGGCAGCAGATTCAATCATATCTTTTTCAAGTAATAATTCCATACAAAATGCACGGTGCAAACAATCACCAAACAAAAACCTGTTTCAAATGCAATCAGACAAATTAATGAAGAGTCAGTTCATCAGGAAGACTCCAGCATGTCTCCAGGGTGGAATGGCTGCAACCTCCAGCTGAGGGAACCCTTACCTTGGGAATGGGATGTGGGCAGGTACAGCAGGGAATGGATCTTCCTGTTGTGATTTCCACTCTTTGCTTGGGCAACCACCAGGACGTGCTGCCTTACAGTCACACCCCTGGTCTAATCTCAGCTCCTTTTTCTTACCACCTTTCCTTCTGTGACTCTCCTGCCCATCTTATCCACCATGGAAACAGCCATTCTCAAAAGTTATAGAAGACAATGTAAATCTGATTTCAATTCCAGATCAACCCCTGACTGCCCTTCCAGGATCCCTGAGAAACCTTCAGAACCTCCATCAGTGGCATCTCTCCAGGAAAAGCAGCAGGATTCCTGCTGGCAGATGGGTGTCCCATGGGCAGCCCAGGGGTCACAGGAAGGACAGCAGAGAGCACAGTTACCTCCATGTCCATCGTAGACAGAGAACATAGCTGTTTCACTGTCCAGCTCGGGGATGCAGTTGTGGGCATCCTGAAAGAGAGAGCAAACATCTGCAGTGACAGGGATTGCATTAGACCCCCAGAAAATCATAAAAACACAGAGTCATTTGGCTTGGAAAAGCCCTCGGAGACCACTGAGTCCAACCATCCCCCAGCACTGCCCATGGCCCCAAGTGCCACATCCACAGGGCTTTGTAAGCCCTGCAGGGATGGGGATCCCCCCCTGCCCTGGGCAGCTGTGCCAGGGCTGGGCAAAGCTTTCCAGGAGGGAATCGTGCCCACTATCCAACCTGAGCCTCCCCTGGCCCAGCCTGAGGCCATTCCCTCTCCTCCTGTCCCTTGTTCCCTGGGAGCAGAGCCTGACTCCCCCCTCCTGTCAGGGAGTTGTAGAGTGAGAAGGTCCCCCCTGAGCCTTCTCTTCTGCAGGCTGAGCCCCCCAGCTGCTCCTCACCACACTTGTGCTCCAGAGCCTTCCCCACCTCTGTTCCCATCTCTGGACGTGCTCCAGCACAAAGACCAACAGCACATAAACCACACACACTGCTCAGCCCTTCTCTCCACAAGGTCCCTCTGGAACACCCAGCTTGGAGGGAGGCACCACCTCGGTTCTACAGCCAGGGCTTCACCTCCCTCACCTACAGGTAAGCAAACCCACCTGGGCTACTCCAGCCTGGAACACACGGGTGGGCTGAACCTTTCTCCTCAGCCCTCCCTCTGCCCAGTTCCTCTCCTGACATTCCTGCAAGTCCAGCCCTCACAGCCCAGTGCACCCACACCCTTTTGTTCAGGAACCTGTGATATGTTCAGCACCTTGATCTTTGCTGTGGTTCATCACCTTAAATGTGCTACAGTTGCCCCAAAACACTGTGCTTGCTCCAAGACAGCTGGCTCAAACAGCTGAATGTGTCCATACTGCCAGTCCTATCCCAAAATTTACCCACACACAGAGCTACACTCCATCACAGCCCAGCAACCATTGAGCTCTTCTGCTTTTTCATGTAGGATTCCTTGGATAAGGGCTCTTTGCACTCCAGAGTCCCTCAATCTTGTAAAAAGAGAATAATATTGCCTGCTCAGGAAAATGGGAACACAGAGGGTCTGGGTTTATTCAGCACTCAGTGCAATGGAACTGCTGGCCCTGGGATGAAAAGAGGGTCTGAACAGGCAAATGAAAAAACTACTCTAAATGGTAATGCAAGAATTTTTCCCAGAGCTCACTGGAGAGAGCATGAAGGAAAACAAGGACAAACCAAGAACCAGCATTTTCATGCCCACTGTTCAGAGGCCAGTGAGATGGCAAACCCACAGCTCTGCAGCTGGGATAAGTCCAGGTGATTGGCAGAACAGCTGTAGTTAAAGAGATGCAAATGCTGCTGGGGAGGAAACCCAGCACTGGCACCAAACCAGCCTGTGCTGCCCTCAGTGAGCCCCCCCAGCCTGTGCTGCCCTCAGTGAGCCCCCCCAGCCTGTGCTGCCCTCAGTGAGCCCCCCCAGCCTGTGCTGCCCTCAGTGAGCCCCCCACAGCCTGTGCTGCCCTCAGTGAGCCCCCCCACAGCCTGTGCTGCCCTCAGTGAGCCCCCCACAGCCTGTCCTGTCCCTGCAGCAGCCCCAGCCCGAGGGGACAGAGGGGCAGGGCCAGGAGGGCTCCCATGGGGCACAGGTGGGGCAGAGCCAATGGCACTGAGACCACCATGTGCTCCCAGCAACCAGCCCCCAGCAACCAGCCCCACTCCCTGCAGTCACTCTGAGGGACGGGGATCTCCTGCACTTCAGGCTGAGCAAGAGCCCCCAGGAGTTCCCAAAGCCCTATTCCCACTGCTCTCCAGCCCTCTGGGATTCGGGGCCACCTCAGTGGTCACTGTAGCACCGATGAAAACAGTGTGTCTGAAACATCAAACACCCAATTCAGCGGAAATGAGCAAACAAGTTAAAACTAAGTTATCTTTGGTGCCTCATCTGCCCCAAACATTTCCTCACTCCTAAAGCAACTTCTCTGGGCTAAGTTAGTGTTTCTGTAGAGCCCTGTACACCCACCTCACTTAGAGGCTCCTAAAACCTAAGGAAGAGGCAACAAAAACTTTTTTACACAATTTCTGACACCCAAAATGCCCGTGTCCTCTCACCTGCACACTCTGTCTGCCCTCACTGACACACACAGAACCAGAGCCTTAAGCACAAACATTTGCTCAGAACTTTCTCCAAGCCTTGCAGAAGAGCAAATAAACATGAAGAAAACAAAAAAACACAAACCAAGACAAGATAGAGAACAGAACACGGAGCACTGGAATGCAAGAAAACACAACAGGACTGCTCAGCTGTGTGTGAAACACATTCCTCTCCACTCAGGCTCAGCAATCTGCAGCAGGTTCAGCTCCTGCCATCCACTCCCTTCTTGGGGCAGCTCAGCTAAACCATGTGCACTCTGACAGCCACAGCACTGCCTCTGCCAGCAGGGGGAACAGGCAGGTTGGGCAGTGCAGAACCCCGAGCTGCAGCTCAGGGCCTTGGACAAGCCCTGCACAGCCCTCGAGTGAAGTTACAGCCACGTCCCACCCATGGAGAGCTGTGTGACCCCCCAGCAGCACCAGTCAGGGCCACCCTGCTGTCCCTCATCCCAGCCTGGCTCCTGAACTGCTGCAGCTCCGTGCCCGGGGATGCCAGAGCCACCTACACACCTGCACTGCTCCCCTTGGAGATTGCATCTCAGGGCTCCAGGAATGTCCCTGTGCCACCAGCTCCCCCCTCCAGGGGTCACGGGGAGGGACCAGCTCAGCACACACCTGCTCTGAGCATCTCAAGAGCACAAGCACCAATTCTGCATCTTCCACCCTGAGAACCAGAGCTCAGTGTTCACACACAGAAAGGAGGAAACCCCTGGTCACTGGTTTGTCACCTAAACAATGCCTGTCCCACTCCAGCAGCAGTGAAGGGCTTGATAACGTGGCTCATGAACCCATATGGACAAAAATTCAACCCTCACAGGCTGAATCCTCCCCAAACCAGCCACAGGGCTATGAAACAGATGCTGAGAGATGTACGTGGGGCGGCTGCTGGGACCAGGATTAATTCTTACTGCATTCAGCTGTTTGCTGGCCGCCCAGAAGAGAAACCAAACCAGCACGTTACTGCTACTCCCAGAGGGTGTGAAGTTCACAGAACTGCAGGGCCAGGAGCCCCACACTGCCCTCACACCAAGCAGCAGTTTGCAGAGCAGCTCCTGCAATCACCTGGATCCTCAGCCAGGTGCGGGGCTGGTCATAACTCATCTGCCCACACCGAGTCCAGCAAAGCCAGGACTAGCTACAGGAGACTGCGAGCAGCCATGAGAATTCCTCCTACAAATCATCCTAGAAATAGATAAAAGCAGGGGAGGAGCACAGCACGACACAGACGCTTCATTTCAGGAGAGAAAACCAGACCTTTCCCCTCAGGTTTTCCCACTTGCTTTCATCCAAAGCACCAAATGCTCCTTCCCTCCGCTTTTTACCCGAATTCCTCATTCCTCGCGGGGATTCCTCCAGCCGCACGTGCCCAACGAACGGAGCGGCCTCTCCCCGTGGGAGCCGGGACACGCGGCTGCCGTGGGGCATTCCGGGAACGCCGGGGCGGCACCGGGAGAGGAAGAATCCCTCCCCGCCCTCGGGAGGGAGGAGGCGACCGACAGCCCCTGGCCCCACCGCCGTCAGGGCCTACCTGCACAAGACGCCGCGTAGGGCCGGGCGCGAATGCCGCCGCCCCGGCAGCCCCGACCCCCC
>WEIV01009763.1:3195-46206 GCA_013390005.1 Calyptomena viridis
CTATTTTTTTACTCTCAGTATACCAGTGTCTAAGAATTCAATGTACTCTTGACTTTTGTAGTGTCAGTAGTATTCTGAGTTGAATGACTGTAGTAGGCCAGTTGTTAACTCTTGATTAAACAAAGGAAAGTTGTTCTAATTTACTATGGTTCCCCTTTTTTTTTCCTGAGAATAATTAGCTATTTAAACAAGTAAAAATCTTTCAATTTGGAAGGCTTGTATTTCAGAAGTCATTCTTGATGACTTGTGTTTTGATAGGATCTTATACATTTGTGGTCAGGAAAACATTCTAGGCTCATGTTTCCAGTTTTTCAAAAATATTGCAAGTATTTGCAGAAGGTACTTTCTGTTACTAGCTCTAATTCTTTATTAAGATGCTTGAAATATTATTTGCTAATTCTTGATATCAAATTTTAAATTAACTCAGTGCTGTTCGAAGGCTCTAGTACGTTTGTGTTTGCTGAAATAATTTCCTGCCAACAGCTGAATAATGTACCTGTTTTCTGGCTTAACCTACAGCACCCACTTGTCTACCACAGCCTCTATTGGTTAAGGGAAGTCACTCTTCTTAATATTACTCAACTTTCCCAAGAAATATTTCTAACTGTAGTTACCTTGAAAGGCTTCAGCTCCCCTACAACTCTGTTGTCATTGCACTGGGTACTTAAACTAGAGCTGTCACCATTGTTTGTCAGGGTAATGAAGCTGCTACTGGAACAACTTAAAACCACTGTTAGAAGTATGTGTAGCTTTGTCAGCTGCCCCACTGTTTTTTTGTAAGAAATTAAATGTTTATGTATTTATATAAAATGTAATCCAAAACTCAGTACCAGTAGGGTTTAATACTGCTTGAGTAAGGAGGATTCCAGTGTATTTATTCATTAGCACACTTACAGATGCTGGTCTGGAACAACCGATCTGACTCAAATCTGATCTAATAAAAACAAACCAAGCCTTTTGTTTATTTTATATTGTTTATACATGCATATGTATTTACCTTTTCATAAAATTCCACAGTGGTATCTTTAAAATCAAACTTTTAAATAGGTGATTATATGTAAGCAGTCATGCAAGCACTCCTGATTGTACAGGAACTGTATCAAATTTTTGTCTTCCGAGTACCATCATAGATTGGTCAAAAGGTGGATATTTACTTTATCTAGAACCTTGCAAGAAACATGTGGTTGTCACCCTTAGGGTGATGAAGTTATTGTTCTGTAAGAAGAAAAAAACTAAGTGTTTTCAGTGAATTAAAAAGCTTACTTCTACTTTCCTCTGAAATCTAGCAGAATTTAATAACAAAATATTAATGAACATGGATAAAAGTTGCAAATGAAAAAAAAATGAAATTTTATGGAAAATAATTGAAAAAGACATGTGTAAAGCCTTTAACAAGCATATATTCAACCGCAGCAATTAGCATGAATAACTCTGTCTTCCTTCTGCTCCAAATCCTATACTGGGAGAATTTGATGTGAAAAAGTGGTACTAAACATAACCTGGGTAAAATAAGTGTGTGATTCTAAAAAGTTTGTGGAGGAAAAAGATTTTAGGAAAATTAATTAAATACCAGGATTAGGTTCTTTACTTATCATGAATCAGACCGAAGATCCACCTACTGGAGGAATGAAAAGTGTTGCAACACTGGATGTTGAAATTCAAAAAGACTTTTCTCTGTCATTAATGTTGGCAGGATCAGCAGGGCCCTCATGCGGACATGCATGAACAAACAAGAGGTTCAAAACCAGGGCAGTTAAACCATTTGATAGTTTTTGTTAATTATGTAATGTTAAATACGTTATTTCAGAATTATTTACTCAGTCCTGAGTGACAGTTGGAGTAAAAAAACCTATGTTCATCTGTGAAGTACTTTTTGTTGAGGCAGTTTTCCAATTACTATCTCTTACTTTCAAGGTGTAGATACTACAATAAAGGGCTTGCATACCAGTGTTTGACCAAACTCTTCTCTCAATACAGTGGATTATGACTGCATTCTCAGAATAGCAATATAATTCTTTCTTGAGAAACTTTTTCTAGTGGCTAAAAGCCTAATACCAATTTATGGATAGATAAAACATGTTTAACCCTTTTATGAATTAGTATTCTAAGATGAGGGACCTAGAGCTGATTAAAAAAACATTCGGTGCCCTCATAAATACTGAGAAAATGAGTAGCACATAAATACCCTTCTTAGTTTGGATTGAGCAAACTTGTTCACTTTTTGTATTGAAGCACCAATCTGGTTTTTATATTCATACTGAGTAATCAGAAGTAAGTGAGGACAACATTTTGGAGGTGTGAAAGTGTTGAGCACCAAGATCTTCCTATCAGTAAGGTAAAGATAAATAAGATAAACACTGACATTGGTTAAGCCTGGTAATATATTGAGAGATTTAAATAAGTAAGCAGACTGATTTGTCATGAAACTATCAAGCTCTAATATATTGCTGGCCTGAATATTATTGACATGTTGTAGAGAGAATTAGTGTAATTCATTTTTATATAAGATAATGGGAAACAATGATAAGGAAAAACTAGGAGGAATTTCATTCGTTAATCAGATCTAAGAAGGGAGAGGAAGTTTAAAACAAAGAAATCACTTCATGTAGACTATGGGATAGGAAAATGTGTGCAGTTTTTTATACTTCCCCAGGCTCTGGCGATTGTGACCCTAACGAAGAGCCAGAATAGCCCCAAATATTTAATGTATTCTCAGGAGTTTGATACGCAGGAGATGAAAATTAGAAGTGCTTCAAGATTTGTCTAAATGTAAGACACGATGTCAGAAGTTAAACTTTCTGGCTTTTAAAATCAGTCACATTTCTGTATTAAGAAAACAAGTAGGTTGGTATTGCAGTAGCACGTACATACTACAGAAGAAGGGCAAATCAGTCTTGCTACTAATTAAGTTTATAGTGTAAGGAGATGTTCTCATTTTCAGTGCAGAGAAATTTTATGAAGACTTGGCTGCATCTGTAAATCTGGTCTTATTTTCATGCACTCTAACTGCATTTTAACCAGCTTTTTTCCTTTCCTTTTTTTCTCTCTTTGCATGCTTTATTTCGTTTGAATATTAGGAGCAAAAGCGTATAGATGGCACCACCCGTGAGGTGAAAAAGGTTAGAAAAGCCAGGAACAGACGCCAGGAGTGGAATATGATGGCATATGACAAAGAGCTTAGACCTGACAACAGGTTGTCTCAAAGTGTGTACCATGGAGCATCTTCCGAGGGATCACTGTCCCCAGATACTAGGTCTGTTTGCAGCAAAGCTGTTTGTTCTACCAGAGTTGTGTGTTCAGAAATACTGAGTAGAATTAGGTGTTCTTACAGGATGGAAATGGTTTGACAAAACATACAATTCATGTTTTAAAGTTCTTTTCAAAATTATCTTAAAGCACAAATAACAAATTCTGTAACGATTTTTTTTTCTTCCTCAGCTTCACATGAGCATTTTGCCATCATCATGTTATGCACTGCAGTAAAAGAAGTGTTTGTCACATGCTTTATATTTGGTCTTGACTAGCTGTAGTTAGGAAAGCATGACAAAAGTCTGTCTCTACTAGATAATGTAGCACTAGTGCCTCTTTCTTAATGTCTAGCTTGTCGTTTGGTGTGCTGCTGCTAGCTTAATAAATATTTTTCTATGATCTACTCAGTCAGGCATACTTTTGCCTGTAACAGAATGCTTTAATGTGAGAAAAGTTTGGCTTTATTGATGTTATATTAGTCTAAAAAACAAACTACAAAACTAGATGCAATGCTATTGCTTGAAATAACAGAAATCTCTGCTTAGAGACACCAGCAGAATTCATCTTCATTGACTGAGATTCCCTGTGAGCTCAGTGGGAGTTACCTTTTCCTGGTGTGCATGGAAGTCTGAGTTTTTTCACTCAGCTGGTCTCCATAGATGATTTTCCCACTTACTTTATTTCCTCTGTCTGTCGTGATTAAGTGCTAGCAGTAAAGTTAGGAATAAATAGTATCCACTGGAAAAAGCATGTAACGACTTAATGTTTAAATTGTTGAATGACTAGGTTGAGGAAGCAGCTACCACTGCTGAAGCGTGGGCTGATACCTTTAGTCCACTGTCAAGTAGAGATTAATTAGAAAAAAAACCCCACCTTGCCTAGGACTTTGTAGATATAATGTTGTTGTCTTTGTGAAGAGTGATCAACTTGTAATTGAAACATATAATTTAAAATAGCATTGCTATTGCTGTTTTGATAATATATTCTGACCCCCTCTCTGTCTAAAAGACTTTGTCTTTTTTGTTACAGTTTCTAATGCAAAACCTTGTCTCCTGTTAGTCTTAATGGAACATTGCAGGCTGACAATACTTTCCATATATTCATCTAGTAAAAGATGTGAATTTTTTTCATCCGAGTTCTGTTTCACACATTTTGAATCTTTATTTTAGCCTTAACATCTTGCTTCCAGGATTTCTGAGTTTAAATGATCATTTTGAAGTGATTTGTTTTTATCTTCCAGCCATGTCAACATGTATTTGGCCATTTGCAAATATCTATAGTACTTGCAATGTGCAGGATTTTTTTAAGCAGAAGTTGAAGAATGCTGCATTTATATTGCATTCTATGCATTTATATTGCATTTACATGCAATCTATGTTGCATTTATATCTTGTGGTATGACAGAGATCTTGTATTTATGTAAGCCTTTCAGATTTCATAATTTATGGAGTACTTCACATTCAGTGAATCAAATATCAGCGATTGATTCCCGACATCTGTTTTATATGCATGAAGCCTTAATTCTGTGAATAGTAGTGAGGTGTGGAGAGAGATTTGTATTTTTTCACCTTGGGGTAGTCTTAAGCTTTAAAAAAACCCATACACATCAAAATAAGTACTGGTTTCAGAGACATTCTTATGCTGACAGCTACTGCATGAGCAGTGTTATGTAAGTAAGGTCCAAAAGAAGTGTATTTGGTTATATTGTGGTTCTTTTTCTAATGCTAAAGTAAAAAAAAAAGGCTTCTTATGTCTTCTTGTTTGCTAATTGTAGGACTTAGGTGTTGAATGTTGATATCCAAATGTTTGGACTGTGGCAATTTACAATGTATTTGTTATACTTATTGTACTTTAGAGAGAGAAACACAAGCTGAATCCAAACAGAAACCAGCAAATTAATGTGAGAAAAGTAAGAACAAGAAAAGAAGAGTGGGAGAGAAGGAAAATGGGCATTGAGTTCATGAGTGACGCAAAGAAAATGGAACAGGCAGGAAGCATGAAAGAGGACAAAATGCCCAAAGGGTTTGTTATTTTGTTTTACTCAAAGCCCTGGCTTTTTGTTGCTTACCTTGCTTCCAGTCTTACAGATAAGTGCATCAGCTTACTGTGTTCACTAAAAGCCAGGCTGCACCATTGTTCATTACTAAAACAACTATTTGCAGTAATGGGATGAAGAGATCCTTTTGCTCCCTCTCTTGGGCTTATTTGACAGAGCATCCTACACTTTGTATCTTTATGAACTCTCTGCTCAACTAATATTTACATTTCCCAGTTTCTCTAAGCCTTTCCAACAAAATTAATTGTGCAAACAAAATAAAAAGTGTTTTCTAACTTTTGAAATTGGTTTTCTCTGCATTGGTAAGATATATTGTTCTGCATAATTGCAAGTGCTTGTAGTATTGCTTTCCTTTTGCTGCTGCCATTGTTAACTTGAGGCAGGCTTGGTAAGTATTATTTCAAACAACAGACTGTCAAAATCACTGACAAAAATAATGCACTTCCTTATGGCTACTAAAGTTCTTGTGCTTTCTATGGACGTAGAACAGAGTGGTGCTTGATAATCGATTAGTCTTGTTGCAAGAAAAATAAGGCTGATTGCATTTTCTTTTTTTTTGTCTGGGTTATTTCGATAATGCCCTGTTACACTCACATAACCTGTTCTTCTGCATCCATTTACTTCAATTTTAGGTCCCATGCATCTGATGTTACAGATTATTCTTATCCTGCTACTCCAAATCACTCCCTCCATCAGCAGATAGCAATGCCTTCATATGGAGCAGGAGATGGTCCACAGTACATGGCAGCATCCCAAAGCCATGAGCATGAATACAGACCACCTTCCACCACTGTACGACATGCTACTTTAAACAGACCTCAGCAACCACCTCCACCTCCACCCCAGCCTTCAGATGGCCAGCATAGCTCAGTACCCGTGGTACCAGCAGAATATGGGTAAATCTGATTTATTTTAGAGGATTCTTGACAAAACTGGAGGGATGCATGTTTTTCTTAACTATCATAATACATAATGCATCACATAAAAAGACCCCAAATACATTAGTTACCTCCTTGGAGAGGACAGAAAAAATTGGTATAATTTCTGTGTATGAACTGAACTTAAATGAAATCATGAAAGCAGAAATAATGAACTGCGTATTGAATGTGGTGAAATCAATGTGCTTGTAAAATATTAAGGGTTCCTAATAGAGTATTAAAAATGAGTTAATTTTCCTTTGAAGTGGAATATAGTTACAGCATAACCAAATATTTTAAACTTCAGGAAATGCACAGAAAACATATTGCTGATTGTGATTAATGTGGCAGTCTGTGTTGCATTCCTGAAATGACCTTTTAAAGGAGCTTGTGATAGAATTGGAAGGTCTCTCCTCAGACACAGTCAAATTCCCTACTGCTGCAGGATGAATGCCCATCCATAATTCAAGATAGGAATTTTTGAACTCCTGTGTAGATATTTTGCCTGAATGCATACTGAATGAAGGCTTGCTCCAGAATTCTGGCTCTCCAATAGCAAGAAAACATCTATTGTGTAACCAGTCTGTGTCTGTTCTTCTGTGTAAACAGCTTAAACTTTCCAGTTGTAAGCCCAGTTATAGTCGTTCTTGGCTGTGTTGTTTTAAACTATGCAAGCTAAGGTTTGCCAGCCTTGCTTGATGCATCCTGGGATAGCATTTGCCTGATTAATGACTGCTGCAGATGACTCAGTTATGAGTGACTGCTGAAACCTGCCCTTTCTCTGTTATTTCCAGTGTGTAACACATTAATGTGCTTAGTCCTCAGTCCATGATCATTGTCAGGGTATCGCAGTTGTCATAAACATAGACATGTGCCGTGGAATGTCATGACTTTCCTTCCACTCCTCTCTCCTCTATCTAGTTCTTTGCCTACTTCATAACTCTTATATCCTCATTTTATTTTTTTGTATAAGATTTCTTTTAATGACATTTTAACAAAGAAATTAGCTCTTCCCTGTGCCTCCTATTTAAAGTGTTAATCAAATGTATCAACTTAATTAAAAGGTATTTAAATTGATAAACTTGACTGAAGAAGCACATGAGATGTATGATATACCTTTGTGTAAATCTTTCTATTCATACTTTCCATTGTTCTCTATGCCCATGTCCTCTGTTATCTCCTAATATTTATCTAACACTTGGTCTTCTATGGAATTGATACATGCAGTCTGCAGTTTTCTTGGTCTCTTCTTCATCATACTTTGCACTTAATAGTCCCACAGAGTAGATGTTTAGTAACAAAAGCTTTATACTTAACTAGGCAGGAGAATTAAGATGAAAAGCTCACTTTGTAGAGTGCTGAAAGGACACTTCATGTAACTTCAACATCTGTCTTAAATCTCAGTATATTACCAGTACTTGACAATTCATATGTTTATAATCACTTTCATATTTAATTTACTAGTTTAAATTCGTTTCGATTTTTGTTTTAGCTGAGGTTGGATGAGAGCAGTTTAAGGAGTGATGATTCAATAAATCTTAACTTTCAATGCATTAAATGTTTTTTGTTCTGTTTTATATAGGATGCTTCCAGCTCAGATGGTGGATTATTACAATCCTACAGGTCCTCCCCCTCCTCCTCCCCCACCTATGATTCCTTCTGCACAAACTGCGTTTGTTAGCCCCCTTCAGCTTCCTGTGCCACCTTCCCATTCTGGACTGGTGACTGGTTCTACATATGCAGCTACTCATCCTCCTCCTTCTAGTGGGCTTGTTGTCACTGCTCCTCCTCCTCCTGGCCCACCTCCTCCTCCTCCAGGCCCTCCTGCTGCAGGTGCATCCCTCTCTTCCTCCCCAATGCACGCTCCTCCGGCATCGGAGGCGAAGCGTCACGAACCTGCGCAGGCGCCGATGAGCGATGCACGGAGTGATCTTCTTGCTGCCATTAGAATGGGTAAGTGAGCACTGAGTTCTAGGCATTTCTTTTTTTCAACGAAAGCACTGTTCTCCACTGATAAAAGCTCATGGCTTCTTTTCCCAGCTGGACAGAATGTCATTAACCACAGGTACCACACACCTGTTCTGATATTTGTCAGCCATGACTTGGAATCTTTTTCTAATGCCTAAAGATGTCAAGCATGTTCTAGGGTTTGTGTGGATGTAATCAAGTGATGTACATGGATTTTTGCTTCTATTCAGAAGGACTGAGTTACCCAACACCAGGTTTCAGCCTGCTGATTTTTAACGAGTGACTCTTCCTGACTTTGCTTACAGTATGGAGCTGTAGGTCTTAGTCTTAAACTGTGCCAGGGGAAGTTTAGGCTGGACATTACGAAAAAATTCTTCACAGAAAGAGTGATTGACCATTGGAATGGGCTGCCCAGGGAGGGGATGGAGTCACCTTCCCTGGAAGTGTTTAAAAAAAAACTGGATGTGGCACTTAGTGCCATGGTTTAATTGGTGAGGTGGTGTTAGGTAATAGGTTGGACTTGATGACCTCTAAGGTCTTTTCCAACTTAGTTAATTCTGTGATTCTGTTTAGTGGTATTTCCAAATACAATTATGAAAACTCTTATCTTCAGATCAAAAGGACCCGTACACTCCCAAATATTTAGTCTTAACATACTTTTGGCACTTTTAGAAGTCCAGAAGTATTCAGTCTTTGAGAAGGTATTCCAATCTGCCTTTTTTGTTTTTTTCTCTTCCTTGCTCAGGGAGGCACCCTTTAATCAATAGTTTCTTCGGGTTTTTTCCCTCCTTCCTGAGTATATTGTTAGAATACAACAAACTCACCCGTAACAATACGTAATCTAAAATGTCTTGTGTTGTAAACTTTGTCTGAGGGTAACTGTCTCTACAGGAATTCAGCTGAAGAAGGTGCAGGAGCAGCGTGAGCAAGAAGCGAAGCGAGAGCCCGTGGGCAATGATGTGGCGACCATCCTCTCGAGACGCATTGCAGTGGAATACAGCGATTCTGACGATGACTCAGAGTTTGACGAGAACGACTGGTCAGATTGAATGTGGTCCAAGCCCACCGGAGACTACGTTAAATGCTTGGCTTCAGTGATTGCTCTCTTAGCAAGATGTAAAGCAGGATGTTGACATGTATTAAGGATAGTGATGGAAGTGCTAAAATTGAATTGGTATTATTCAGAATGCCGTAGCTTAGCAACTCTGGTAATAATGATGTGATTATGCTTATGCAGATCAGAAACTTGTCTTACTTTCAGTATTTACTGCATAATACTTAAGTGCCACTAAATGTAGCAACTCATGTGCTGCGTGCAAAATATGCTGCAGTTGTTGCACTGTTACAGAACCAGCATTTTATTTTACTTTCCTGATCTTGAAGGGATAAAATATATTTTTTTGACTTTACATCTTATTCTTTTAATTATGTACGAAACTTAGGTACTTGTGAATTGGTCTGGTTGTTAGCCTGAGGGCAGTTAGCTGTATGACAGATTGAAGTGTTGAGTTCCATAAACGTGAGTTTTAGCTTTTTTATTAGGTACTAATTATGCCCACCTTAGTCTATTTTTAACCACTTCTGGGCTTAAGTTTTTATGCATACAGAATTGATTTTATATTATCTTCCTTTTTATCTTAAAAATGTAGCAGATAATGAAATGTATACTTCGAAGAGTCAATCCACATGATCCAAAAAGAACATTTGGTGAGCAGACTGGATATGTCTGTACAAGTACCAGCTTTAGGTTGCTGGTTGCTTGTTGGGAAGAGTGTTGGGGGGGTGTCTCTGCAGGGTAGCAGATGCATGTCCATGTTACAAATACAAGTGAAAATACCCGTAGAGCTTTTCAGTTTTATGGTGGAGATCAACTGGATGCAGGATAGACCTGATTGATACAGTGCAGTTATTGCAGTGTAGGAATGCTACTGTTATTACTGAAGATTGGAACAGTCTGGATCTAGCAATCAGATACATTTCACAAGTATTAAACTTGGTCTTTATGCCTGTAGGTATAAATGTGTGTAAATAAGTTCTTTTGTTTTTGATTTGTACATGTGTAGTCATGTAGCACATTTACTCAGAACTCTTACTTTGAATGTATTTCTTTCCCAGTGCATCCAATGGATAAAACATTGGCAGTTAAAGCAGTTTTAATGGCTTTTGGGGTACTATGCCATATATATACACTTATTTGCTTCTTCCCTAGGAATAGTTGTTGCCATGAAGTCTGCTTTGGCTGTCTCTGTTTTCTTTAAAAATAATTCCCTTTTTTTCCCCCCAGCAGTACAGTATTAAATTGTGGTTTTCTGTTTTGTTTTTGTTCTCTTCTGGATTGAGAATTGGGCTGCTGCTTTGCCTAATGAGGCTTTTAAAATTTATTTGTAGCAGGGGAAGAGCTCTTTCCTTACCAGATTAGTGTTAATCTTTGTAACAGAAGTCTGTGTAATTCCAGGTTTAAAATTTGGTAAAGCTCTTTTGTTCTGTGAGGCCCTGTCTGTTCTTAAAAAAAGTCTGTAAAATAAAAAGAGAAATGGAAGGTGATTATCTAACCTGTGTTTACACCTTTAACAGTTTTAGTCCTGAGAATGTAACAGTCTAACACGATGTTTGCATGCAAACTGTTGGCTACTTGCATTGCTGTTTAATCTGCATTTGATTTTTCAATCCGTGGTGGCTGCCTTTATGGTAGGGGGGTAACATGCTGCCTCAGTGTTTGTGTTTATCACATGAAGTGTGACCAATCTCTGCACAGTGGTGAGCAACCACAGCTCTTGGTAATCAAGGGCAGCTGAAGGTACTCACTCATCTCCATCCCAGTTGGAGCTGGTTTTGTCTTTGCCTTAAAATGCAGAGCTAAAGTCTGCTTTATTTTGTGTCCTGGAGTCTGAGGCCTGTGTGTCCACCAGAGAGGCCAGAACTTAGGTCATAGCCTGATGGGGGTTTTCATCATTGTATGAAAGATGGCTTGTCCTTACCATCATGGTGTGCTGGTAAAATGGATTGCAAAATAATTCTTTGGATGAGTAGGCTGAAAGTGCAACTGGGACCTGTTACATCACTGTATAGGTGGTGAGAGTACTCGTGATATTCTTTTGATACATGCTGAAATGAAATGTCTCAGCAGAAAATTCTTGCCAACCTACTAAAATTTGATATGAGAGAAGATATATTTTATGAGCACAGAAGTTGGATGTGTCTGAAATTTTGTAATTTGTCCTTATTTTAAATAATAAGCATTAAACAAACAATCAGTTGTGACGAATTAAGATTGTGTAGATTTTTCAGTCATAGTGGCCAACCTGTTTTTCTGAACCTGCAATGTTGTCGTATTCCTTTTGGTATTTTATGAACAAAATGTGAATTGAATTTAGTGATGTAAACATTCTAGGCTGTTTTTATCAGTTTTATCATACTTCAGGTTGTGAATAAGTAACAAATATGAATAAAATCTCACTTTTGAGCCTGTCTTTCTTTCCTTAGATCAGTAAGATTTTGCCGTTGACTTATCCATAAATAGCCTAAATGAAAATGTAAGGCTTCCAAATGGTATCTGTGATCCTAAGGATGTTCCTGGGATGAAGTCTGGAGTCTACCAAACCAGATTCCCTTGAAGTTCTGCTGTTCCTCCTAACATACATACTTTTCATACATAGTTCTTTTGCAACTGTGTTTTGAACTCCAAGTTCAAGTTCTTGGCTGGTCTGAACAGGTATTAATTTCCCTACATGTAGCTTTAGGGTGTCTTTCAGTGAAATGCATGAATTTTTTGCTTCCAGAAAGAACAAGGCAGAAAATGTGTTATATTAGCAAGTCTTTTCCCTCACTTTTTTCAATAACGAGTCTTTTTAGGTTAATGACACAAAGCACAATAGTGTGAAATGCGAACCCCTGTCTGCCTACTAGAAAAGTATTTTTAATTTAATCTTTTAATTGTAATCAGATTAAAGTCAGGAGAGGCTTTTCATCCTGCTGGAAAGAACTTACATAAACCAATTGTGTAATATAGTAGCCTAATTGTAAATTAAACAGATTTGTTTATGCATCTTTAGACTCAGTTGTTTTCTGGGAAAATAAATTAATCTTCACACTATTCAACTGAAAACTCCAGTAGTCCCTCTGGTGCTTGGTTCTTATTTCAAATTTTCCATTTTATGATTTGAACTTAATTCAAGTAATTTAGAGCAAAGACACCAATTCTATGTAAAAACTGAATATATGAGCTTGTAATTTTTTTAATTCAAAGGTTCTCTTGGTGTAAAGCATTTAGAACTGCTCATTCATGGGTTGGAGTTAGGACTGATTGTCACTCAGCATGCTTCTTCTACAGCTTTTGTGGCTGTCTTTGAGTGTTAAACAATTCACATGGAACTAAACTGAACTGGATTTTTAGCTATTTGAGATTTCTCTTTACCAAGATGAATTGAATGGAGAAGAAAAAAAAATTATTTGCAAGAGGGGGTGCATGCTGTTGAGAACAAGCTCCAAATTGAGCTTGTTTGCAGTACGCAGATGGAGTTGAGAAGAAGGGAAGTAACTCCTTGGAAAATTGTTTCTTGATGTATTTTTCAGGTATGTTCTCTCTCATGCTGGGCACTGTTTTAATAATGATGTGTTCTCTTCCCCTTGAAACAACATACCTAAGGATACAGCAAATATGTAATTTCTAATAATGTTTAAAATCTCACTATAAACTGAACGGAGTATAAACCTGATAATAATGAAGACTTCATTAGAATCCTAAGGCTGGAAGCTGAAGTTGCACAAATTAAATCCTGAGCTGAGGTATTAGTTCCTAGCAGAGGAGTAAAATAAATACCAGAACAGCTTATCCAGAGATGGTTTTGATAGTGATTTTTTTTTTTTTAAGTTAAATTACGTTTTTTTTCCTTCTGAAAAATCAAATGAATAGAAATTGAGCCTGATGTAGTCTGCTTTGGGGAAAGGTTTTTGCTCTGTGGGAGCCTGAACTTTTAATTCTGAGTCTGAGGCATTCCTGATGGGAATGAGGACATACATATATATGAGGATATACAGCGACACACATGCATGTACATAGAGAAGTCCAAGGATTTTCAGCATGTTGAGGCAGATCTGCATTCAGGTACTCTAAGCATTGTCAGTGATGTACAGGAAATGAAAATAAATTATGATCCCTGCTAGAATCCCTCAGGTCCTGTGGCATCTGCCACAGAGTAGGCAGGAAAGACTTGGGCTTGTCACTGAACACCCTTCCCAGTTCCCTTGGACTTTACTTTAAAGGAAGTGTGGGTACTCCAGAAGGACTGTGGGTTCCCAACTGACCATCATCTTTCATTAAAGAGATGAAGAGAAAAAACAAGTACACTAAAAAAACTGGGAGAAGGAATTTCATATTTCACTTCCTCTACTAACAGTAGAAGCAAAGACTTTTTTCTTGTGCTGTCAAGTGTGTGTAGGTTTCTCTGGAGAAAAGTGTTCTGAGCTGTGGGTGACATAGATGTGCATTCCTACAAGTGGAAAGCAGTCTCAGGTTTGTGCTGGGCTGGGCTGTTCAGCTACATAAGAAAACTAGCCCCTAAGATTCTTAGCTAAATATAGTAGTCTCTTTGAGATGAATTCTTACTGCTGCAGATAAAGAGAGAAGTACTTATCTGATTATGTAGAGCAGGAAGGAGTGCTGTGCCAAGAGGTCATGTGCAGAGTGATTTGGAGATTAGGGCTGAGAATAACTTGTTTTGAGGTATCTCAGTAGCTTGTCTTAAATGCGTTGCCTTTCTGAGCCGTTTGGCATTTTCAGTCGTGTGCTGTCCTACCATGTGAAAACTGCCCTGTTCAGTAGTCACTTCTGTAGCCAGTGAAGTGTAGGTTAGAGGAAGGGAGGCCTGGGAATCTGATGGAGTTATCCTAGTGCCAGTTAATACTGGACATTCTGTCCCCTTTGGCAGCAACTCTAGACAGGAGTCCTACCAACTGCACTGAAGGGGGTGGCAGAACTCATCCATTTCCTCTGTTCTTTGATACCTACCAGTGCTGATTAATTCCTTGCTTTTCTGAGTCATCCTGGTATTAATATTTTATTTCTCTAATGAACTAAACTTTCTAGTCCCTCACCAGTTACCTTTCTCCAACTTGCTGAGTGGCCCGTGCCCACTGCTTGTCATCCTTCACAAACTGGATACAGTCACCAACCATTGTAGGAGTGCTCTCCTGAAGTCCTTAGCCCAGCACTGGCTTTCACCTGCAGCCTGTCCTTCTGCATCCTTCTCTTCTGAGTCTCATGCTCCTGCTTTCTGATGGATAGTTTACTTGTCACCAGCCAAGGATCTTCCCATTTCCCTGCTTCAGCAGGACTTACGGTTTGGTTGGTTGGTTTCTTTCCCTTGGATAGATTCTTGTTCTGTGACTGCTGGTAAAAGGGGTGCTGCTCTGGGACACAGGGCTTTTGTCCTCCACAGAGAAGGATGATGGTGTAGTATCAGTATTGTTTATTATAGGCTTAGCTTAGTGATGAAGTTTGAATATTCCTGAAGTTACTGCTCATTCCAACCATATGAGGCCTCACCTTAACTTTGTCTGGGATACTTTTTCAGATTTATTTGTATTTGTTTTCTCTGGTCTGGTTTTTTGGTGTTTTCAGCCATACCTGGGTTGGTCTGTGTCTGTTCTGTTTGGGTTTCCTTCCAAATTAGTGTGCTTCCTAAAGCTCTCTTAGGGTGCCTTTACACAGCTGGCTAAACTGCTTCTGATTGCCATTATGTTGTATACATTATTTGTGTCTTTGAGGAAAAAGGACTTTTGTTTGTTTCATATTCTCAGCATGACAACCAAAGTAACACTTTCCAGGCCGGCTGTAAGTTTCTCCATAAATTTATTTCTACGTGATTCCTCTTTATGGCACATCACATTTTGCTCTAACAAAGGTTTAGAAGTTTTGCTTACAGCAGTTGGTGAAGCTTTTGGATTGCTGTGAAGAACTCTTGTATAGGTTCATCAAAATATTTAATGTGACAAGAGAATGTTGAGGTATGTAATACATGCAGTGCTGTGTTGCAGCATGTGTATCAAAATACTAGTGTTGGTCAACAGTTCCTTGGGGCATTAGGGGTTTACGTTAAAATACATGAATCCTGCTGCTCATTGCTTCTCCCAGTAACCAGTCACTGATTCGCCGTAACTGATACAAACCACCATTGTGACATTGCACAAATGTTTTAAGAAAGAGAAGCAAGATTGCTGCCTTGTACCCAACCGACTGCCACCAGGTAAGTGCTTATCTGAACAAAGTATCCTGGTTTTGATCATCCTCTGTACTCTCTTCAAATCCCCCAGTGACTGTCAAGTCAGCCCTTGCTTTCTAAATATTTTAAGAGCCATCTTCATTCTTTAGGTTGACATGGTCTGCCTAGGAAACTGAATTTAGGTCTACCATATGCTTTAAGTAAAGGACACTCCATCTCTCTCCTGTGATGCCCCTCCTGACCTATATTCCTTGCTATGTTTTCTAGAATTTATATGAATTATTTATATGGCTTGATAGATTTACTTCGTACTTTGCTGAAAGAGATAATAAATCCATACTTCAGGGATTTTCAAACCTAGTTAAAATATACCAAATGAGTGAGGCAGCTGCCAACAGCTAGAATTATTTGAGATAGGAGATGTGGGAGTTGTCTAGCTATAACATTGCTTTTTACTGCATTAGCAGAGTAAAAGCATTTAAGTATGGATGGATCACTTAAATGGGGAGAATAACACCACAGATCTGTGGTGTTCTTCTGTCTCCTAAATGGGAAGTAGAAAAATAAAGATTTTTAGAACAGAGATGGGGAAGAAGAGAAAGGTCAGGGTCTTTTCTGTTCTAAACAATAGGAGAAAATGTTTTGATGAATAATTGATGGTACTTCTCTTTGTTTTCTCTCCATACAGAAGCCTCAAAATGGTGAGGCTAAGTTTTAGCCTTCTCCCTGAAGATCACCTTCCCTATTTTATTCTCCTCCCCTTATCAGCTGCAGTATGCAATGACCTTTCTCTTCAATTCAGCCATCTGCCTGCTTCAGCTTTTATTTCCTTCACTGATCAGAGGAGACATGAGGATACAAATGACACTGGTGGCACTGCTGGCCTCGATACCTGATTAGGATAAAAAAAACTTAAGTTGTAATTTTAAATAGTAAATAGGTATCTTAAACTCCATAAAAATAAGAATTGCTAAAGGAGTCTAGTGAACTGGGAATGTTTTCTGCTCAGAAAGCAAAACATAAAGTACTTAGGGTGGTAGGATATATAAGGAGTATGTGGGTAAGGCACACTTCCAAAGTGCAGCTCTATTTCAAGGCTTCCAGATGTGAGCTTTGCACAACTGCTGTAATTACCAGCCTCCTACAGGTATTGCTTCTCTCTGGGTTTTGGGCAGCAAACACTTATTCTCACCCAACTGTTAGAATGCTAACAGGGATATCAGTGCTGTAGAAAAATCTGTTGTCTATGCTAGGAAGCATATGTAAAATGAAATGGAGAGGCACTGGGCTGGAAAGAGCAAAATTTCCCTCTGAGAACATCAGTGGTCTTGGTAGGACAGAACTGAAGATATAGGAGGCACCATTCATTTCTTAGCACAGAAGTTAAAGAAAATACAGTTAAAACTTGAAAATTCTAGGTCTCAAGATACATGTCATGGGAACTGTCTCATCGGTCTCAATGCCTCTTTTTTTTTTTCATGTAGGGCCCAAACCAGAGGCAGGCAGACAAAGAGTCCCGGGTAGAGTTACATTCCTTTCATTGGTCTTGCCTTGAGATTCATGGATGATGAGGTGTATCTGTGGTAAATAGGTGAAACTGCAGCGTAAACAGCCATGATGTCAGACTGTGTTACTCAGAAAGTCTTGCTCAAAGGGAGCAAGACTGGAGAGCAGGGCACAGTGGGTGCTGGTCAGCACTGGCTGTTCTTCAGGAGTTCTTCATGTAAACTAAACTCCTGCTGCTGCAGGTTTCGTGCCTGGCCACATCTGGGAGGAATCGAATTCAAGTGCTGCTCCATGATGGAAATTACAGGATGGCGAGAGGGAGTGAAGCAGATTTGTTTCCAAACTGCTGCTGATCCACTGATACGGACTCCAGTGCCTGAGCAATGCCTGTGTTTTATGCATGACTGCCTAACAGCCCTGTTCTCATGGCTGTCTACCCTTCCTTGCCACACTCATTTGCTCCTGGCCGCTACTGCTGTCATCCTTCAACATCATATGTTGCTCAGCTTGGGAGATGCAAACACCCGTATCTTTGTGCTGAATGTTTGGCAAAGTGTTGGCAGTAGCTGAGGGAGCCTTGCTAATGAGGGGGTGTTTCTGAAAGCAGCACGGTGCAGCGCCTCTCCCACGCAGCCTGTGCAGCAGCCTAAACAGCCGCCTTCTCTGGAGCTTATCCTTGCAAACAAGCCAAGTAGGATTAACTTAGTAAAAATCTACCGGCTGGTAATTACGCTTTAGTATTTGATTTAAGTGAAAGGCCAGATAATGCAGAAAGCAGGAAAATATTTCAGGATGCTCAGTCATCAGTTAGGAATTCCCTGCCCAACAAGATGCCTTTTTACCCAAGAAGAGAGCCTGACACATGGCTCCTGCAATGCTGCAGTGGGGGCAGGAGAGCTGCAGGACAGCACTGTCAGCTTTTGGATCAATCCTGTTTAATATCTGGGAAAACTGCATTTGAGGTTCCTGCAATTCTTTGTGTCACTTTGATTGGGAAGGGACATGCAAGGAGCCAGCTTCCTTTGACAATGATGGTCCTGCACTAGGCTTCTGTCTTCGTCATGTACCTGAAGACCTAAAACCCCGCGACAAGAAAATGAAGTGCTGCTCTAAGATTTCTGTCACCTGCAAACCCACCAGGTAAGAGGGACAGTGTTTCTGTAGAAAGACACTGACCTCCAGTGGACAAATGGGGCAATCATAAGAACTTGTTCTAACTAAAATTTAGCTGTATGAGGACAGAGAGAGGAGATGAAGAAATTCAAACTATGGAGAGAGAGATATATTCCTCTCAAGTGGTACTGTGGTAAAAATGGGTGTACAGCAAAATCTCAGTGCATGTGCAACTGTACTGACTGCTGGAGGGTCAGAGTTTCAGGGTCCTTGACAAAATTGGAACAAGGTGCTCTGAAATGTAAAACTGCCAGGAATCTAAAAGCACTGGAGCAACAAGGTATTGAGGAAGTTACTGCACCTTGACTGAGCTCCCACCTGTAAATGTCCTCACAAGTCCTCTGAGCCTGCCTTGGTTTTGAGGTGATGTGACTTTGTACAGATGAAATGGAGGCCTCCAAGGAAGTTCATAGAGGGGATTGAATTGCAGCAGCTTAATATTGGATGTTTTAAATTTTTCCCTCACAGAATCACAGTGGGGTTGAGATGGGAAGGAACTTCTGAGCTCACCTGATCTAGCCCACCCTACTCAAGCAGGATAACCTAGAGCTGGTTGCCCAGGACCATGTCCAGATGGCTTTTGAATATCTCTGACTCACAAACTCTCTGGGCAACCTGTGCCAGTGTCCAATCAGGCTCCAGTGTTTCCTGATGTTCAGAGGGAACTTCCTGTGTGTCAGTTTGTGCCCATTGCCTTCAGTTGTGAGCTTGAGCCTGGGGATGCTAAGCATCTATGCTTATCAACTGTGTTGCTTTAAATGCAATGCTTGAGTTAAAAATCTTGTGAGTCCCTCTTTGTACAGGGAAGACGACGTATGGTTAGCAACGGATGTGCTGTTGAGCTTCTGAGAGACATGGTAATAAAAATCACTAAATAAAAAATTAGTTGCACAGCAGGTTTAATCTCTGGATTTCTGATGGCTGTAGCTGAGCCTAGGATGAAACTAGAAAACCTTAGTTGTTCTTCTCCAGCCTTACTTGTGTGATGTACTTTGAATTTCACTGTGCTGACTTTCTAATGCCCATCAGCAGCCTAATGAGAAATAATCTGAGGGCCTTGTTGGCATTGATAAGGCTAATTTTTAAGGAGGAGAGAGTTTCGTGGCTGCCCTTTAGAAAACTGGGTCTGGAGGGTCAGAGCGAGGTTTTGGTAGACCTAAGTTTTCCCACATTCTTTTGTGAACAAGCACACATTTGGATGGGGAGGTAATTTAAAACCCATCCTCTAGCTAAGAAGGGAAGTGCATTCAGCAACAAGAGCTAATGCTGTTTCCTTAGACTCTAGTGCCCCTTTGTGTGGTGGAAAGCCTTTTCTCTGCTCTTTGCTCTTTCATAGGATCATAGGGTAATGCAGGCAGGAGGGGGCCTCAGGAGTTCTCAGGTCCACCCTCTTGCTCGCAATAGGGTCAGACCAAGCTGCTTGAGGCTTGATATAGTCCCTGATGCCTCCCATAAGATGTTGGGATTTTTTTTCCCCTCAGTGTGTGTAACAAGGACCTTCTTGATGGGGTTAAGCTTTCCCTCCCTAAGTGCAGTGACTGAGATATGGGTCCCACCACTGTCTTCATCGCTCTGAAGAGGAGAAGGTAAATGCTTTTTGGTCACTACGGGAAGAGCACATAGGAAGCACCCTCACTGTGGCACAGGGTGGGGGAGCTGTTGACAGTGCCGGCATTCCCTGTCTCCAGATGAATGTCGGGGGAGAAGCCAGCTGGGGTGCTATGTGGAAGATCTTAGTATGTTTATGCTGCTGCTTTGCTTTTGTCTGGAACTTCTCCAGATATTTGAAGGATTTAAATAGTTGGTAGATGGAAAACACTGCTGTCTACCCCTGTCCTGTTCAGGTGAAAAGGGGCAATTATTCCCATGAGACGATGGTGAGTTATGCTTCTTGCAGCACTTCTTCTCTGCTAATAAATACATCCCAGATTTTCCTTATGATGTTTGATGATGTGTCTACAGATGTGGGTGTTAATGGACAAAGGCCTAGCCAGACTTTGTTAGGTGTGTTATTGCTTGGAACTTGCCAATAAGTCAGCCTGCTGGAATGAGAAGAAATCAATGCTTGAATGACAACTAATCTATATTGTAAAATATAGAATCTTTAATTTACATAAAGGTGAAGCCTGCTTATAGGGTGTGGAAATCAATAGTGGCTTTTATATCATCCTCTGGGTGGGATATTAAGTCTGAAATTCCATAATATCTAAACTGCATCAAGAGATTACAAGCCAATAGTACTAATAGCATAAAAAGGATCACTTTATCCTTTCTTAATAAATTTTATATATTTGCAGTTTCTAGATGGGGTTTCTGTTATTTCAGAACAAGAAATGTGTTGCAGGCGTTGTCAGTTTATTAGTGTTTGAGGTTATAGCCAGAAGCTTGTGATGCCAGGTGGTGTACAAACACAGAAGGAAAAGGTGGTCCCTGCATCTGTCCTGAATTTGAGGGGTAGTTGGTGGGCAGCTGTGTTACCTGAATAGAAGCCTGGGCTTCTTCCTGATTCAAAGTCCACCCCTGAGCAGAGAGATTTGCCATGGACCAAACTGTACTCCATTTAATGCTGTAATGATAAAAAGCGAGGAGTGGATTCAGGTCAAACCCAGCCACCTCAGCAAAGACCCTGTTGCCAGTGGGTTCCTGCAGCGTATGGTGTGATTCCAGGTCCAGCTTGTTTCTAGTCTGTGTCTGCCCATAGTGTAACCACAGCATCCATCTCTGCTGTGTCCTGGAGAAGGCGTTGCCACCACTTGATCTTTTTTGTTATTTCCCTTGAGCTGACTGGATCATATAACAATCTACTTCAGCTGTTCTATTCTTCAGGCTCCATTTTTCTACAATTTCCTTTGATTCTGTATAGATGGGAAAGGTGACAATGAAAAGAGATGTTTCAATCAGAACAATGTTTCTTTCCAAAGCCATGTCACAACATGGAATACAATTAAAATTGACTGAATGCCCACGGTTCATACAAAAAATCTTCTGCTGTGCGGTTTATGGTGATTCACAGTAGCAGGAACATGATGTGCCAGAATATTGATGCTCCCTGGCTGTTTCTCTGTAGCTTCTCCAAGTTGTGGTGCTATTTCTTCTCCAACCCTTCACCCCATTGATGCTTTCTTTTCTTCTGTATGATGAATACAGCCACTGATTCAATATTAACTTTATTCAGGTTCTTTACATCACCTCTTCTCTGATTTTAATCAGCTTTGCACAACCAAGTTAGGTCTGTCTTCAGTCTGCTGTGCTTACAAAGGTGCAAGAAGAAGCAGCAGGTGCAAGAGGACTGAAGCAGGGAGAGCAGGATAGGTGACTTTTCAGGTGGGCTGTTTTAATAGCATGAAGAATTAGTTTTTTTCAGAGCATACATAATGTCTTCCAAGTAAATTACCCAAACTTGTGACTTCTTTAGACTAAGGTTTTCTCATAATTTCTTGGGAATAGAAATTAAGGTGTTGAGCCAGCTTGATAGTTCGATTAGTAACCTTCTGTAATGCAGCTGCTTTTGTATCTACAGCAAAACCATGTACAGACAGGCTATTTTTTCTGTATCTCTACTGCAGCATTTAAAGCCTTTATCTACTATGCATTCCTTATTTCTCATGCTGTCATGGGGAATTAATTTGATTTCTTTGGTTTACCCTATCTAGGCAAACAAAATATGGAAGAAAGCTTTAGATACTGCTAATTTCTTTAAATATATTGATGTTTTATAGAAAAGAGAGCAGATTCTGATACTTTGTTTTTTGTTTAGATGCAGCCCATTTAGTTATTTTAATGAATTATTTCTTTCAAGGCAACTAACTTCACTTACAGCTAATTCTATTGAAATGCCTAGAATTTTTGAACTGTACAATTATCATATAAATCATATATATCATAGAAATCTCTTTGTGTAGATTTCTAGCCAAAACAAAAAACCAGGGCTGACATTTTGATTCGTGTTTGCCACGTTCGTTTTTTTAAGTGAACTAGACTAAAAGCCTCATGTGAACAGGTGGCAAGAAATACAGCAGACAGGCTCCTTTTCATCATTCTGTTCCTAGATTGTCTCCTCAGCAATGAATCTCTCTTAGGATTTGATGTGTACGTGCTTTGCTGCATTTTCATTTACATCTAGTGAAGATCTGCCCTCTCTGATGAGGGGCTGCCCCTGTGCTGGGCACTGGGGGAGCACATGTACCTGGCTACCACAAAGGGTGTGTTTGACACATCCATAACAACATAGTTATTTTTTCTGGCCTCCTAGTATTTTTAAGAATGGACCTGTAGAAAAGCTTATGTATGTCAAAAGATTCAAACTTCACTTGTAACTACCGAAGCTGGAAGTTTCAGCTTGGAAGCACGGCTTAAGAAGAGGTATGGACAAAAGCCAGGTCAAGAGCAATCTGAAATGGTACAATGTAATCTGTACTCTTATTAGCAGAGATCTGAAAAGCTCTTAACATTCAGAATGCACTGAGAAGGTAACTGTTCCTAAAAAATCTGATTAATTTTCATACGTTATGGAAGTGTTTGTGATTATCTTCATCTGAGCACTTGTGACCGTTGCTGTTTTACTAACATGGCATGTTATGCAAAGCTATTTGGTCTCTGCAAGCAGACAATTTGTTATGATATTACAGATATCCAACAAAGCCAAAAAAGTGGCTCAGCACTGGATCCAGGACGAGTTATGACTCTGGGTAGCAGCACCGGCAAAGCCTGCTGACAAAGGAACACGGAAAGTGAACTGACTGCCTCACTGCTGCACCATTCAAAGAGGAGGTGGGAATTCCAGAACTACATTTGCTGTCAGGATGTTTCAAGCACATGCATAACTATGGGCAAAGGGTGTAGATGGTACAACTGGTATGAATTTCTCATCCCTCTAGGTTGGTCAGGGCTCTGGTTTGTTCTCTGTGTGCCACCTAGTTGTGATGCTCTCTGTGTCTGCACTGACCTTTGACAGCCCAGACCCACTGCAAGTTCAGCATTTTCCCATTTTCATTAGTTTTTACCCATCCTGTAGACTTTCCAGGTGTTCTTTCAGCTGTTGATTCTGGCTGTGCCACAGCTGCTGCTGCTAAACCATTCAGTGTGACTCTCCATGCTGCTCACTTCAAGTAATAAAAATCAACAGGACCCAAGAATTGACTGTGAATTGCAAATTACTCTGTCAAGTAGGAGAGAAAAAGCAAAGCCAATGAGGGTGTCTTTTAATTAAATGTAATGACAAGGATGCCAAAAAGCATCCCCTGCTAATTCCTGAACTACTTTGGCAGGAGGTAGAGAGGAAGTAGAAAGGGAAAAGAGGATACCTGCCAGAATGGGGAAGGAAGAGAAAACCAGGACAAAAAGGGAGGTGTCCTGCATGCCCCCTATGGCTTTGGAAAAGGCACCTCTGCCCTACTGCTCCCAGCAGGGCTGCCTCACATCAGCTTTGGGGTCCTTCAGCTCCTGGTGCTCGGCTTCTCCTCAAGAGAGTGTTGCACAAGTAGTCTGTCATTGGTAGGCAAATCTTTTGGATGAGACAGCACTGTTAGTAGCTGCTCTGGTTTTAATATTTTCCTAATTCTTGCAGGAGTATACATGTAATATAGTTTCTGTAATTCCTTTTTATTGGTTATATAGAGCTGAGGAAAAGCTTTGATGTCCTGGGATCTGTACTCTAAACTTCTTCCTTCAGTTTATTTCAGTTGCTTTGTCTTTCAAGTGAGAATTTACTCTGGTGCACCTTCAGGTCTGCTGCTTGGCAGGGTGGGATTAGCTCATGCATGATTTCGTGCACAGAGGTAGGTGGCCGGTACCCTACAGCCACGTGGTGTGTACACAGCTCTGCTGAGCGATGCAAGCCATACTTCATTTTATTGCACAGACCCAATTTTTCTTTTGGTGAGAAAATGCCAATGTCAAACAGGCTCCCCAGGATCTCCCCTCAGCTGCTCCTCATCCCGTTGGGGAGTGATAGCCAGGCTTCACCTTATGCATGGGTGTAAATGTGTGTGTGCTACTATTATCTGGGTCTTTGTTTTCTCTGTTGTTAGTCTCCATTGTGGAATGCACTCCACATGCTAGGGATTCTTCACACACCTTTATTTCCACAAGTATTCAGGGAGTGATGTGAGCATATGCCCCGCAAATCTCACTTTCTACATCTTTCCAGTGGACTCTCCTCCTGCCCAAAGCAAAGAGGTTTGGTGGTTGCTAAAGGACCCCAGGTTTCAATGGCAGGAAGGGACAGTTTACCCCTTTTTGTGTGTTGTTTTTTTTTCCTACATGAAAAGTTAGAAAAGAATGTTTTTCTTTTAAGGTGAGACCTGGCAGAGTTTATAACCTACGTTTTCCTAAAGACAAGACTCCCACCATCCTCCCTCATCCCCAGGCTGAGGGATGACCTTTGCTGGCAGCCCCACACATCTCCAAGGCCAAGTTCCTGAGTGTTTATAGGGCAGCTTCTGTTGTGATTCAGGGTGGGCTGACATGTCACTCAGGAGTTAGTACCTGGGGTTTCCAGTGACCAACTGCAAATGAACTGGGGAAATGTTTACATCACTGGCTGGTGGAGATGGTAGCTGCCAGGTGAGCAGGTTTTGGCTGGGCAGGATGGTGGTGTGCCCATTCTAATCAGTCCAGGTGGCTGACACGGAGATTTCCATCAGGCATTTTTGAGTGTGAAGGTTTTTTAAAAATGCATGCACTATAAGTGAGGAAGAAGTTCTTGTTGCAGACTCAAGACTTTCAATTAAACTTTTCAACAGGACAAAAGCCTAAAAGCAGTTTGAACAGAATTCCTAGTGAGGGGTTTGTTTATACCTGTGGCTTGGACAGTGACAAATGAGCTGTTACTTCACTTACTCAGGTGGTTTGATCCATTGTCGAGATAGAGCATGGAACAGGAACTTCTATAAACTGTGGATGTGTAGTATTTTATTCTATAGCAGCAAAATTGTATTACATTTGGAGAGGTAATGCCAGACATAATAATACAGAAAATAGTATTAAGAAATATATATTGGTTTAGCAAAGCACCACCTGCCATAGAAAATGTTCATGTTATAAACATTAGTATTTGATTAGTAATGCTGGCGGTGGCAGGATTTTTTTCATCCCTATTTTCCCTCCCTGTGACTTCAGCATTGGTAGTCCTGGTGACTGGAAGGCCCTCTCCATCCAGAAATTGTGCAAGCTTTTCCTTGTACCTCAGTCCTAGGGAGGACAGTTACTTATGTGCTCTAGGTTCTTTTCCAGTCTGTGAACAAGAAAGTCAAATGTCAAAGGAATAATGGATCAGTCACCACCAACTAGACTGATAACCCCACACTATTCCACGTAGAGAAATAAGTCATAGTGAAATCAAAATTTTGATTGATCTATTTTTTAATTTATATTAAGCATAGGTTGTCTACAATTCTAAGATGAGGACCAGGGAATGTTGCACCAGGTACCCTGCAGACACAAGGTCCTGCCTTTACTCTTCCAGATGATCTGGCACTGCAGACCTGAAATATGCCTACAGCTCGAGCTGGAGCTGTTTGGTTTGACAAAGATATGCTTTTAATGGTTTGGGGAAATTTCCCCCACTTTTATATAAATGTCAAAGCTTCCCATCAGTTTCTCTCCATTCATCACATCTGCTAAATTTGACTTTATATCAAAGGTTTACTGAGTGCATTAAAACCCTTTCTTGCAGGCTGGTCCAAGCTGGGTCCCTCTCAGCTGCCCTGCTGGCTTCCCAGCTTCTTTTGTCTCACAGTAATCTCAAATACCATCTCCATACCTCATCAGCTGCCCAGACCTCTGTTTCTCCTGATGGTGAACCAGAGGGAAAGCAGAGCTATCAGGAGGTTTCTGCATTGCTTCCTGAATTCTTTTACAATGTTCACTGTAGGGAAGATGATCTCCATAATACAGGCATTATCTCATTACCCCATTTATTTCTGAAGCACCATATCCTAGCCATGATGCTGTGCACACAAAAGCACATTCCTGCTCTTCTGCTTCGCATTTGCTCTCGTTTTACCATCAACAACAAACCGGTAGTCTCTCCTGGGCAGGATTTTGTTTCTAGTTCTGGTTCTCAGTCAGCTGCTGCAACCCAGGGGCAATTACAGTGCTTGACAACTGCTGCTGGGTGGCTTTTAGATGGAGTTTTAAGGATTGTTTTTGACTCAGAAAGCTGCAAATGGCCTGTGATCTTTCTGCAGGAAACTCTGCTGCAGTTGAACCAATGGGTGCTGGTTGCAGAATACCTCTTGGGCTCTAGCTTCACCAGGGAAAAAAAAAGCATCTGGTAAAACCTTTTTGGGGGTTGAGGCTTTTTGTGCCTTTAATGGATCAAATAAACATTAGGCCTTTTAGCTTTTAATGTGATCCACTGATCAGAAACTCCCAGTTGCTGCATCTCCCCTTGGATTTTCACTGGTTCAGACTGGAGACATGTCAACAGTGTGCAAGGGGAGGTGGTGCACAGTGCTCAAAGCTTCACAGAATCTGTGAAGTATACATGCCTTTCACCTACCTTATTATTGGAAGCCTTTTAAATTACTGTCTGTTTTTACACTGCTATTTGCTTCTGCATCAGAAGCAAATGATGCTAGCCTGTTTTGCACTGTAAGCCTGACAAGGCAATTTTATGTTAAGCTTTACAACTGCTGTGTGGGTGATGCACTTCTCCAGGTGATATAAGCTACTGACAGGGAGACAAGCGGGTAATGTGATGAAACCTAGTTGTTTTTTTCAGGAGTGAAAACTGTTCAAAACTTTCAAGTAAATGTTAAATTCACTGCAATAATTTCTTTTAGACATTAATCCCAAATGCAGAGTGACAGAAAGCACTAGTCTAATCTGCCACATTCTCACAGCAAACATTTAGGGAAGCAAGAAGAGCAGCAGATATTTGTGTTTGGCGCATGCTTGATATGACCTCTTTCTGCTCATGTTGCCATCTGCTGTGAAGCACTTTACATGTGTTTGCTAAGGCTTCTCTATCTTTGAAAACAATACTGCTACTTTATCATAAATGGTCCGAATTATTCCATATATGGCTCCATCTTTCCATGTATACTGACATCTTTACAGGTACTGAGCTGGGGCTCAGCATTTTTGCTGATTTCCACTGTAGTGGTGGGAGCCCTGCTGACTCTTGTCTCAGAACAGCTTTCCAAAAGGAAGTGCCCTCTACAGTGATGTGATATAATCATGCAAGCTATTCAGAGGGGAAACTTCACCTATGGCTGCAACACAGCTGTGTCTGATGTTAAATACAGAATCCTCTGATATTTTGAGCACAAGGGAAAGACCTGTGCTCAGGGAAGTCCTTTATCATACGATTAAGCTGTCATTTAAATGGAGTAAAAAATAACTTCTAAGCAGAGGAAAAAGGAACAGTCTTTTTGCAAATGACTGCTGAAGGTGAGATAATTGAAAGAGACACAGAGCAGCATTTTGTTCTGTTTTTAACTTGACTTCAATGAAGCACTGTATCATTTTGTGAAGCAGCAGAAATTACGGAGATTCTGCTGTTTAGATCTCTGGAGACAGATGTGTGTGTGTTTACTGAGTGCTCATTAAAACAGTGTCTAATAGAATCAAGTAGAAACGGAAAAACACTGACGAGAATAGGGGGAAACACCGGGCTCTGATGAATACTTTATCTCATCTCTGAAGAAGAATGCAACATTCCCTGGTAAGACAAATTCAGGGTAAATATGAAGAAAAAAACATTGAATTGTGCACAGCCTAGCTGCATGTCCACAGGGCAAGTCTGGCTTATGACACATATCCAGTTAGCCAGGTGAATCTTCTCTCTAGGCGATGTACCATGGATGTCTGAGGAGCAAATACATCCTGGACAGGTAAATGTCTATTCCTGAACCTGCTTGCAACCTGGTATCACAAGGGAAGGAAAATCAGCCTCCCTGAGCAGTGCCTGGTTCTGTCTGTCCCTCACCCCCACTCGTCCCAGGTTCCAGGGATGATCACAGCAGCAGCAAACAGCACCCCAAGGGACACTCTCTTGGCCCCCATCTGCTAGCAGAAACAGCCAATTTTAGCAAATGCTCCGAGGGGTGCAAAGGCAGGTCACTGTTGCCACCAGCAAGGGCTGCTGCTGCTGCTCCTGGGGCAGAGGGCAGCTTGTGAGTGCGGTTCTGGAGCTGACATGCAGCTGCTGAATTTGAGCCAGCTTGAACTACCCTTTGATGGCAGACAGAGGGGTTTGCAGATCTAAAACCAGACACATCTTTTGGCAAGGCTGACTATGTTTCTGTAAAGACCGTGCACAAGCACTGGCTGGATACCAGGTAAGCAAACACTGTCCAGAAAGAGTGTGATGAATGAAATGGACCAAACTTCAAGAAGCCATGACATTTTTCTTGACATCTTCCTAGAAGACGGGGAAAAACCAAAACCAAACTCAGCACAGAGAACTCTGGGGACACTAATATAGGCTGTTTAATTAAATAACAAAACCCAGATCTGTTTTATTAGTTCCCGCAGAAAGCTGTGAAGGGATTGGGAATCCAGCATTGACAATAAATCCTGGAGCCCATTTCAGCAATAAACTGCAGAAGGAGCCAAAGCAGCAAGGGAGAGATGAGCTGCTGCTGTGTGGCTCTGGCTCTGTGTAGCATATGCTACCCTGTCAGGCATTGAACTCAACCCTATCTGCAGAGTAAGAGACCCAAGGGAGCGTCTCCAGGCTATGCAGGGACCAGCTCTTCCATGCAACAGTCTACTACCTCTAGGTCAGTGGGAGTTTGCCCTTGCTTCTCTGAAAAGCAATGGGGCTGTCTTGCTGATTTGCTTCGATGTCAGGCAGTTGGTTTTTTTTTTGTTGGGCTAAACCGGCAAATAGCAAATGCTTCCTTCTCCTGCCTGATGCCCTTGCAGATGCATGGTTTGCCTAACAGTAAATTCCTTGCACTGCACCACTGCAACAGGCCAGGTCTTGGAAAAAGCTAAAGGGGAGCTGGAGGCTGCAGCAATGGATCCCATGGGAGAGAGAAGGGAGAAACATGAAGGCTTTCTGAACACCAGTGCCCTCTTTGTCATGCAAAGCCAGAGGAGTGAAGGAAATCTTGAAGCTAGTTTGAGATTTTGGAATCTTCTGTTCCCACTTAGACCTGTCTAATGCCTGGAACTGGAGTTGTAAGGGCTCTCACCCACTGTAGTTTGCCATATCCTCTGTATTCCCCTTGTAAACTGAATAGTGTGTTTATCCTTGTTCTGGAAATTGTAAGAGTGTGTTTTCAAGCCTGACAGCTCAAAATGATGATGATGGGAAACTCAATGTATCTTAGAAAATGTGTTTATATAGGCTTTCTGTCAAGCACTATTTAAATGCCGTACATCATGATAAAAATGAAGGTGAAAGCAGCTCTGCTAGGCCACTGGTGGGAAGACCGTGTCCTGGTTACATTAAAATATCTTTTCATGTCAGATAAAGAATGCCTGCATTGAAAGGCCACAGCTTTAACAATTAGCACAAAATAAGGGAGATTATGGCAGATACGAAAGAATAAAACCCCAATAAAGTCTGCAAGCAGAATATGATCAAGTAAAAGCTGATTTGCATGTAGTAACCAACTATTGGTTATAACATGCTGTACTGCAGTGGGGGTTTGCTCAGCTCACATGCAAATTAGAGGCATGCAAATAGTAACAACCCCACAGAGCCCTTTTGTTATGAGGATGACATTTCAATTAAAAAAAAAAAACTAAAAAAAAATTAGGTTTGAGCTGCTGATTTTAAAAGCAATTCTAGAAAAAAAAACCTACTTAGAAACACATAGATTATTTCAAAATAACTTTGAAGGTATGTACGGAGGTTTTTTTTAAAAGTCTGAACATCTGCAAATGAAGCTGCTTTTGTCATACATGCCAGATGGATGGTATGAGTGTAAAATACCCATTAACTGCACAGGGCTCACACTTTGCATAGATATCAAAGATTCATGCTATAGGATAGTGGTGAGGTTGTAGACACTCTTTGATATCCTGCTATAAATGAGTCATAAGAATTTAGTAAAAGGGTTAAGATACACTGCACTGTCCAAAAGTTCATCCAGTTCAGCAGTTCATCTCTCATATGACTTACAGACACTTAAGTGAATCTAAGAACAGATGTGCACCCGGAATAATGCAGTCAAGCATCCTTGAACTAAGTAACACTGCAATACACTTTTTAATTTCTACTTGTGTGCCTCACATAAAGAAACTTTCTTTTGCTTACTGTAGCATAGAAACCATTTCATGTCCTGACAGCTTTCAAGTATTTTAAGCTTGTAAGTATACTGGCCATTTATTATTGGCCACAGAAGTTTTTCTGTTGCGTATCCATTATTAATAATTCTGTTACCTTCTGCTTATTTCCAGACTTAGCTGGTATATGTGACATCCAACCATATTGCACTGTTTAAATTACAGTGCTGTTTCCTGAGCTAGTGATACTGCTGGATTGCTCCAGAAGCAGGACATTACCTGCACTAAACATAAATGCAGCCAGGATATCTACCACCTCTGTAGCGTCATTAATACTTTGACCATTATAATAGGAATTCCTTTACAATTCTGGCTGGTTAAGTTTTGGTAGATTTTACTATTCTATTTATTGATTTGCCCTCTTTATGATAATTCCACCTGTTAGGCTGATGCCTATGCTGGGAGATGTGAAAGGAGCACCAACACAGCAAAGCCAAGATGCTTGAACCATCCAGTACTGCTGTTCCTGGCTTGTTACTGGTCCTCGTAACTGCAGAAGCAGGTTAAACACACATTGTATAGTCACAACAGGTACAGTTTATTGTCCTACTTTAGGGTCCAGCAATCAAACCCAACATGATCCCCAAACATTTATGCCCACATGATTTCAATACTGGCTTCTCCATTAGGTGAAACACTTATTTCCCCTCCCTCTCTATAGCTTTTTTCTTCCCAATGAATTTTTATTTCTTTTCCAGTTTCATAGAGTGGATGGTTGACAGCTCCTAAGTGTTTATATTGTATAGCTGGAGTTTATTGTAAGCAAAAAGCATGTATCACATACATCCTGATCACCATTGTGCTGTAGTCCTTTTGGCTGTAGTTCAACCACAGAAAAGCAAACTGGGTCTCTACTACTGCACCATGATAACAATTTTTTCTTCTGTAGATAAAATAGATGGTCCTTGAATGCCTGATGTCAGAGGTGTAGAGGACAGCAGTGTGTGGTACAAGTAAACATCACTAGGATCTCTTCCAGGATACACCTGAGCAGCAGGACTGTAGTCCTGCATCCTATAAAGGAAGCAGCCTTGCTCTTGGTCACTTACCTGAGTATCTGTCCATCACTGGCCAATTTGTTTCAGAAGCCGTATTTCAATGGCTATGGTACGTGACAGTTGGTCTTATAGTTAAGAGATGTTAACTCATCCCATCAATTTATATTGCTAGAAAATAAGTTGAGTATTAAAGAAAACTATTTAGAAGAATTAAGATACACGTTTCATAAAAAAAATTAATTTGGAAAATGAGACAGTACACCATTTTTTTTTAGCCTGTCTATAACAGTCAAATTGGAAATACAGAGCTCCAATCATGCATCTGATTTTGCAGTTACTTAACTAGAGGATTAGGAACAAATTTCTAAAAGAATTTAGGTTAACATAGTTTCTTTCAACTTTTACTTCTCCCAGTTAATGACTGCTAACTCAGTAAAATATTAGGTATTTACATCCATTTAGCAAGACCAAATTCAGACTCTTACACATCTATACTGGATTTTTTCCTCCAAATTGAGGGTATACAATATAATAATTGGCAGTGTGTCAAAAGAGAGTGCTGTAGAGCTAAAACTGAGTAAGAAAGGTAGACTTGGAAGGACACTCTGGCTTTCACTTGCAAGTCTACATTCAAGGATTTATCTTCTTTCAGAGCTCTTGTACAAAACTGTAATGCCCTATATTTCCTTCTGCACTGTAATTAGATGCAGGGGATCTACAAAAGTTCACCTGAAGTTTGCACATCTGAATTTAATCCCCCAAGTTTAGACAGTGTCATCTGTCATGTCTCTGCACCGGAACACACCTAATCTTATATCTGTAGAAAGGATATTGTTTTGCTATTTGAAGTAGAATGTGAAATTCAATGAAGTAAAACAACCAACCATTCTTTTTTTAGAAAGGAAAATTTATTTATGGTTACATACACCACATATAAAATTAACATTTAACTGAAACAGGTAATTGTTTCCATCATTTATGACTAAACACAATGTTGACTACAAAACTGTACAGTTTATATTTAGTAACCAATTCTTACAGCATAGTGCAATTGTAACATTTTATAAAGAAAATAATTTGTGCCTTTTTTAAATAAAGTGCATTAAATTACTATCTTGTATACAACAAGAAGCTCTGTAGTTGCAATTCAAAGCTCTAAGCTTAAGGGAAACCGAGGCAAAGATGTTTCACTTCCTTTTAAAATCACTTCATACACTAGCAGGCTATGGTTCAAACTTCAACCACAGTCAAATTAAGAAAACCCCCTAAATTAGTATAAGAAATAACCACTAGCCTTTATGCATGAAATCAGTAATTGGTTTTCACATGAAAAGCACAACATGCAGAATTTCAATCCATCTGGCTCCTAGTGAGATGTGCAGCATGAGAGCCATCTTCTACGCAGCTGCTTTTGCTAAGGCTTTTAGAATTCAGCACGGAACTACACTGCAGTCAGTAGTATCAGGTGTTTACCTGAACTGTATGATGTTTCCTAGGAAGAGTTCTCTGACAATTTGATGAAATAAACATGGTAAACCACTGGTTATTTTTTATTGCATTTGGCCACAAAAAATGTGGGGGTCTAGTTAGTAAGTCTAAAAAATTACAAGCGATTCTACTAGTTCAGGGTAGTCCGAATTCTATGGCCTGAAGTTAAAGACGGAGTTTTACAGCTTTCTTTCAGAGGCACATTTATAGCATCTTATCCTATGAAATTCCATTTGTAAACACATTTACAATCAACTTTTGTAGATTTTGGCCATGACAGTGAAGCTGAGACCAAACGAAGGATGACTTTAGCCCTGAAGAGTAAAAAGATGTAGACATCAACATGGATAGAGATGTAATGTGACTCTTTCTAGAAACTATGACAAAACCAAGAATGCCCATTTCCTTTGGCTGGCTCTGGGTGAGGCCCAATAGAAAAGTCCATATTCTCCTCCTCCTCCATACATACGTGGGACTTCTGTCAACTTCAACAAAAAATACATTTTGAGCATATGCAAGTAACCCCAGAGACTGCCTGAGTATTTTGCTGTATATGTAATCTAGGCAATTTACCTGCCTCTTCAGCTGCAATAGTCATTCCGCACTTTTGGCACAAATCACACATACTGTTCCTACATTCTGGAAAAGCACATTTTCTTCCTATAGGGACCAGCCTGAGTTCAGAAGTAGACTACGGTACATTCAGCTGCTCAGCTCTGGGGTAGCTGCAGTGTAAAAAGCTGCAGGCTGGAGCGTGCTAACTCCCAGCAACGACTTAACTCTCCTCCCCCTAGACTAAGGAAAGTCTCTGCTTACATTGAAAGAACAATATAAAAGAAAGAAGCTCAAATTTGGCTGGAATGTGATTGAAGAAGGCTTGCTATTTTCTATCATGTCTTCAGAAAGCTTTTGTGCTGAGAGCAGAGCCCCCCCCTCCAAACCAGCAGGCTTTGACTTGAGATCAACCCTGCAGAAAAGCCTCACTTCTGTGCTCTTTTCTGGTGAGCCCTCTGGGGCAAAGGCATCACAAGTGGACTGAGCAATGCTCAAATATTGAGGGAGTACATTGCTAGAGGACAACCAAAGTGTGACAAAGCAAAAACCCATGGATGGGGCTCAACTCCCCACATTCCATGGAGACACAACAGTATGTCCCTTTCACGATACTTTCGGTATGTCAGTTTTCGAAAGGTCAGGTCATGCTGCTTTGATTTGCATACTATAAAATATCTCTTCCCTGAAAATAGGGGAAGGCCAAATTCCTGATTATTTTGATGGGTTTAATCTTAGTGAACACTGAACTGAGAGGAAAATTCTACAGGGGCCATAAGTAATCAACACATTAAGAGCTCTTTACCTGGGCCCTAAATCTTAGAGGTTGTAGACCCTTTCCCTAGAACACCTCCAAAGCACATAGGTATTTTGTGTGCCCTTTAAAAACGAATGCATAAAATTTTTTACATACTCTACTGTTCCCCAGGTTAGCATTAGCTAGTGCAAAATGTGCACCTGTGTCACATGACTGTGTGGATTCCTGTTTAGACTCATGGTCTGAGCAGTCCTGTTACCAAAGCCTCAATGAAAGAGAAAAAAGAGCAAGAGAGAGCAGGAAACAGTGGGTGCAGGAAGATATAGCTGCTATATAACCTCATGTTTGTAACAAATACCCTTCCTGCATGCTGTCCCATGCATGGTCATAGAACATAGAGATTACATTCCTGTAATCTCAAAGTTGGCAGCAGGGTTTGTCCAAATTAAAGACATGAGAATTTGCCTCCCTTCCAAAAAGCTCTACTCTGACTTTCTTTGTTGAAATATCAATTGCCACCGAATCTTTGTGTTTGCAAGACTCACACAAGTTTGGCAGTATTTCTCCTTAAACATACAAAACTGCCTCAGCAAAGAGGTTACACTTTGATCATGTCAACGCTGAAGGTACAGAGCATGACACATACCATATCATACATATAAAAAGTAAATTAAATAATCCTATTATATATATATTATATTTAAGTACGTAATTATGCTATTTAAAAGTGATTGCTCATGATACTTAATTAAGCTAATGGCATTTCCAAATACTCTAAGAAACTGTTTCTCTATTCAGCACGTAATATAACTAGCACTAAGTTCTTTAAGTTAAACCTGGACATAGGCATTTCCTCTTAAGAACAAGTTTATACTTAAAAAAACGCTGTTTTACTGTCACGTATTCACCTCTTCATTTTCTAAGGTAAATCCTTGCAGGATGCAGTCTTCAGCATGTGCTTTTTCTTTGATAAACCAGGACTAGGCTTATGATCAGACATCATGGTAGATCATATGGTTGGGATTAAATGGTTTGAGGAAAAAAGAATATTACTGTACATAAAAAGGTGGCAGTACACTTGCCCTCCAGCCTTCTCTCCCCACAGGTGAATCAGACATCCCAGTGTAAGGCAAATAAATCCTCACTAAAGTTGTTAAATGAAAAAGTGCTGCTGATATATTTGAAAGGGTTATAACAAACTATAAAAAACTTTGTAAATAAGCTTTTACCTAAGAATGCACCACTGTACTTATGAGAGCCAGCTACTTAGAATCATAGACTTGTTTAAGTTGAAAAAGACCTTTAGGACCATTGAATCCAACTGTAAACCAATGTTCGTCTTGAAACAAAAAGGACTGTACTAGACATCTTACTACTGAGGGGGTGAGGTAGTGGTGAGGTGAAGAAGGGAAAAAAAAAAAAAGGGCTAAAAAAACTCCAACCCATATTCCTACGGCCATCAGGTGACACACTAATACTCTACACTAGTAATTTAAGGAAGCCCCTAAATACGCATCGAATGTCTAAGTACTCTATGCTTTTTAGAAAGGTCTTTGTTACTTAAAGATATCAGATAACTAAATCAGTTCATTTGTTCTGGGACATAAGACTCTTCACCCTACCTGGGAGGGGGCAACTCATACTACTATCCCATCCAGTTAGACATGTAGCATGCCAAGAATTGTATAGAAATTGCTTTGGCATATGTAGAGTGCAAAACAAAGGTGTGGGGAGGAGAGGACAATTCCCTTAAAAGCCACTTCAAGGAGTTTGTGATGGCAACTTTAACTGACTGCTACTTTAAAATGAGTTTTACTCTCTCAACCCATTTGCAAAAAGTCTCCATTGGAAAAATGACTTACTGTGAAATGAGCTGCTGGTAGTGCTACTTATGTGTTCTCAATATTTTTCTACAGAACCCCTCTTCTGACTTCAAGTGGAGCCAGGCAAGACTGTGCTAACAAGACAAGTAATAATCTGAAAAAAACATGAGGTGACATTTTCAAGGAAGGTGGGCCTTCCTTCTGATCATATCTCCTCCTCTCTGTTCTCTGGACACCATTCAACAGGAGCAGCCATACTGCCAGCCTCAAGGACATGAGACTGGTGCACTACATCCCTGGGCAGCCCCAGGGCCCCTCTCAGGTGCTCCATGTGCATTGGGTAAGGTTCCAAATGGACAGTTCAAAACAACCTTCTCACAGGGGATGCATTTATTCAAGCATTCTTCCTATCCAAACTCAAGCACTGAGCATCTGGCTGATTCACCAAGCCATAAAGACTTCCATCTCTCATCGTTCATCATCCACTTAATACGAAAGTAGATATCCTTGCAGTTCACCCAGATTTCTGATCCATTAAAAGGAACTGCAAATTCTTGCTCTGAAGAAGACAACAGCACCCAGTTTTAAGCAGTAATTTCCTTTTGTACCAAGAATGTATTTCCAGACAGGAAACCTTTGAAGTTTATTGGAAGTACCATCATTATTTTACTCACAGATGAGGGAGATACACATGCTTAATTTATCTTTCCTGACCTATTGCTTATTCATGACATATACATTACACCACTTCCTTTTAGTCCCTTCCTTTTAGTTCTCTATAGGCCGAGATTGAGAGAACTTATTTTTCCTCCATTGAACATCTCTGGACTACCACTAAGACAAACTACAGCCATTCAGTATCTCACATAAAGGGTCAGAATAGCTGGTAGTTTTTAAAATAGCAACTACTCTGTCCAATTCTTGGGTTTTTTTTTTCTATTTATTTATTATACATAGAAAAACCAGACCATATATACTTTGTCTTCATAAAAGCCAGGCCCAACATTTTGAAAATATTGTTCTGAATGTTACAGAATCACTTTTTTTTTTTTTTTAAATAATGAGTGTGTAGTTGTTTTAGGGGCTTAATTTGTAGTGATGCTACTTTATCCCAACTTCTAGTCACATAGCTGGTTGCTTATCACCTTGGGGAAATGAAGTCATGAGTATCTTATTTTTAAAAGCTGAGCAATCCCTAAGAAAATGAATCCATAAGAAAACAGAATAATAGCTCTTGGGGACAGAATGGTTGCTGGCCTAAGCCAAAGTTCACTGCTGTCCATGCAGGGATTTTAGCAACTCCAAGATGCCTCAAGGCTGGCCCCTGAACACAAAAGGATGGATGCAGCTGCTTATGTCACTGAGTGTCTATGGTACGAAGATACAGCAGCAACAGCAGATCTTTCAACTTGCTTCCAAATAGCCTGGGTATTGGTAGTGGTTTCCTCACTGATACCATAATCAACCCGTCTTCAGAATGGGCTAGCACCATTTATCATGTCCATCTTGATGAGCATGACAAATTTGGGTATTCTAAGTACTAAGTTGCATCTGGAAATCCTGAATACAATGAATTTATCCACAGAATGCTGTACAACTAAATGCCAAACAATGAAAAGAAAAAAAAATCCCCACTGCAGTACTTTCTTGCCAATAGCATAAGTTCAGGACTCAAGAATTGAGGTAAAATGTTATTGCTGTGTAATTCCATTCAGGAACTCAAGTAATTTTCACACAAATCAACCAGAAATGATGTTCCACATAAGTCTGATAGCATCTGCTTAACAAAGGAAGACTTATACTTGCTGAAAGTCCTTATACAAGTCCTCACTGCTTTTTGTTTAAAGTAATATTGCTTCCTCTCTATTGCTCTGAGTTTACTCAGCAGTTTATAGTACCTGCAACATGAAGGATTTTATTGCTCTTGTGCTAAAAATGCATTTCCCCTTATTGCTGAAATCTTACTGTTATGAGAAATGGTTAAAAAAAAAAAAAAAAGAAGACAATTAAAAAAATGAGTATCCAAGCTTTGAGGATGAACATATGAAAAACTGACCACAGTAAATTTTTCCCACCAAGATACAACCTGTTACTAACTTTGGGTCAAGTGTAAACATGAACTTCCATTCTTTAAACTAAATTACAGATTAAAGGAAAAAAAAGTCTTTTGTCATTACAGTGGAGACATGAAAGCTACTTCACTGTATAAATGTTAGAATGGTGAATCTAACCTCCCTGGTCTTATGCACGGGTGTTGTTTGATGGGACAACAAAATATCAGAATCCTGCAAGCTGGCAGGATTTCTCCTGGTTTCAGAGGGATCTTGGCACCTCACCATATGGAACTGGAGTCTACCTTGTAATTCTGAGGGGACAGCAGAGAATTGCTTAATTCTGCAGGGCCTGAAAAGTGGTTGGCTGTCAAGCAACTCTTTTGTGCAAGTGAGACAGGCAGCTTTGTACACACAGCTCTGCCCTTACTTCTAGGAGAGTGTGGTACAGAGCACCTGTCTTGTACTGCAAACCATGTTCAAGTCTGGCCTGACATCTGCGGGCAAACCTATGTCACTGACTTCCAGTAGGATTTTCTGGCCTATGCTGCACAGTCTTAATTTAAGAACATATTTCTGGAAGAGACAACATCCTCACTGGAGGTCACAGCAGTAGCTTGGGAGGCAGAATCATGTTGCTCACCTGTGTGTGGTGAAAAGTAACACTGCACTACTCTTCAAACAAGGGCAAATCCCATCCCTACAAGCCAGCTTTGTGGGACTGCTATAATTAATCCTTCTCTCCTCTTTGGCTTGCACAGTTCCTCAGGAGAGAAGCTTCCAATTACAAATCTCTCTGCTCTGGCACAAGAAGGTCGGCTCCCTCAGCACTCTGGAGAGCCCCTGTGGATTTCAGCAGCCTGTGGAGCAAGGAAGATGACAAGGACACTAGGTGAACCAGCATGAGAAAAGAGGATGACATTATCTCCCTTTGTGCTGGCTTTTTTTCTGACTTCCCTACACTAATGCCTGTGAGGTTACCCAAAAGGATGAGAACAGGTCTGCATAAGCAAAACGACAGTTGCCCTTTGGACTGAATTTTGGTTACAGTTGTAGCTGTTCATTTTCATCATACTTTTTAGCAATTTGATACAGAAGAACAAATGCAGGAGAAAGGAGGGGGGTAAACTTTACATGACTCCAACTTACTTTTTTTTGCATTTCAAAAGTACCATCCTACGTTATTTAGCCTCTCTGCGTTATTCATCTCACGATTTGTACTGCCATTAATTCCCAATACTTTGCATACTTGCAAAACTGCACACGTATGTAGCGTGGATATTTATGGTATTTATGAAGTGAGTATTTCTTATACAAAAAATTGTAATAAAATGCAATGATTAGAGTTTCATTAGCATGAAATTATCATTAGCAGAAATAGATTAAGAACACCAATATCCTACACTGAGAAGAGATCATAGTCTAGCTGCTGAGCATCTGTAAATCACAGGGAAGCCAGGGGAGCTTCAAATTCACTGCTCTACTGGATCATGCCATGCAATTATTGAACTAATCAGATTACAAAGTAAGACTCAAATATCATGAAGGTTGAACCAAATAAATAATGGCAATTAAACCCAGCACTGCAACTAAAATTAATTATTGCTCATAAAAACCTCTACGGAGCCTTGTTTGTAGACAACTCACATTTGAGATTCAGCTTCGTGTACAATGTATGAGTCTTAACACCACAGAAACTTTGCCACAAAAAGCTACAGTCATCCAAACGTCCACATGAAAAGGACTCATTCCATTTGGAAAAATCCAGACTGGTAACGCAGTTGTCTCTTCTATCTCTACTATACAGGTGTATTTTTTCATTGAACTGTAAATATTGCTATTTTTACACTTGAATTTGTGGTTTGTTGTTTTTTGTTTGTTTTTTTTTTAATGGAAGGTACTGAAGCAACAATACAGTATGCTGACTTTGACATTCAAAGGAAAATAACATCTTACTGATGCCAAGGCATGAACATATTTAGCTCCCATCAACACTAATGGAAGTGGTACTCTAAACTCCCATGCACTGACATTTGGGTACACCGTAAGTTTCATGAAGGCATATGCCAGGAAGATTTTTCTCCCTGACACTCAAGTCTTCAAATTAAAAAACAATGCTCTATTTCTAGTGCATCCTAATGTGGCTTCAGTGAAGGGTTAGAAGCAGTTTGAAATTCAACCATTCATGAGAGGAAGCTCTGGTTTTTAGACCAGAACTATCATCCTGTAACAGAGTGAACTGACATGTGTACAGTGCAAAGAATCACACTCTGTGGTGGACAAAACTGCCAGAAAAGGAGAAAACACTGTTTTTGTTTCATCTTGCAGTTCTGGTTGCATACCATTATGAATCAGATATGCTCTGAGAATTCATAAATGCCGGCATTTAAAACCACATAGGAGAACAATGAAAACAAGGGGTAATAGTTTTGACTTGATAACAAACTCGGAGAAACCATTTTCATGTAGTGCTAAATACGTGCTGCAAGCAATTTGTAGGTTATTTTATTAAACATTTTCTTATACTCTTCTGAGAAACTTATATATTTGATCTATTACAAATGCAGAGCCAAAAGAGGCCGTACTGTTTCATCAATTTCAAAGATTGCCTCCCCCAATCAGTTTTAAAATTAATAGCATAGTGAGCTCTGATGTCCCACATTTAAGGGAAAACATATGGCTGACTTTTGAAAAGCAAAGCAATACATATCTTTTGGTTTAACATTCAGCCAGAAGTCATGAGAAAACAGGTAACCCTTAAAAAAATTATCGACCTAATTCATGCTGAGATGTAAAATAAAAAGCTGTACAAGTATGTCCTCAGAGCAAATTTGTTGCACTGAGATTATTACAATAAACACCATATAAATCAGTACAATTGGCCATTATTTTGAAGAGCATTCTGATGATATACATATGCAGTAACAGGACTTGGGTTTTCTTTTTTTTTTTCTGCTTAAAAAAACAATTAAAGAGGAAAAAAATATCCTGACAACAGATTGCAACATGCAGTATGACTAAATTCAATCATATAAACAATTTCAAAGGAGGTATGCCATTTCAATTTCGTTAGAAAGCTTAATGTAAAATTATGGCTAACATGGCAAAGTGTGGGTAATATGACAAAAAGACCCTGAGCAACATCATAAATCTGTAAGAACACTGATTAATTTGATTTTGGAAATCTCCCTTAAACCACTCAATTGATTTTGGTCACTGGGGTTTTCTGTTCACAAAAAGGTCAGTCCATCCTGTGGTTTTTATCTGAACCCACCACACACCATTTAACGAATGCATCTAAACCAAAGACAGAATGTCTGGAAAGTAACATGTTAACGAGTGTCCTCCTGGCTGCCCATCAGACATCACTGGGTGATCTTGCTCTCTGAGACAGGTTAGAAGGAATACAGCCACAACAGACGAGCCAAAGTGCTTTCTGTATCTCCTGGTTTCTAAAAGCATATATTACAGGATTGATGATGGAATTGTAGGTAGCTGGCAGGAGGGTGGCATAGGTGTATATAGAAGGATAGGTGTAATCTGCTATTAAAGAATAGAGCGTAAAAGGCATCCAACAAGCAGCAAAAGTCCCCAAAATAATGGCCAAAGTAGACACTCCTTTTCGGGTGGTCACATAGTGGGAAGTGGCCAGGAAATGGTGTTGCAAGGCAATCTGATGGGCATGGCGCATCACGATTTTGCAGATCTGAATGTACAGCTGCAGCATGAGGGCAAACATAAGCAAGAAAGAGACTGAAAGGACAGCTGCATTATTTTTAGTGAGTGGTCTGATAACACTGCAGGTGGATTCATCTCTGAGGCAGTTCCAGCCCATTACAGGCAGCAGTCCAATACAGATAGATGCTCCCCAGAGCAATATAAGCATGACATAGGTAAAAGTGACAGTCCTCTCTGAATTGTAAGTCAGAGCGTAATACAGGGAGAGGTAACGATCAACAGTAATAGCCAGCAGGCTGCCAACAGATGCTGAGAAAGAGGCAACAATCAGTCCAATCGTAACCAGTTTTGTAGCTTCTGACTGCAGAAGGTAGGCAAAAACAAAATTGATGATCAATCCAATGCCCGCTAAGAGATCTGCCAGCGCCAGGCTGCCTATCAGGAGGAACATAGGGGCGCGAAGACTGGGATTATGGAAAATGATCAGAACCACAATGGCATTTTCACAGGAGATAAGGGTCCCTGAAGTACACAAGACAATGTCCCAGGGGTTTACCAAAAGCTCTGGCTCAGGGTCTACGACAGGAACCAGGGAGGAGCCTGCAGCTGAGGCATTCTCTGTAGAGCTGGCTTCTACATGATCCTGAGGCAGCCAGCTCAAATTAACCTTCAGATCTTCATTCATTTTAACCCCTGTCTTCTTCAACAGAAAGACATTTTTAATGTTCAGGCACAGCACTGGATACATCACCCACCCCGCATCATGCAACGCCCTAGACAGCAACACCAACCTAATGTGCAGGCGGGCACTTGTTACATAAATGTGACAATAGAAAATAAAAACAAAAAGGGGTGGGAGGGGGTAGTATTTTAAACTGCCCGAAATTATCCGCCAAGGGACGCACGGAGGCTGAGTGACCCTTACGGCAATTCGCTTCACCTGCACAGGGATGAAGGCACAGCCCTCCTGCGGGCAGCCCACGGAACAGCTACAGCCCCCCAGGCGCCGCAGTTTGGGGTGGGGGCCGGCTGCGGGGCCGCGTAAACCCCGTTATCCACCGGCCGCGATTTCAAAGCGGGGTTATTATTTTTGGTCACGGAGGGAGCGGACGGGATGGGGAAGAGGGAGGTGTATCCTTCACCGACCCCCCAGCGAGGAAACCCCGCCCGGGCTGGGCGGCGGGGAGGGGGGAGAAGGGGGGCTACATCCTCTCTGAGAACTTGCAAACTCGACGCGGACACCACGCACCCCCCCCACCACGCACCCCCACCGGCGGTTCACCTGGGCTTCTCCCCCGGCGGTCGGAGGACGGACGGGAGGAGGAGGCG
>WEIV01009763.1:46246-159341 GCA_013390005.1 Calyptomena viridis
CCCCCCCGAGGGGCCGCCGCGCCCGCCCCGCGGGCTGTGGTTCCCCTCACACTGGCCTTGCAGCGGTCAGCCGGCTTTTTCTTTGCAGCAGGAGCCCCCTGAGAATGATTTGAATCGAATCAATCTTCATACAATGAGGGTGGTCAATTGCTGCTGGCACGCGTTTGTCCAGAGGGGTTGTGGTGTCTCCGCCCCTGGAGATGCTCAAAAGCTGATGACATCACCGTCCCTGGGAGTGTTGGAGGCCAGGGTAGATGGAGTCCTGAGTGACCTGATCTAGTGAGTGACATCCCTGCCTGTGGCACGGAGTTTGGAAGGTCTTTAATGGACCTTCCAACACAAAGCGTTGGATGGTTCTGTGACATGGTCCTGATTGACCTATTCTGACTGACCCTGCTTTGAGGTGCAGGGCTGGACCAAACCACCAGAGGCACCTTAGACCCTCATTCTGTGATCCTGTGGTTTAAACCCATATGAAAACAAATCACAGAATCACAGAATGTCAGAGTCAGTTAGGCTGGAAAAGACCTCTGAGATTGAGTCTAAGCTATGACTGAACTCCACTATGTCAGCTAGGCCGTGGCATCAAGCGCCACATCCAGTCTTTCCCTAAATATCTCCAGTGACAGTGACTCCACCACTTCCTTGACCAGTCCATTCTGATGTCTAATCACCCCTTGTAATTTCCTCGTAATTACATCTTCCTTGTAATTTCCATCCTAAACTTCCCCTGGTGCAACTTAAGACCATGTCCTCTCATCCTCTCATTGGTTTCCTGGGAGAACAGATTGATCCCTGCCACTGGCTACAACTTCCTTTCAGGATGACCTGCTCTAACTGACCATGCTTTGAGATGTGGGGCTGGAGCAGACCACCACCAGATGCACCTGAGAGCCTCAACCACCCTGTGATTCTGTGGTCTATAACAGCATGAAAATGAACATACAGCATAAAAGATTTAAAGGAGCGGTGCCCAGTATCAGGTCTAGAGCAGGTAGCTCCTGACAGTGTGCAGGGAGCCTGCTGGGACACCCTGGCCATGGAGATGCCTACTGTCCTTAGAGGGTGATGTTAGGGACACATGGCCAGATTTACAAAGGCATTACATATTGAATAGTGCAGGCAGGTCAATGGGACCTGTAGTGAGTTAGAAACTGAACTTGCATATAAGCTGCTGGGTCAGAGGAGCCATACGAAACAGCTTTAGACACCAGATACAGATGTTTGTGTGCAGAAGGTAGTCTCCCAAGGTCCTCTATACAGTCAGTGGAGAGAAGTGTATCCTCCAGGGCATGTCAAAACAGTGGGATGACTTGATCTATAGAAAAGCTTGGGAAATTTTAGGAAAACATCCTTTTTCCACATTTACATGACTATATACCTAAATGTGAAAAAGCACCTAAAGCACTTTGGAAAATTGGGCCCTAGGGTTGATTGGAATCTGGAGGGAAGATTTCCTTCTCCCTTGTTGAGTGATGTGCTCAGCAAGCACACGGTACCATCCTTCATTCAGGTCAACGTCAGTCATTGTGCTAAGCCTTGTGTAACTTTGTTGGATGCTTCAAGATTATTCATTCATATTTCTGGTGCCTCTCCTGCTTTATAACAAGGATTAAAAAGAGATATCACTTTGCTGCTGATCACTGCCTTCCAGTTTTATCCACTGATTTCTTATACGACAGTGTGACAAATACTTTCCTGTGATCTGGACTGAGTATATTTGATGTGTTTCATCATCTGTCACTCTTCCATTTAGTACAGTTGCAAAAAAATGCAAAAGCTTTTCTTCAAATGTTTCAACATTGTTTCACAAATGGGGAAGACAAGCATTTCAGTTGAATATTTTAATTTAGGACTTTGGAGAGCTGTGTTTATTCACTTAATTAATTTGTGAATGATTTCCATTCCAATTAAAATACATTATAAACAAGCTAATGTTTGTATCTTGTATTGCCAGTTTGTCAGTTTTTAGTGAGATGGTGCTGTCATCATTAGGGCAAATGGCATTGGCATGGATTTCACTCTGTAGCACCACAGAACAGTTTTAATTTAGAGAAAAATATCAGTTTAGGCATTGTGAAGATTAAGAGATGAAAAAAATAGTGATGGGTTGTAGCTAAAGAGCTCTTGTAGCACTGCCTTGCTACTTATTTCTGTATCTCTGATACAGATGATGTTTGCTGACCCTCAAGCTAGCACAGAACAGCCTAGTGCTGGAACAGGAAGGAGAGGTCAGGCTGTGCTGGCTTTGGACCTGAGCTAGGATCCCTGTCTGACACTGTGATTGCCATGGTGATACACAAAGATACTCTGACTTAGCTCAGGTAACACAATGTGACTTCGTATAATACTGGCATATCTTGAGGCAGCAGGTGTGAAGTCTAGTGCTGTTATCTCTCTGGGGCATAGTGTGGAAGTTACTCTTTAGGCAGTCTGGGTCCAGGAGGTCACGATAAGTCCAGGCACATGCACTTATTTCCTTCACATTGCTGTGACTGGCAATACATGGGAACTACTCCTCCAGGGCCATGCCCCAGCCGTGTCCTGAGTTGCGAGTCTGCTTCCAGGACCTTGGGCTGTGCCATGGATAGGAAGCCTCTTCATAAAACAGAGGCATGAAAAACATCACCTGCTCCAGTGACTTCCTGAACAGTAGGAGCCCCAGGCTTTGGGATGCATTCTGAGTTCCCCAGTGAGTAATTATAGAGCTATACACAGAAACCAAACAGCACCATCCAAATAGAAAAAAAACCATCTTAAATAACACATATTCTTCACCTGGGGCCCTACCATCTAGCAGGCCTGCCTTCAGGAGATCCAATATGGTCCTATGCCTCTTACTGCTTTTTAGGCATCCTCTATTTTCATCCCTTTGTTTTGACTCCTAAGCTTTAATCCATATAATGAAAACCAACCTGAAGAAGCCCCTAGTCAAGTGACAGTCCTCATTATCTGGAGTTATTTTTCCTTGGGATTGTATTTTCCCCCATACATAGTCTCATAGTAACTTAAACAAAATAGAGCAAGTTTATGTTCTAGTAACAACTCTTGTAGATAGTAATGGTTTGCTGTACAAAGGAAGTGTGAAAAACCCAAGTATATGACAGCAGCCTGTGTGCATTTTAGAAATGGCTTTTGTTAGAATTTTGTTTCAGGAGATTTCAGCTTCACATTCGTTTAATCTTCAGTGTTACATGAATGTCATTTAGACACTCAGGCCATGTAATGAGCCAAACTTTGCCCACGCAAAAAATTGTGCAGTTATTACTGATCTTTCAGAATCTTTGAACCAGTATACCCTGGGCACTGCACAGCCCATTTCACCTCTTCTTTTTATACTTTCTTTTTTCCTCACCCATTGGTGAATCAAGTGTTGAAGTCTTCACTCATTTTTTTCTGAATTGCTAGGTAAAGTGAAAACAATTAGGAGCATAACTAAAGTAGGGGTTATTTAGAGAATGTTTTGGGTTTATTCTAAATCAGTCTTTGTCCATTTCCAAAGGAATGAAAGGAAAAAGAGCATAAAAGAAAACTTGCCAATATATAAATTTAATAGAAAATAAGTCTTGTCACACAGACATGATGTTATTACAATGGGAAGATATATTTTGTTCCTCCACAGATGCAACAGATTTTTGAGAGGTACTTGTTTTATCTTGTTTCACTGTAACAGAAGTGCCAATTTTCATTGAAATACTTGTGAAGGGGCTTAAGGTTTTTCTACCACCTCTTAAAACACTGGCTTCCAACAGAGCCTGTGCCAGACCTGCGGTTATACAATAACCCACAGGACTGCTGGCAAAGAATGGGCATCTTATAAAGATAGATGGATGTAATTGTAAACAAAGAAGGCAGAGCATTCAGAAGGGAGGCTTTTGGTCACATGGCTTATTCAGACAGCTTATTTTTTAATACATGCAGCTAAATGTGTAACTGTATTTATAAGAAGAGATGATGTGGTCATACCTATGTCATAGGGGAGTGAGTACTGGACAGCATTGACTGTGCACAGAAAGTAGTTTGCTGTATATGAGTTTCCTGTGCAGAACTGTGACAGAGGGCTGCTGTGATAGAAGGAGATTCGTGAGCAGAAACAGGGAGGTAATTATTACTTCTGGATAGGGAACTGATGAAATCAATATTTGAAAACTTGATACAGTTCAGGACATTGTATTTTAAAAAGGTACTGAAAAATGAGAGAGAATGCAGGAAAGATTCACAGAAATTATTATGAAGAACTGAGAAATCTCTTATAGTGAAGAATTTATGTCAGTTACTCTGATCAGTTAATGTAAAAGAAGATCAGGAGATGCATGGATTACAGCATACTTTCACCAGGATTTTGAATGGCTCTTGAATCTAACAGAAGAGGTTGTAATCTCTGGAAGCTGAAGTTAGAAACTTTCAGATTCAAAATTAAGCTCAAAACTTTAATAGCAAGATAATTAAGCACTGGAACAACACATCCACGCAATGATAATGGTAATGGTTCCATTTCATCTTAATACCTTTTAGGAAGATACCCTTATTGAAAACAAGTTCTAAATGGGAAAATACCAGAATAAAAACCTTACCCAAAATTAGTAATTTACGTAGTAATTAGCAATATAATTTTTTCCTTTTGCAGGCTACTATAGCAAGGAGAAATTTCTTATAACTCAAAGCTTGTTCTCTTCAGATAAAAGAACATGATACTCTGATGTTTGAAAACAAACCCTTTTCCCTTGGGTGCCAAATGTTTTCAGTAGTCTAGGCTGCTCTGAGGAGTTACTCTCCTACTGGGCTCCTTGCTTTCATGTCTGATGAATGAGTATTCAGAGTCTTCAGAATTATCTGTCTTGGGGACATGTTTCCCTGCATACATATCTCATGCTTTACTAGGTACATATCTTATGCTTTTCTTGATATGTATCTCATCCTGCTTTCTTTAACACAATATACTGTTTTCCTTTCATTTCTGCTGCATTTGTACTTTAAATAACTTTCTTTTTTTTTCTTTTTAAGTGATTTCTCATTGCTGGATTATTCTAGAACTGAGGACAGTATGCTTTGCTTTGACTTTCGTACAGCTTTTCACTATTATTTTTTTACATGTACAAAAAATGCTTTCATGATAGCCCTCACTTACTAATTGAGAATAAAGCATGAGGTGAATGTGAGAGGCACTGAGATACTTTAGAGCCCCACAAAGTACTCGGAGTTCTTCAGAAGATCACAGAGGACATCAGCAGTCTGCTTACTTCTCAGGGAACAGAAAACAAGGCAAACATAATAAAGGTATTAAAAGGTATATGTTGTCCTGGGAAAAGTTTGTGATACAAACATTGTATTGACCGTGCTTAAGTAGAAAGCCTGGCTTGCTGCTATATTTGGTTGCTCTGTTTGCTGGCAAAGTAATATCCCACAGCTGAAAATTATTTGAAGCACATTGATTATTCTACTTATTTTATAATGAGATAATGGGCATCATGGCTATTAAAAGCGTGGGGATATTTCTGAGAGTATTCTGAAAAGCATGTTCAGTTATAATAGATGAGACAACCAACTTCTCTAACAGAAGGGCAAGTGACTGTATTGTTCTGACATATAAATGATCCTTGGTGGAAATTGTGGTAACAATGCCTAAAGATATGTTATCACACTCACGAATGTCATTAGGAAAATTATCAAAGTGAAATATATGACAGTGCATGACATGGGAAACCTTGGGGGTGTGAGGAGAATGGATATAGGGATTGTCCAGCTGGATGCCCTCCTCCTGCAGAAACTTTACCTTTATTTTCTGATGATTGCTTTGTATGACATGGTATGTTCAGTGAAAAGGTTTAACTGTGAGCTTGGTTGGTGGCAAAATACACTGAATGGAAGAGTTTTGTGTCAAAGAGGAAAATCTCAGAAATACTTTGTGGATCAAACATGTCTTTCACAGAATTATAACATGTATAAAAGTGATGCTTCACTCCAATCCATGTAATCAAATGGAAGCTGGTTGGTTTTTTTTTCCTGGTGTCATTTATGTCCATGTTTATAGAGCAGAATAGCAGAACTGTTTTTAAGTTTTCTGTCAAGACATCACAACAAAGACAAGTTAAAATTTGTGCTTTTTTTTCATCCATTCATCTCCAAAAGAAGGAAATATATGTGTGTGTGTGTATTTGTTAGGGAATGGATGAGTGAAAGAAAGAATTCTGAATGGGAGCACAAGCTATTCATCCCACTTCATTAAAAGGGAACATGTTTAGTAATATTACAAAGCTTCCTTAGATTGGCATGGCTAGTCTCACCTCCTTACCTGACTTTGCCAGTTATTTCCTGCCTTGGCCAGTTGTCACCATCCTACTTATTTTTCAGTGATTATTCTCCAACTCAGACCTGTTTGTCTCTTTGCATTCAGACTCAGTGTATGCCCTTTAGATTATGATACTGTCTTTCTTGACCACCTGTATGGTGATAGGTGTTGCCTAGTCCCTCATCACTGATGCACGATTCTAACCAAGCTCAACCAAAGGAGCCTTCTTCAGCTGGTATCCATCCAGAATGCTGCTTGGAGAGGTCACTTACCTAGAGCACTACTTGGGACAATTTAATCCTTTCTTAACAACCCTCCTTTTGACTCTTGCCTCTCAAACTTCAAATATGAGAGGCTTTCATTTGTCTTCCAAAACCCTTCTGGAAACATAACATTTAGTATCGAGATGTGTTCATCACCTCTAATGAGCTTCTGGAGCCATCCTCTGCTACCTACTGATTACATACAGTCTCCTGTGCTCCCTTTGGCACTTGGAAGGTGCATCACATAAAACATCTTTGCCACCACCTCATTATCCCTTTTCAAATGACTGTTAATGCTGTTGACTGATTAATTCAAATGTAAGAATTACTAGATTAAGTCTTACAGAGGTCAGACTTGTTGATCCAAAGATTCTGGTTCTAAATATCAGGAATCAAAATGATTTCTGAATTTTATTCGGTCTTTGTGCAGTGAGTGCTATGTGCCATGTATATAGCTGGGTATACTTGTTATGTTTTACTTCGGTGTGTCATGCTTCCAAAAGTGTTCTATTTTCAATAAAACAGAGGCATTTAATGAGCATTTTCTGTGTTTTTTCATGTAATTTATGTGATGTCTAATGAAATAGCTTCTTCAGAATCCTCCCACTTCTCTGACTGCTTTTACTACCTGCCTAGGCAGCATCTTCACTTTTGGCTAGCACAGACCAAATTCTTACATAGACTAAAACTGTTGTTGATGGTGCTGGACATTAGATAGCAGAGTATGTTCCCAGTGACAAATAATGCAACATCATCACATGGACTTTTAACTTTTTGATGACTTCCAGAATTCCCTTTCAAAGACAAAGGTGTAGTAACAATTAGAAGCGGTGTTTCCCATTGACTGATCTTAGGTTCACTTCCACTTTTCTGTTAAAGAAATAATACTGGAAGAAAGTTACTATTGTACTTTTTGTTGGTGCTCTGACCATAACTGTTTGAATCCCTAACTTAATTTCCCTTTAAAATACTATGTAGGAAATTTTCTTTTGTCTTGTTTCCCTGTTCATAACTGGTGTTTCTTCTGTGCTGTTGTCCTTGTTCTCAACAGTTTATGAGGGAAGAGAATCATGATCAAGTGACATTAGTTTCTCAAGTTACTGTTTGATAGCTGAGGTGCCCATGTCTCTGTTCTCAGATGCAGTTGAGAAGTTACATGACTTACTTTATCTTACAGTCAAAAAGAATTAAGAGCATCATCTTGCATTTTTCATGATTCAAAAGTGATTGCATGGGCAACTCCATAGACATTTGGTGACTTGAAAATGGTAATAGTCTGTCAGAGAACCTAAGAGGTTAGAAGCTCTGCAATCAGTCACAGAATTAGATTGGCAAAAGTGTCTTCTGGAAATCCCTAGACTTGGGTCAAAGCAGGTCCAGTGATACAGCTGATCACCCAGGGCTATGTCCAGTCCCTCCAGAGATGGAGATTCCACTGTCTCTCTGGGCAACAAATGTATGAACTGCAATTTCTCTGAAGTTAAACATTGGAAAAAAGTAATGAAAATTAATAAGAAATTGTACTGGGCAATATTACACTGTTTTTTTATTGTGGTAAATAAGAAAATATTGATGTGTTTCAGTGCTTGAAAATATTTTTTGTTATTGTTCTAAATAGGAAAAAAATGTAATAACACTGCTAATAACTTTCAAGGATTGAGAAGGAAACAATTTGGGTTTTGCTTAGAATCATGGAAAACTCTTCACAGTAATACCTTTTGCACAGATTTGAAAATGCAGTGATTGAGGCTGTATTCATAATTAAATTTGTTTAATGTGTGTCGTGTACATTAGAAGTAAAGACAGTGAAATTTTGTCTGTATTGTTACATGTTTTTATGTGTTAAACATGATTGAAATGTTAATTTATATGAGGAAGTTATTTTCTATATTACTTGACATTGATTTTTCTTTTCTTGTCTCTGGTCACAAAACAGTTATGGGCTCATCTGCTAGCAGTCATAGGATTTGATTTTGGTTTACACCTTTATTTCTGTCCTTCTCTTGTAGTTATTAACTTTGGCCTTTATGCACTATCAAAACATCCACTGATGTTTGAGGAAGAATTGTATATCCATGGAATATATTGCTGGGTTCAAGTATTTCAGAATAATTGTAGTGTTAACTATAATGATGATAATGAACTTCTGCTGAACTTTCATGTGATTGCAGGAATACTGAAATTTTAAGAGCTAGAGTTGTTGGTACATTTTCTTTTGGAATGGCCATCTCAAATACTAATAAACAATTTCTTCAAAAATTTTGTGATTTACAGACAAATATTAACAAAACTGTTAAACTTGGCATTTAAACTCTATAAGGCTGCAGAGGTGTCTAGAGCAGTTTCTGTTTCAGGAGGAGAAAGAATTTTTTAATATCTGTAGGGCTAAATATAGTCTATCATGAATTATATATTAGATCACAGGCTTCTAACATTTTACTATCTGGACAGTGACCCAGAACAACCTCTTTCTGTGGCCATAAATGTGATTAATTTTCATGGCTCATTCATCCATAGAAATATTTTCAGCTAAGATGACCAGTTTCTGTAATGAGAATGATTTTGAGCTACAGATTTCTGAAGATCACAGAGAACATATCTATTCACAAATCAATTATTTGTAACCAGTATCAGTCCTTACCATGGCAGATTTTATATGCAGATTTGCTAATTATAACTCACTTATATTTTTGGTTCAATGATCATGCTTATAATTTAATTTTTTAGACTAGCAATTGTTCTCATTTAAATTTTAAAACACTTTAAGTCGGTGATTTTAAATTATGTATATTAGGGTTGAAATTAAGTCTTGAAAATTACATGCTTATTAGCATGTATTGTCTAAAAATTAGGGTATGGTCATAACTTGGAGGAATTGTTACAATGCTGGTGTTTCTCTAAATGTCAAATGTTTTATACATCTGACATTTAGAAACTGTGAAGTAAAGGGGAATGGTAAAATATGTGGCCATAGAGCTTCTAATTGAAAGATGGCCTTAAAAAGTCAGATCTATAGGGCTGCTACTCTGGTAATAGTTGCAGGAGGTGCGTGATTAAGTATCTGAACCTGTGAAGATTTATAAGAGCAATCATTATTCACAGCAGCCATATGAATAAAAAATCGTGCTAGAAAGAAGGATTGAGGATCAGGAGGAAAAGTATGATAAGCAGAGCTGGTGGTTCATCATGATTTCATTTACATGCCTGTAAATCTATAACTGCTTGATGTCACCTCTACATATTTGGGTTCAGTGCCTGACTGGTATTTAATCATCCCACAGTTCTGAAAGGGAATTCAGCGCCACTGTACAGCCACTGTACACGTGCAAGTGAGAACACTGGTCTGCCTTGGCTTGCCATAATGGAACAGCAAATACATGCCCAGTAAATATAACCACTGTTTCTATTGCAAACAAAGTGTAGAAGGAACTCCTGAATGCAGCATGTATTTAGAGTCCTTCAGAGACCTCTGTCCCTTGCCTTAAGGAGGAATGAATATTCAAGGAACTCCTGACGTGAAACAGTTATGAGAATGATGCTTGATTGTGATGAAAATTCTATCCTTTGGTCTGATGGTTTGCAGTGTAATTTTATCTGCTCATTCTGTTAAAAATTGCTCACTGGGGAAATTACAACCACAAGAAGCATTTGGGGATTTCAAGCTCAGTAGAATGATTTTTCTCTCATTTTTCTCTCTCTGGCAGGGGTGGAAATATAGCACTTCTTCCCAGAGTTGAGAGGGAATTGGGGGATGGGACAAAAACCATCGAAAGTGGTTCTCCTGGGAGTCTTCCCTGGGGAAAGCACCACTTCTGAATCTAAAGTAATGCTGTTCCAGTGCCTTTGTGTAAAATTACTCCATACTCCTAGCTTAACACTGTAGCAAACTCATTCACAGCACTGAAGATTCTAGCCTTGCTTTTTTGTATCTTGGTCACTTTTTTTAGTTTTTTAACAATCTTGCTACAAGGGCTGCTATGACCCTTCAGATTCCGGCTGATTCCAGGAGAATTGCTGTATGTGCCAATAACCACCCTAGAAATGGCCTGGCTATAAATGGCTACAATAATCTTCTGTCCTCATTTATGGATAAAATGACAGGAACATTTCCTCTTTCCATCCTTCTAAAGCTCTGTGGCACAGTGATGGTTTATAGCGCACAAAACAGAACAGAAGATAGCTAAGTGGCCAGATGAAGGAGTACAGTGCTGACCAACTGTAACATGAGAAGTTCCTGAATTCCTGTGTGGTGGCTACTGTATGGAAAAAATAAATTTACTTTTGCTCATGTCCTTGCAACTCTAAAGTTCCTGTAGCGGAAATGCTCCAAACCATGAACTGTAAGCATTCTTGCTTAAGTATTTCTTCCCCTTAGAAGTTTGTGATTAATTCTATGGAAATTCATTGTCAGCTTGAGACCAGCCTGTCTTTAGATCATTACCTTGTGTGCTAAGCAGGACAAGTTGTGAGTACAGGAGCTGGGAAACTCTGAGATGCAGACACATGTTAGATCTGTATCCATCCTGGGTGATAAGTCCAGTGGCAGGACCTTGAAGTTATTATTGCCTCCGTTTGTCATAGGCCCCTTAGAATTCAGATAGGCATGTTCCAGAAGACTACACTTCTTGAGGGTTGGAATCTTTACAATGTTTTGTCTGAAATCTTTTGGTATCAGAGAAGCATTTGGTGAAATTTGAGATAAAATAGGTTTAGTATGTCACTGAGTCAGGTCTCAGTACAATACTGGTGCAACATTGACCTACAACAGGTTTCAAAAAGGCCATGGTTTTATGTTTGCTGAGTACACATAAGACAGGAAGCTCTGGATCCACCATCTGGCAAACCTGAGGCATATATGCTGGTCTGAAAGGTGCCCCGATTATGATTGTAATTAGCGGCTTGAAATGTGTACTTGGAAATGTGACAAGTGTTTTAAGTGAGACAAGAAGATATAGCAAGTGCATTACTAAGCGAAGCAGTGATTTAGAGAGCATGTGGTCATCCCTGATAATAGGTGGCTGATAATGAATAGGAAAATGCGTGATGTGATGTAAAGAAGAAATAAATACATATACAATAGAAGCTGAAATGCACAATTGTTGGTTTCAGATTGCTGTAAGGTTCCAACTCTCTAGCTGCATTTTGATCCTTAATGTGTATTCTTCTATAAGTGATTAATCTGGTCTTAATTTTAGTCTGTATTTCAGAATTCAGATCTGTGGCTAGTGAAAGATGAAAATTCTGGACCACTGAGTAGCTAAACAAGGGTTGGTAAGAGACCTGCTTATGAGGGAAAGAGATCTAGCAACTGGTAACTGACCCAGTGTATATTAATTTATGCCTGAATGGGTTTCCTTGATTTCTGTTTTTCTGTTTGTTTTTTTTCTGTTTTTCTGTTTTTGTTTGTTTGTTTTGCTAAGAGAAACCTTCTGGATATGTATATGAAAAAAACCCAGGAACATTATATAAGTCATTGGTACTCGTGTCATTGTTTAACCTCAGCTGGCAACTAAGCAACACACAGCTGGTCCCTCACTCCCCACCCCTGCAGCAGGGTGGTGGTGAAGAGAATTGGAAGGGTAAAGTGAGAAAACTTGTGGCTTGAGATAAGAACAGTTTAATAATTGAAATAAAATAATAATATCAATATTTACAACTTATAATGAAAAGGGTGATTAAAAAATAAAACAGGAAAAAAAAAGGAAAAAAAAATTTAAAAAGAGGTAAATAAACCCCAGCAACCTCCAGCCAACTTTCCCTCTAGTTTATATGCTGAGCATGGTGCCATACGGTCTGGAATATCCCTTTGGTCAGCTGGGGTCAGCATTCCTACCTCAGTCCCCTCCCAACTCCTCGTGTACCTTCAGCCCACTCACTGGTGGGGTGATGTGAGAGGCAGGAAAGGCCATGACCCCGTGTAAGCCCTGCTCAGCAGTAACTAAAAAATCCCTTTGTGATCAACACTGTTTCCAGCACAAATCTAAAACACAGCCCCTTAGCAGCTACTGTGAAGAAAATTAACTCTACCTCAGCCCAAACCAGCACAGCTGAATACAAATGGTTAAAATACACTTCCATCCATTTTTGAGATACGATTGCTGACTACTAAAGTGAAACCTCCAAGGACACACCCACTGGCTTGTACTATTTATGAGAGATATATAATTTATTTGACCTAAATATTCTTGTATGCCTTTCCATCATGTGAAAAAAAAAAAGCACGAGAGATTGTACAACCAGTGTATTGACAAGATGCCTGGAACTACTCGTCTGAACCATAGGAACACTCTGCTATGGTTTTTGGTGGTTTTTTTCACTCTGTAGCTGCCATGGTGTGGTTGTGTATCAATTTCACAAACTGATTTCTTTCATCTTTTGTTTCAGTGCTTTAACATTTCATTGCCTATGTATGTGCAGTATGTAAACAATGGTTATCAGAGTGAAGCAAAGTTTGGAATATATGTATTTTAAAGCATTTCTGTTCTTCTTAAATTAGTGGATGTATGAGCAGGCTCATTGGAAGTGAGTCAATCTGAATTGATTTCAGAATAAATACAAATGTTGAAAACCAGCCAGGCTTGGTAAAGAAAAGGAAGGAATCTCTCTCATAGATTTCTCAGCTGTACCACAGCATGCAAAACCAAGCCCAGCTGAAACCAGAGCTTTACGTGAAATTCAGAATTGATTACCTTGGTTATTGTTAAACCATTGTGAAAGTGAAATAAATAAACTCACTCACTTTGTTAAACACAAAATACTTTGGCTGCAACTTGGTTTCCAAAATGTGAAATACATTTGATACAAGTTTGAATAGACCCGTGCCTTGGCCATCCCATACCTCTCTGTTCTAAACACCTGTTTTCATTTAGCTGTACAAGATGGACCACAATTTTGCACTTAGCTTTACAATCCAAACAGTTCCACTGAAATCAGCGATAGCAGTTGATTTTGAACACTATCCACAGTATCACACTTCATTTCTTCTGGAAAAAAAATATTAGGGAAAAACTACAGTGTAAAAAGCCAAATTGATGGGAATTTTATAAGATGACTGTAACACATTTAAAACTCAAGTGTTCTCTTGTGGCTTCAGTCTTTCCTTTCTCTTTGGATGCTAGCTCATTTTTCCTGCCCTTGTGTCAGTTGAAGTCTGACATATTTCATACAGAAGCTCCAGGAAACATTTGCGATAGGGGAATATTTCAAGGAAATAGAAGCAAAGTAAAGGAAATCAAGTAAAATTATGTCCAACAAATTAACCAGATGCTTCCTTAAATATGTGTTATTAGTTAATTTGTTGGCACTTTTTAGTCAAAAAATCCAGGCTGGCTTTTGACTTTAATTTCTCATTTTCTCTTCAAGTGGATTCGAAAGAAAAAACACTCCATGATCTATCTATATGTTTGATGACTTGCCGCATGCAATTTTAAAAAGTTATTTGTAGTATTCAACCTTGTCACTAGTTGTACCATTCTTGTGTGTAATAATTTTTTCATACACCATTGTACCTATCAAGCATTTTCAAACAAGGTACTTTGGTTTGCGTCTATAACAGTCATTATAGGATTAGTGATAGATTAAACTAATTTTGTAATTTCCTTATTGCATCAAATCCATTAAAGATTTTTAGCAAATGCTTATTTTAGTGTCTTGTCCTCTATTTCATGTTACTCAGTAATTAAGATATGGGCTTGGCTTTTGAGAAATATAAGCTCAAAATCATGTTTTGCTGCATATCTTCTTTGTAACCTAAGCCCCCATGCATGGGAACAAAGTTAGTATCTTGAATCCTCCAGTTATCCAGTTTCTCTCTGTATCTAGTTTAGCGTTGTCCCTGAGTGTAATTCCAATTTACTTATTTTAGGAAGGACTCGTCACTTTGAAAGTGCATGCTTCTTATTCTCTTCATGATGGGGGGATCCCAGGTTACTGCTTTAGATCAAGAAACTTAAGGTCCAGTGAGGCGAACCTCAGTCTTTCAGTTTTTCGGCTCCTCCTCTGTGAAGCAGACACGGCAGCATTACCATTCCTCAGGAAGCTGCCACAAGGATGTTAATAATTATAAGATATTAATGAATCATAATAGAAGTTGTATCAATATAAAGATGTGTCTCATGAGAAAATCCAGTTGGGACTTCCTTGTAATTTTGCATTTTACCAAATGTAATTTTTCTACAATTTGGTATTGGAAAGATATTTGCATATAGAATATGAGAAATCTGAATTTTTACATATTTTGCACAGGCTTATTTAAACCCCAAAATGTAATGACATATACTTTACCAAGACTGCTAAGGAAAGGAGAGGCCCTTAAACCATCTTACTGCACCTTAAAAAAGTAGTCAGCAATCCATCTAACGGCCATCCCTGTGAAGAGCATGAGGGCCCACAGTAAATAGGGATTTGAGACTTTCTAAATATTGTGTGGAGGTTTTGCTCTTGACTGTGTAATTTGAAGGGCATCTTGCATCCTGGAGTGCCATTTCCAGCTATGAATGTACTGAACCATGGGCAGCTTGAATATATCATGATGACCTCATATCACCTCTCAACAAAGACAGGAAGAAGCTGCATAATCAGAAAGTGTCTTAAGCTGGAGGGAGGTATTTCAAAAAACTTTCCTAAATTTATCTGATCTCTTTTTTTTTGCTAAGACGCTGCATGGAAGATGAGTCAATGAAATGTCTCTGTATGAATCATTACAGCCAAGGAAAATAATACATGAAGTGGCAAAACTGAAGGTAACCTCCCAAGTCTCTCTAATGGGCTGTGTTGCTGTTCCATTTAACTTTCTCCTTGTATATATAGGAGTGGATCTATGGTACAGCTGGGCTGTCTGAAGCTGGTTCTTCCTCAAAATGAATAGTACAGGCTGTGTGTAGGGGGTGGATATTGGTGTGGTGTGCTTCACGTGTGAGTGCACTCCTGCATATGCTACAGCATTCCCAGTGCTGTGTCACTTAACATTATGTCACTCCTTGCTCTTTCTTGTCTTACTGCAGCTCAACAACTGCATGAGAATTAACGTGCTGCAGTAACTCCCCATGGAGCAGATATTTAAGGCCAGTATTTCAGAAACAGAATCCCATGGGCACAAATTAAAACCAAGCCCTCCTTGCAAGATTTACAGCCCTCTTTCTGATTAGTAAGAGTCAGACATTGTTTCCTGGAATGTCAGTATTGCTGCAGTCTAGTAATGGATGTGATACTAATTAAAGAAAGCAGAGGAGACAAAAGCATTCGTGTTGCACTTTTAGCAAGGCTGCAGGCAGATATGTATTTGACCCTAGTATTGCATTTTGGATACCTGCACAGAGTAATACTTTTATCTGTACCAGTAGTTTGTGGAACAGATCACTTCTCTTTTGGGTACTCTCTTTTGTACTAGGCACCTATTGGCAACGCAGAAGCATTTAGCTACCTTTTCCATGGAACAAGCCATGTAGCTCAGGGAAAGCACTTTTTATTTCATGCACATTTTTTTAAGGAACAATCTGTTCTTCTGTCTTTACAATAAGAATGAAAGAAATCTGAAAAACTTAAGCGAGAGCCATGGCTCATAAGAAAAGTAATAGAAAACTCAGATACAAATGGGGTGGAATAAATGCGAAAGAAAGTATTAAAAGGCTGTATGTCCTCACTAATCAAAAGAAAATTGTCTATATTGTAGCATTCCATGAAGGGAGCATTCAATTTTTTTAGAACTACCTACAAACTTTGAAATAACCAGGACTTTGAGAGAAGGCCCTGACCCACCTAGCTTCTCTTGGTCTGCAGCACTGATCTGACAGCTGGAGCTGTTAAGATGTAAAATGCATTTCAAAAAGTGCCGGTACCTCTGTATGAAAATGTAAACATGTATCACAAAATCACTGTAAGGGAAAATTCACCCCGTCCTTGAAGTCTGAAGGCCCTTTGTTTTATTCTCTCTCCTTATATTGTTTTGAGCAGGTCCCCAGTGAAATGCTGCCTTAGATATCAAACAAAGAAATCAATAGGTATTTTTTAATTTTAAGGTTATTGGGATTCAGTGCCTTGGATGGATATGCACAGAGTGCATGGATGGGGAGATAAAATGTAGCAGTGAGTTTTTTCCTGAGTATGCAGCTTTTGTAGAATACATTCTTGAGCTGGTAAGGGAGTAAATAGTTGGGATTTTCTTGGCTGTGACAACAGCCAATGCTGAGAGAAATGCTTGGATGGACATAGGTTCTAGAAAGCTACTATGTTTTCCTTACTAGCCTTTTTCAACCCCTGTTCATTCAGATTGCTTTAGCATTGAGGTCAAAGTTAAGAGAAATGGTTACTTCCTCCATAAATCAAAGACTTCCATATACAGGGAAGACGAAATTCCTCCACGAAAATGTAGCATGAAAGTGTAAGAGAGAGAAAATAGTAATAGCTTAAGCTCTTTTAGATAAAAAGAAAAAGTTACAAATACTCCACTTGCTTTCTTGGCACCTTGGCTGTGTGATGTACACTTGGCTGGCAGAGATGGATAAAGGCACATGGTTCCCCCATTCCTCAGTTACTTCATGCTGAGGTAATTAACTGTGTGGACATATTTTAATATATATCTGTGCAAACGTACTTTCATGTGTGACTTACAGGGGTCACTCTCCTACCCGCTAGAGAAGGAACCAAACCCTCCAGTCTCCACACACAATTCCCTTACTGCCATACTCCACACACCTGAAGTGGGCACTGTCCTAGTCCAGCCCTGTGCAGCTGCATGGGGTCCTGTTTCAGCAAGCAGTCAGATGTGGGTTCAATGCTATGTTCTGTAGACAGATTGCAGGATTAGACATTTTGTTTGCTTCAACATTAGTGTAGTGTTTTTCTGATTGTCTTCTGGACGGTTTCATTATTGGTTGTCACAGCATACTTGGTACAGCTTTGTAGGGAGCTGTCATTGCTACAGAGCAAAAGCAAGTCTGTCTGCTGTTACCTACCAAGAAGTCAGTGCTGGACTGATTAGTGCAGGAAAGATATACTGCCATGAAAATAAAACCATCCAGCACTGTCTGGAATGACAGAAATGGTTAATTGTACCATGAATAAAAACCCTGAATACATAAAATGCTGGAATAGCAGCATTTGTTTCCTTTAGGTAAGAGTGTTCAGCTGGTTCGGGTGAAAATTGTACTGGGCCAGGGTCCTGTTATTATCCCACTACTGCTAATTTCTTTAATACCTCAGACCTGACAGCAATAATTTTGTGCCAATTACTACACAATGATGGAGCACAAGGTAACCAGTGAAGGCACTGGAAGTTGTAACAGATGGTTGGGGGAAAAAAACACCCAAAACCAGATGAACTGGGGAACAGGTGGTGTGTGTGAAAAGAGATGAGATGACAGTGCAGCAGGTTATTATAAACCTGGTCATTAGTTCTGTTCATGTGGCTGTATACTAGGTATGCTCAGCTAGACTATATAACAGAGCTCAGTCTGGAGGCATTTAAGGCCATAGTGGCTTGGTGAGGGAGGACTCAGGTCACATATGAAAGACAGAATCTGTGAAAGCTCTGACGGGAGGGAGAATTAAGCTTTGGGCCAGATTTTACTCTGTGAATTCTTGAGATGTGTTAGAGTAGCAAGGAGGCAGTGAAAACAACCTCTGGCTTAGATGATCAGGGAGGTTACCCTCACACACTGAGTTGGTGAGTTTGCCTCTTGGATATTTTGTTACTCGACAACCCAGACAGCAGCGTTTAGTCTTCTCTTTTAGTGTTTAAGTAATTCTATGAATGCTTCGTATGGAGATTCATTACAAAGCTTGATTCTGAGTTCGTTTTTTTCAGTCCTCTCTTCCCCACAGTTAGTGTTTATGTGGATTTTCCTCATGGTGATCTGGAGCAAAGGACGTCTATCTCCTCGTAACTAAACTGCAGCCCGTAAGACACAGTGTTACATAGCAAAGGTGAAAAGGGAAAAGTGAGGAGAACAATGGGATTATGAAAAAAATGCAGCAGGATCCTTTTCCTCTATCCAAGTCCTAAAATGAAGAAATGTTCCTCTTTTGTTTAACCAAGCGAAACTTCCTGAGGGATAAGAAAAAACAATTCCCACCATAAACAAGCTGTGAGTTATATTTGCAAATAACATTTTTGATTATGCTTTGCACATCTGATCCTCCCGCTGGTGGCAAAGCCTGTGAACAAGAAACCAATGGTTCAATGTTCATTGAGTGTTTATTGTCTGTTGTTTCAGGTTGTATTGGTAATTTGTTTAGCCATTATCTAATAGTAAAAGAAAAAGGTGAGAAGTTTGCTGATTGCTACTCTCAAATGTACAGATTTTAAGGATGCAGTTCTTGACATATTGCAGAATGTCATAAAGAAGTCTGTCAATGATGAAACTGCTACCCTATTCAGGCAGCAGTAAAAAATGCAGGAGCAAAGCCTGCAACCCCAAGTTTGAAACTGTGACTTGCACATCTAAAGCTGCTAAGAATAACCTTTATAATGCAAGGTGGTCTTTTGTTTGTTTTATTTAGTAATAAATTGTGGTTGTCTTATTTGCCCTCTGTCTTTGAGCTGTTAGGATTCACAGGAACACAAGTCCAAGTTTGTAATGTATTTGCTCTGTTTTCCACATACGACAGTGAAGATAAAAGTCAGAAATTATGTCTCTGTTGAAGTCTCAAAAAGTCTCTAGCTATTTAAGTGTTTTACTACCACTTTTTTCCGTGGTAGATTTTAAAGGTGATGAACTGAGGCAGAGAGATAAAGACCATCCTTCTCTTGCTTTTTCTTATTGCCTATGGTTGTGACTGTAAGCTGTATGATGCAGAGGACTGTCTTCATCTAGATTGCAATGTGTATAATACAATGCCACTGGGATATAAATAGTAAACAAGGGTGATATACAAATTCAGATAACTAAGTAGCTGCCTCTACCTTTGCTGCTTTGGGAATTTGAGATCTTGTCTTTAGTAGGGGAATAAGGCAGACATAAAAATTGAATCCTTTTTGGTTTGCAAGGAAGCTTTGTACCTTTTGTTTGAAAGATATTGTGAGTATTAAGACCCCAGGAGAAATTATATTGTGCGTGGCTCAATTTGAAAAATTGTTTCTTTAGGCATCCAGAGTACCAGTGCCAATTCCAGAAATTTTGTTGGTGTTTGGGGAAGGCAAACAAACAGAGAAAACTCCAACTTATGTTATAAGAAACCCAGGAGACAAAAAGTAAAAAAAACAAGCAACTTAAATCTCAGATATAAAGAAGATTCACGAGCTGCTACAGAAGCAGCCTATTTAAAGTGATCACAGCAAATTTTCGAGTGTGTGTGTTTCCCTGTCTATTGTTCTCATGGGACTTAGCTTGCTTTGATCTTTGATGTTGTACGGAGTCAACTTGAGTAAGAAAGTGCCGATGTTTGTGTTGAAATTCATGTGACCTATCAGCCAGCAAGATCCAGCATTTTTAAGAAAGAAGAACATTTTAATCTGAGAAAGGCATGTCCCAATCACTTAAACATTACAGTGAAAAAAATCCAAGCTTTAATCCAAACAGCTAAATAACAAAGGCAAAGTGCTGTACCTTGAGCTGGATGTCATTTGTTGCAGATTTGTTGAACCCTAATGCTGGTTGCCAGGATAAAGATGTGATGCATGTTTCTGTTTATATCTCTGATTTTATTTGGATTTCTCTATGTTCTTCCCTCTGGCAGAGTTGTTCTTTAACCTAAACATTTTTCTAATGCAAGCAAATACCTGCAATAATTATTTTCTTGCTGAAATAATTTATTTACTTATTACTCAAAACATTAACTAGATATATAAGGTGCACAGGCTTTTATCTGCCACAGGCTCAAATGGGGACTGTAATCATGTAATACTGTAAGCTTTGAAATAAGCTGATTTGAAACACTGAGTAGTTGTAGAAAGCCTTTGGTATAGAAAGAGGTGTAGCAGGTGTAGAAAGAGGTATAGCAGTAAAATATTTTTGAACTTTAGTGTTGAAGTTAATTCACAGGTTGTTCTCAGAGAAGGCACTTCACTGAAATTTCTTTTCAGTATGGTTCTAAATTTCCTATTTTATCATACCAGCCTTCAGAGTAAAAGAAGAAAACAAAAAAAGAACAAGCAGGATTTGTTTCCCTTTCCCTCACTAATATCTTTATGCTTTTGTTGGGAGTGGGCTGAGGGTCCTGTTTGACATGACAGTTTTTTCTCTTGTTTTGAGTCAATGCCCTCAGAACCACAATCACACTATCAGTTATTATCTTCCAGCCTCTGTGAACCCTTGTTGTCCCCAAGACACTAAGAAGCATCTGCATAATTTTTCTCTTTATGCTTCCTTCTTTCATATCCTCACCCAACCACTAAATCACAGCCAACGATTTCTTCCCACTCTACGGGTGCTTCCCTGGGCCCTCTGCCAACCAGCGCCTGCCAGACCCATGTCTGTGTATACACTGCCAGGCTGTCCTTCAAACAAGAGGGAAGTGGGAAATTATAGAAACACGCTTCCAGCCATCCACAGCATGTGTCTATGCGGGGCCTGTCAAATCAGCCAGCAAAATACTACAGGCACAGGCAGGATGAAAGTGGGAAAGAAATGACCTCCTATCAGCTGATGTGCAGTAACTGTGCACATACTCAGTCTGTGGCAGAAGCAAATCACAGTCACAAGTCTTTCCTTGCAGACATTTGTGCAGAGAGCCATTGCAGGGTAGCTGACACACAGCAACTTGTCACTCCATGGTAACTTGTCTGTGCCTGAGGTGTCTCACTTTTGGCCATGTTGCTAAGGTACATTTAAGGTTGCTCATGGCCACGGTAGAAGAGTGATGTTTGTATCTGAAAACATGTCCTGAAAATACAGTATCTTAGAGAACTACAGCTGGAGACCCCCTGCATAAATTTAATGGTCTGATCTTCCCTTAATGAGCTGCACTGGGAGCATAAGTAGGGTATCTGTCCTGATGGAAACTGTACAGGACAAAGCAGACAAGTGGGACACAGACCATTATAGGGCAGACTGTGCACAGTAGCATCTGTGCTGGGAAGTGAGTAATGTCCAACCTCCAACTGGGACCAGGGATGAGGGAGCGATAAAGCACCACCACAGGCTCTGGGGCCATTCCTGCTCTTCAGCTCCCTTCGTACTCTTTGCCTTTGTATCATTCTTGCAGCTCAGTGCAAGAAGACCACAGAAGCAGCACTTTTGCTAAGAGGAATGGAGAATTTCGAGTGGTAAATTTTGAGTGAGACAAGTGATATGTGACTGATGTGGTGGTTTGTCTGTGCGTCACTTGATCTATCTTTTTTGCTCTGTGAACCACCAGTTTGGCCACGGATTAGTCTTTCCAAACTCAGGCAAAATCTTTCTTAGAAGCAACCAAATGACAAAACCCAGAAAGTTTATAGCCCTTCTTGTGTCTAGATCATGGATGCACAAAACAATTGCTTGGGAATTTGGCATGCTTCAGTGCCAAAACAGAAACTTATAGCAGGAAACACATGTGGGCCAGGAAGAGGTAGGACCTACTGTTATTAGAGAAGTTTTTATTCTGTATTGCTGATTTCCTTGTTGGGATTCAAAGATCAAAGGAAGTCACTCATGATTTTTCCCGCCTTCAGTCCCCACTGTGTTTCTATCCTTCATCCAAAGATTTCAGTCCTCCAAGGTCTGCTGAAGGCTAAAACCAAATTGTAGAGTAAGCAAGTGAGCCCTTTCAATAGTTTTTCAGTCTTCCTAATTTTTCCTTGTGTGTCCACGTCCTTCAATCTCAAACTCTTGTCTCCATCTGAGTTTTTAGAAATCTGTCACCTCAGATCATTCATGAAACTTTCAATCTCTGTATGAAGCTTGAAGGGGATTGATTTCCTTTTCTAGTTTCGTATGTTGTGCTGAAGTCTTCTGTGAGTACCTTGGCACTCAGAACACAGCAGCAGCTTGCTATAATAAAATGTCTGAAGGCCTGATCTTTCCCTCTGAGTGTTGAACTTAGAGATCCCAAAGAGCCTCAGTGAACCTGTTTTCAAGTCCTGCCAGAAGCATTAACTTGCTGCTCAGTTTCTGAACCCAGCAGAGCAGGCTACTGCCTGCAGGCAATGTATCAGTGATATTTTAGTGCAAATTGTTAGCAGCAATTGTCCCCTTAACATGCTTTCGTTCACATAAAAAAAAATTGGTCTTGAAGCACACAGATTGAACTCCCTTCAAACAGAACTAAACCAAAGATGCCCTCCAGGAGCACCCTCATGCCCTGCTGCTGCTTGTGGGGTGGTATATACCACCTACATAGGTGGCACATGGCTGTTTCACTCTAGGAATCCATTCCTTTTACTCCTTAGTAATGCCACATGTAGGCATCCCTTTATTTGTCTGCACAAACATTTCTAGAGGTTTGGAATATAATTTCTTTTCAAGTTACAACTGCAAAACCAAAGGTTTAGGGAAGTACCTTAACTGACAAAGTTTAATTGAGAAGTCTGATCCACAATTTTTAGTGCAAATATCCCATTCACTGCCACCTTAGGAGAGGAGGAAAGAAAAATATCACTACTGGTTTTTGTAGGAGTTTTGTTATTAGTACTGCTGAAGTACTATAATTTTTTCATTCTTAACTCTGCTCTGAGTGGAAGAATTATCAGAATCTTATTGGTGCTCTTCAGAGGCTTAATTAGTAAATTAAGACCTTGTGGTAAATGAACCTTTACCATCAGAGATGGGGACAAACCTGTGGAACAAATCAAGGAAATAAAGGATGTTCTTTAAAGTATAGACTGGATAATGATCTACTGAAATCAGCGTACTGTTTTATAGATTCTATAAAGTTTACAGTTTCACCTTGAAGTCATATTATTCAGTCTTGTTAATTTTAGTTGGGTTCCTAGCTCATACTTAACTTGCCAGTGAGCTAATTTGTTCTTTTCCCATGTCCCAATTAATTTTTCAGTCACCTGGAAACTCTGCAGTTATTTCCAAAAGCTGGCAATAATTTTTGTTGCGTTTCATCTTTCAGAATCTTATTTGTCTATATTGATATTATTTTGACATTTTCTTGTTGTGTAACTTACTCTTCTTTGAGGTGCTTTGACATAATTTTGTGTCTTCCTGGAAGTATCAGGTGCTCCTCATGGTTTCTGATTAATGTTGTTTTGAGGTTGAGGTTATGACATGACACAGCTGTTGTGACAATTATGTCATCCTCAGGAGAAGGTAAATGAAGGTGGTTTCAGCTAAGCAAACATCTACAGCTGCTGTAGTCACCACTTAAAAGTCAGTCTTTGCTCAGTATGTACCGCTGACACCAACTATTTCAGAAATAAGCATTATTTTGTGATTACTGATAGCAAAATAGAAGACTTAAGTGTGTGTTATGTACCAAGGCTGATTTTTTTGAACAGGTGGTTACTGTGTTCACAGACAAGTTCACACAAGGCTGGTGTCATATATAGACACCATAATGCTTCTGGACCTGCCCTGAAGGCATTTTGCTGCAGTGTAGCTACTACTGGTCAAGAGACTTAGTTCATACTGAGGCTCTTCTGGTGCCATTTTATAAATTTATTCAGTCAATTCTTGTAATGGTTGTTCTAGCAAAGTTCTTGTGTGCAGATTCTTTTGCAAGCCCAGGAGTGGGCCCATGGAAATCTATCAGACAATTCACAAGTTTAAAGCCATTCGTTCCTAAGTGCTTTTGTGGAGTGAAGCCTGAAATCACTTTGGTAAGATCTATCGTGTGTTATAAATGTCTTTAACTACTAGTGACTTATATATTTAGGGAGTATATAACTTCATAGTTTTCCTCTCAAAGATCCCCAACTGCAATAAGTTTGGGAGAATAATTTCTCTTTGCCAGGAATCACTGGATGAAATTGTCCAGCTAATACATGCGGTGGTTACACAAGAGGTAATACAGGCTAGATGATGCCAGAAGTCCCTTTAGGCTCTAGAATCTATTAACTTATGGGATAATTTACAAATGGAACAATTTATGGAGTGAGACTCTGTCTACTGTGCATGAGGAATGAAACTCTGCATTAGTCATTCTGACAGAGCTTCTGTTTACACAGCGTCTGCATGCTTATTACAAAAGAGCAAGAATAAATTAGTGAAGACTGATGAATACTAATGTAGTATTATTCAGGCTATCTGTAAGCAAAAGTCTTCTTTAAATTTTATTTTGCTTTTTAATAGATTCCTTCTGCAACAAATGCAGCATCATGAAATATTGAAAACCAAAGGCAATGATCATGACATGGGGACATTGACAAATGAGAATAATTTGCAACAGTGGTAAAAGTTTAGGTAATTGCAGTAGCCTACAGCACTGCAGGTTGAGTTCTTCATAACAAGCTATTCTCACAGCTGTTTTCAAGGATCTGCTTACAGCAACAGACTTTTACATTTTTAGAAAAGGAGGGCAAGAGACATTATGTATGATTTCATCCCACTAGTTTTAATGAAATCTGATTAAGCTGGAGTCCTTGAACATTTACAGCCAAGGTATTGCCAGGGTCCTGAGGGCACTAACAGGCCTTAATGGCCCTGCCTGATCTCCTCCTGGACCTTTCCACACGCTGTCCAATGGGCCAGGGTCCCATTCCAGCTCCCTAGGGCTGTCAGTCCCTGCCCTGGCCATGCAGGAGCAGTGCTGGTCTCCAGCTCTCCACAGCACTGCCTGGCCAACCCAAGTCAGTGTCTCACCCTGGGTGCCCCTCCAGAGCCTTGTCCCGACCTGTGGGCCAGCTCAACCCTGGACCTGCCCCATCATGACAAACCTGCCTGATAACATTTGGTTGATCCCTGCTGCCCTCCCTAAGTTTGCCCCACTTGCCTGCATGAGAAAGTGCCCACACCACCTATTTCCAATGCCACAGAACCGGATGATTAAAAGGAAAAAGATCTCAATGATTTCATCTGCTCAGTCTCATGTTACCTGAGAAGCCAGTCCATTTCCTGAGCTCTGCTTCCAGGTCTGTTCTGAACATAGGTCTGTGTTAGGCAAAATTCAGCTTCCACAGGGAGGCAGGTACCTTCAGGGAGGGCTTAACCCAGTCTAGGATCTGTCTTTGGGGAGTCTCTTTCCTTCTCTTTGAACTGTAGTTCCTCAGTCTGCTCCCTGAAGTGCCAACAGCTGGGTCTGATGAATCTATCTCCAGTATTAGTCTCCATGTAGTTCTAGCAGTAGTTTCCATGCACTCAACTGCTTAGAGATTTGATCACCTTCCTAAAAAACAGCAGTTTCTAAATTCTGTCTAAATAAACAGCAATAAATACTTTAGCATCAGTTTTCATGGCAAAAGTTGCTGCTGTGGCTACAGAGATAGCTTTTGTTAGCCCAAAGAGAGAGAAGGATCCACACATATGTGAATTGGGGGGGAACCTGAGAAACACTCTGTTCATTTGTATTGTCTAGGCTATGAAACATGCTTGCTGCATGGGTCTGAAGTGTATTATGCCAAATTTGGAGGTAAAGTAGGTGCCAGTGTAAACTGTGTGTGAATAAAACAAATTTGCAAGGATGGGGTTACCATGAGGTTATATATATATATATATCATCCTGTAGGAATTTTATTTATTCTACTTTACTCCTGTTGAGTGGTTGCTCCACCTGCTACAGCTTCTCCCTCCTACCACAATCTTTCCCTCCTGCCACAATCTCTCCCTTCTGCTCACTAGCATGGCATTCATGGGCAATCATTTATTTGGATTCTTCCATTTAATTACCTCCAAAATCATCTCACCAGAATGCAGATCCAAACTCCATTCAGGTCGGTGGGAGTTTTGCCACTAACTTGTGGAGGTTCAGATCAGGCCCAGGTATCTCCCTGCCAGCACACACCACAGGCTCACTGCTGTAAGAATTATGGAGCTGATGCAGTGCTCCAGATGTAGACCAGAACCATGGCTTTATTCCCACCCAGAGCCTTACACATAGGGAAATGTGGTGTGAAATGAGATTCCTAGGAGGTGTTGCAAACCTCGCATATATCTGGACAGACCTGAAGCAGATGCTCAGGTGAAGGATTCAGCTGAAGATGCTCTGAAGGATTCAGCTGCAAAAGAAAGAGAAGGAAGGGTTCTGGTCCAATGACAAGGACATGCAAAGCCTCAGTGGTTCTGTGGTGGAAAATTATAAGAACGGGGTAAAGGAGAAAGTAAGGAGAACACATGGAAGGTGAGCAAATGAAAAAGACAGTTTGATTCGTTCAAAATTGTCTCATGCCATTTTAATTATCTTGACTTTAGCTCTTTAAATGCTAGACTCGGTTTTTGTTTCTCTTTTTGCTTTCTTGCTATTGCCCCTGGACTGTCACTGTCTCTTCTCCAGAGTAGATGGCATGCAGCTTTGGGTGGCACATGAAACGTGTGGGAAGTGGCAGATTGGAGGACTTGCCAAATTCCAGAAGGTCTCTGCAATGTGAATGCTAAACCAAAGCTCAGGGCTCTCTGTGTGTGGGCCTTTATTGTACTCTAGAGAGCTTCCCAGAGTATTTTTTCTTTAGTGAAATGTGTGTCTTCCACTTTGACTTCCTTGGGTTGTGCTCAAAAGATTTTGGCACCATTCAGTCTGACAATGGAAAGTACACAGATCCTGCTTAGCATCCAGCCTAGAAATAAAACCACGTGGAGAAATTTGACATAAGGGTTCCAGTGGGCTTCATTTGCTAATGCATTCACCCAGTACCTATCATGCTAAGCTGCTTCCCATCCTTCTTCAATGCTGTCTTAAATTAAATGATGAAGCCCTGATTTTGCTGCCATAAGCTTTTGGAGACTGATGGGTCTCTGGTGACTTTGGAAGTCTGCCAGTGCTGGATCCACTCAATGAGCAAGTAAGTGTAAAAGCCTGTCCTGTAAAGTGAAGGTGAATCAGTGATCCTCACCAAAGGAGCTTTTCTGTCTGGTGACACGAGGCCTTGGACAACATTTAGGAGATTGGCAGGGGGGTAGAAGGTAACCACAAGGAGCCCAAATGAAGAAATGTATCTAGGGATCAACTTTGATGTAGCCATGGTACTGTTCCCCTGCCACGTGGACACAGCTGTCACTTCCTCCATGTCCCTGCAGCTATGTTAGTGTTTCTAACATAGAAACTGTATGTTTCACTGTAACAGGGGACAGTGATATAAATGATAGTGATATGAATTATTAGAGATACTGAGCATTGACATTGTTCTCAATTTCTTCATTAAGAACAAGCACTTCAGATAAGCTGCCTACCTTTGAAATGGCTGGTGAGGGGAGAAACATGTTTGACATGTGAGCTATGTGTGCTGCTCTCACTTGTAGCAGCAGGTACTGGGAGAGATAGGGAGAGGTGTTGATCCCATGGGGACTCTTTGGATAACATTAAAAAGGAGCTTCAAGACCAGCCCTTTTCCTCCCTCTGTCTCTCTGTGACAGTCCTGGGGAGGTGGTCTTGCCTTATACAAGCTCATACAGGATTTGTGTGTATTTTTGGACTGAGATTCTTTTACTAGGAAGGTAATTATCTTCTGTCCCAGAGAGAGCTATTGAGGGCATACCTGCCACAAGAACAAGCTATCCCTACAGGAACCCAGCTGTCCCTGTGGGCCAGTGCCACCATAGTAACAGAGCTGCGTGTTTAAATTATACAGAGGTGGTTAATGAGTTTTCACCTTGTCAGGAGAGCAGCCCAAGGTTAAAGAGTAATGTGTCCCAAAAATGAGAGTGAGAAAAACTGATTTTGGAAAATATACAACTTGCAGGATGAGCCAGTATTTTAAAACTAAACTGTGACAGTATTTTTCTTTTTATGGAAGCAAAGCACAGCATTAAAAAAAGCAGGAGAGGGACACTGATTCTCAGTGCAGTGTGACAGCTAGAATACATTTAGCATGTTATTATATTATCAGTGGAAGTGTTTAATGAGATTTAGTAGATGTTCCCAAAGCTCTCCTGTCATGTTTATGTATTCAGATAGGGGCTGCATGAAGTGGCCTGTGATTTATTTGGCTGGCAAGCCAGGGCAAAGGGGGATTTCAGTGTTTCACGCTACATCTCATCAAGCAAATCTGCTTTCATTTTGGGTGAGATTATAAATGTTGCAAATTAAAGGAACAGAGCAGATGCAGTTTCTTCAAATTTTGGGAGGTACTTGTGTCTGCCACTTGACATTTTGTTTGGAAAGGTATCCCTACATATTATCAAGAGTGTACACATTTAATAGATGAGTATCCAGCTAATTGGTGGAGGCTGAAAAGAATCGTATTTACCCAAAAAACAAGAAAGGGAGAAAGATTTGTAACTGCTTATGAGAAAAAGCTTTTGGCTTTGAATATAAGGAGGTCCCATGCCTGCTATGTCATGTCCTCAAAGCTGTACTTCCCACATCACCCATTCTTTGAACACATGGATCTGAAGCTCCATCCTCTTCTCCCACCAGAAGAGAAGAATCCCAAATCAATACCACCATCCTCATTGCCCTCTTTTCCTACTCCTAATAGTTTCAGGTTGGTAGTCCCTTGTCTCCACTGCCCTGACTGCTTCTGACTCACTTTTGTGTGAGGCCCTGCAGAGCAGAGCCTGTGGGGGGTGGTGGGCTGGAAGTGTCTGACTCATGCTGGCACAAACTTCTAATGTCTCTTAATTGGCACTCACTGCTTGTGTAAAAGCTCTCACTCCCACCCCATTCACACTCCCACTCACTTTATTTCAATACATATCATATTCGATACATATACTCTAGTCCATTTTTGTTTTGTGACAGCCATATTTAAGGCCAGAGTCTCCAGGACACGTCTCTGCATTGCTCATTGAAAGCAAGACATGAGTAATATGCAAGATATATTTTTAGAGCTCTATTACTAGAAACACCTTAAATTGACTTGAATTTGCATAAGTCTAGAAGCTTGTCATAGGAAATCATCACCAGATTAAAGTGTGTCTCATGAGATTCTTCATACAAGTACCAGCACTACTCAGTATTTTTGCTACTGAGCTTGAAGCCAGAACAAAATTTGCAACTCACACAAAGACTGTGGAAAGACCTGTAGAGATAAGGAGGCAGACCTGTGGAGAAATCTGGAGTGCTAGATAAGTTGGCCTTGTTGCACAAAGTTATATTTAAGAGTAGTCAAACAGATGCTATACATAGGAAAACAGTGATGCTGATAAAAACTTAAGAATCCTAATGAGCGTGTGCTTGAATATGAAATTCTAGTTTGATGCTACAGCAATGATGTTCATAAGATGTATAGCTAAAAGAATGATGATTCCAAAGGGAGCTGAACTCTGTACTGAGCATGAGTAGGGTTGGTATTTGAAGGCCACTCCAGTTTATACATTCATGTTTTCAAAAAGAAAAAAAAAAAAGAATTATATAAATTTGTAGAGGTTGCCAAAAAGTCACATAGTTTTTCTGAAGGTAATGCTTTACAATGAGAAATATAAAGGGCATCTTCACTCCTGGATGCTCACTGAATGTTAATCTGTACCACTTTAGTTGTTTATGCTTTGCCTGGTCCAGGATGTCCCAGAATCCCAAGCTGAAGGGGATTGGGAGTACGATCAGGGCAGGTGCTGATGGATCTCTCCCTATTGCCATGCTTTGCTCCGAGCACCTGCTATTGGGCCAGACAGAGAGTGGGGACAGGACACAGGACTGGATGAACCATTGCTCTGCCCATGCATGGCTGTTCTTGTGTCCCTGACAGTTTGTCCAAGTCTTAATATTTCCTTAAAACAAAATTGAACTTTTGAGCTGATTGCAGGGGTAATAATGAAAAAAAAATCCAGAGCTTATGATGAACAAGGTAACACACACTGGAGTACCTAAGAGTTCCTTTTGCTCTAAAATCTGTTTCCATTTGCAATGCTAAAGTCTTGAGGTTAATTTTTAAGAGATGGTATGAAGTAGATATATAAAGACCTGAGTTTAGCTGCATGGTAAAGGGACAGCTTGTTTTAAGTTCTTAAAGGTATCTTCTCCTCCTAAAATATGACAATATCCCCTTCAAATGACACACAAGATGAAATGCCTACACCAATTTTTGCTTTGTATCCAGGTTGGCGGACCTGGCAAAACACTGCTCTCTACAGCTCTCTGAAAGGTTACTCATCTACCCATCTTACTATTATGGAGATCTCTTGCAATATCTCTCCAGTATGTGTCTACAATCAGCTTCAGAGAAGCCTGGGGGTGCCTCTGCTGCCACGGAAATAGGGCAGGATGGGAACTAGGTTGCTATTCCCTGCCTTTGTTCTCTGCTGCCTAGGGTGCACTGCAGCATGAAGCATCCAAGTGATCAGACCTTCAGAGGTCCATACCACACAAGGATGCTAAAAGATGAGCATTGCAATGGCACATAATGGTAAATTGTTAGTGTTCTTTTTCCAGGATCTAGGCATTAGCCTCTTCGTGCTGTATTTCCTCATCTGTATAATATATTTCACAAATACTACATGAAATAGTGGGGGTAATACGAGATTAAATATGTTCAAATTGTTAAAATATGTTAATTTGTGAACTATTTGGATAATCTGATTTGGTGATGGGGACCTTGCTAGTGCCTTGGGCAAACAGCTCCCAAGATTTGTGTGGTGCCTACAGCTGTGAGTCAATTTGGAGAGATCAATCAAGTAGCAATGGAAAAAAGTGCTCCTGGGATCACACTGACAGCTTTACATTTCTATTTGGAAAATCTTCTTTCCAGATTTAACGAATCCACTGGTCACAAAAGTTCACAGAAGTGCTTGGTAGTGATAAAGCTTAGATGCAATACTTCTGGTGGAAGGGTGGATAGCCCTGATGTCTCCTCCCAATATTCTTAGTTAGTGTACCTTAGTCATTGTCAACGAGATTCATGGTCAGACACATGGGGGAAATTGTGTGTGTCACTACTTCTTCCTTTAATGATATCAGATGCATGTTAACTGGCAGTGTGTAGACACTTGTGTCCTATAAAACAGTATTTAAATCCAGCTCAGAGAGAAAGAACACAGCTGCTTAAACATAGACCTTCCTCTCTTGATTCATCTCTCTATTGAGATTCTGTATTTTATAGTACATTGAGTTTTCTAAATGTTGTTGTTTTGCAACATCTTTAATGCATAGTGTTTTATGATGGTGCCTTAAGAAATAGTTGTCAGTGACTGCAAAACTGTTGCAACCATTAGTTTTGCCAGTTCTGTAATTGTTTAGTAAAGGCAATCACCTACTGCTTTTATAATAAATTTTTACTGTTCAGATCACATTTGCACTCATTTATTTCATTACTATGAACCTTTCCAGCTGAGCTTATGCAATTTGCCAAGTTATGCTCCTAGATGTAATAATAAATGTTTAATGTCTGAAAAGCAAGTGAGAGGCCTGGTTTCTCTTTAATTTCCATCAATAACATAATCACTTGCACTACATAATACCATGGGATATATTTGAGAGATATGTTGGATTTGCCAGGTAGTGCTTTTTTCTGATGAGGAGGTTCAGAAAACGTTTTCCTATGTGTTTAGAAAAAAGCATGTGACAGAACTGCATGATCTGGCAATGTTCATAGGTGGAGAAGCACAACTGAAGCATCAGAGAGACTTCTGGAGCCCACTGCCACTTTGCTACAATTTTGGCTGGAGACATGAGAGTGCAGGTTAGATTACCACACATCAGAAAGCTTATGGTTCTTGAACGTATATTCTGCAATCAGTAAAATTTCCCATTTTTTTAAACATCTCATTGCAATGCAGCAAACACCAGAACGCCTCTTCTTACATTTTGTGTACCTTTGCCATATTCTTTCTGTCTTGCAGATGTTAGGGTGTGATTGCCACAAAAAAGGAGTCTTTCTGTGTTTTCTGTTTGGAAGATGAGCAGCAACCAAAGGTGTACTAAGCCTCTAAACGTAACAAAGCTAAAAATAAGACATAAATATTCACAGCTAAACGTTGTTGTTTAAGTCTTACATTGTGTGCATATTAGTAGGAGTGCAACTGGAGCTTGGGTTTGTATTTTGCAGTATCTCATTCTGCGATGGTATAATAATGTTGGAGTTTAGTGTTTGTGGTGCAGACAGCTCCCCAGCAAAAAGCTTACATGTATGGGCAGCATTTCTGTTTCCAAATCACTGGAGTCAAAAGCAATTTGTCATTTGGCATTTATTTCAAATGAAAAAAACCTCTGGAATCTCTCTGGTAGATAAATAGTCACAGGACTTGAGTTTGCCTAGTAGGTGCAAAGCACATAACATTTCTAACACACCAAATTTGATGCTTATTTACAGGTGAAGCAGGCTGTTTAATCATCTGTTATTTCTAAAGCGTGTGCTTTCTAGGACAATCAGCATAATTTAAACAGATGAGGGGAGATTGGAAAGTGGTTTGCTTTCAAATTTGTAGGAAGATTTCTACTTTACTTCCCATGAGGTTTGGATTTGTGGAACGGGAGTGAGTTACAAATATGTTTTATGCTTATTGATTTGTGATACTGTTGCTCAGAATGCATCCAGGCCTTTCGGTGTTCCTATTTCAAATTATTTGTATTAGGCATTGAAAACTAAAGCTTAAGTCTCAGCTGGGCTGGAAAACAGGAACTCTATCCCATGAAGAGATGTTGCGGTTCCAAAAAATTTTTTCATTTTGTGTCAAAATGAAACTGCCAACTTTTCAAAATACATTCATTAAGAATAATGGGAGGTGTAATGACAAGGGTGCTCTGTTGGGATGCAATGCTTAGAGGTGTCATTGCTTCCCTGATTCAGGCACAAGCAGGGCTGGAACCTGGCCTTTGCGTCAGCCAGGATGGTTACTGGCTATTCTGGGCTTTCACTGACTTCTCCCTGACATGGCATCTAGAGGCTGTTTCCATTTTGACATTCATGATACACAAACAACATTCAGATTTTGCAGGTCAGATGAGGTCTTTCTGTCTCTGGCTTTTAGTAAAACATTCACCCCTACCTGGACTTCTTTCAGGTTTCTTGAAATAAATACAGTTCTGAAAAATCCCTTGGTCTTGCCACAATGGAGTTTTCTCCATCAGCTCTTGATTTTGTTCCATGAGTCTCTGACAGCTCGAATAAACCACTCCAGCAAGTAACTTCACCTTTTCTCCCCTGGCTTAAGAGAGAGCTTAAGAGAACTTGTGGAGTTACCCATGGAAGATTACTTGCTGGATATCTGGAGCTCCTAAGTGTGTGGAGCTCCAGATAAACAGTGGCAAAGTTCACTCACTGCTTGCATTCTGATTCCCCAGTAAAACGTTCCCTACTCTGACATTTTAACAAATGCTAGTTGTACAAAGAGTGGGCCGTGGACAGTCCTGGTGCTGGTTTGTTTCTCTTTGCTGTTTCCCTCTCTGCCAGCTATACCTGCCTCTTCTGTCTCACATGCACATCATAGGGCACGGGCTGTACCATTTTAAACAGGCTAGTCCTAGGACTTCTGCATGCTAACAATTTCTCACACTAATATGAAACGTATTTATGAGTCTCAGCTTAGTAGCACTGCCAAGTTTCCTCAGTTTAAGCAAATAGAGAGCAGCTTTCCTAGGGTAAGATAGATTCTCATGCCTGATTTACACTACAAACAAAATCCTTATCCCAAAATATCCTATTGTGTGGCAGAGCTGAAATGGAGATAGACACAGATCCAGTCAGTAGGTTTAAAATTGAGAAGGAGTTTATCTTCAAGTCAAAGTAGCAAGCACTATAAATTTTTCTTTTTATGGTCTTTTTTTAGAGTCATCTCAGCTCTGTTAAATAATAGACTCTGGTCCTGCAGAAACATGGTGAGCTTTTTTGGTGGGTGTTGGTTTGTGTTTTTTTGTTTGTTTGTTTGTTTTGGACATTGATTTAAGGTGCACAATGTAATTTTTAAGGCTTTTAGTAATTTTTTGAGGCTTTTAGTCTTTTATGTGAAAGATCTTAAATTTGTTGGAGCATGTTATAGATCTCTTTTTTTTTATGGCTTATATTTGTCAGTAGCACCAGAGTGGATGTTATTTATACCTTGTTGTTATGCTCCTGAGACTCTCTTTCCTAGATTCAAACAAAAAAATCAATCATTTCATCTGGTCTTTGGCATCTTGCAATAGCAACAGGAAAATTGTATTTTAGTACATTGAGAAGAGATAATACAACAGCTCTAAATGTTCTGGGGCCACAGCAAGGACAAGTGATGGAAACTGAAGAGGCAGTAATAAGTAGGACCCTCCACCATTTTGCAGAGAGTGGTGTGATTCATATAATAATCTGAAAAAAAGTCATTAAGATATCATTATCTCCTTATGTATTTTAAATTAATCCACTGAAAACCTTGCCAAAATGTAGACTTCAAATCTTATTTATTGCCTCACTGGATATCTTGCTGAAAATCCATGAAAAAGATGGGTTTTGTGGGATCTCCTCCCCTCCCATGTACCATAAGAAATGTGGGGAAACATGAGCAATGTCAGCTAGACAAAAAAACCCAAAGCACTGTATTTCTTATGGTGATATTTATGACCCAGCTGTGTATAAATGCAATAGATAAAGAGAATCTGGAGAAATGTAAGTAAGAGGGGAAATAGATGAGTCCAGATCTCTGCCTCTGTTCTTGGTGCACCAATGTGCTCCAGAGAATGAGAATCAGGACCTCTGACTCCCCCCTGTGTGGGTCCCTTGACTCCTGGGCACAGGCTCATGTTCAGTCTTTATTACTGGCTGCTCTCCTTCCAGGCACCATTGAATGGTTCACTGCCCTGTGGAGCAGAAAAAATGATGGAAACATCAGTAAGAGCAGCCCTTTTCATGGGAGGTGAGAAAGAAGAAAGGTCAGAAATCAGAAAAGTGGCCTGAGCAACTCATGGACAGCAGTAAATAGTATTTGTGCATAGCAAGACCCTGATCCTCTATCAATGGCAATACCTGATCATGTCAGTGGTGTGGGGCCTCAGGAGAGAGAAGCAGAGCTCCAGCTGGGAGGGTGTGCCTTGTGATGTGTGTCTGGTTTCAGATTTGCTTGCTGCAGCTAGAGCTGAGCCAGGGATAAAAATGCTGCTGTTGGTAACTTGTAAATAAGAATTCACACATGGTGCTAAGCCAGAGTGTTGGTGTTATTTCCTTGTTCCTGTTATTGCTAAAACTTCGTGCATATCAAAAAGCTGAGGTGATTGAAAGAGTTAGAAGTGTAAGAAAGAGCTTCAGACTTTGAAGTGGGCATTTGGAAGGTTTTCTTCTTCTTTGGTCATAAACCAGCTTTCATTTCTACACAAACACTGAGGCACTTGGGATTTATTTTATGGCTGATAAAATGAATTGGAATTTGCCTGTTCGGTGGCTGCTTCTGCATCCCATGTGTGCAGAGCAGTCCTATTGTCTTTGACAAGGATATTACTTGAGAAAGGTAATGGTCATTGACACAATAATGTCTTGCTGCCTGCCAGTTATTTGCAGTGTTTTTTTCTTAACAGATTCCTGTACACTTGAGATACAGCTTTTTTGGGTAAATTCATCATGTAGGGTAACTAAACATCAGCACTCAAACTTTGCAAAGGAATTTTCATGCTTCTATGTTCTGGCTCTTTTGTTTTGCCTTGAAGGAACCAGCTGGGATTGGAAGTAGATGATTTGAGATTTGACAAGACAATGTTAAGTCTACTGCCCTTCTGCTGCTTTTGCTTGCAGTTATCAGAGAGTCAGGGAGGAGGTGAGCAGCCAGGGGCAATGCAGGGAAAACACTGGGTGATGAACAGGACAGTGATGAAACATTAGTGAAAGGAGTGATGCATAAGGGAAAGCTTTTCCCTAGGGAGGGACCTGTGCTGGAGTAATGACCTTGTGCATACCTGAGATGAGAGTTAGCTGAGAGGAACAGTGGGAGAGCGGGAAAGAAGGGATGATGAATTGGAAATGGTGAGAGGCATGATCCAGACTCTGATGAGCAGAGCTGCTTTGGTAACTGCTGTGATTGTAAAGACATGTCTGTCCACCTGCCAGGGGCCTGATAGCTCCCATAGAGTTGGCTGTGGGTGGATAAGGTGGGCCGTGAAGAGGGAGAGCTGGAGGAGCAACAAGAGGATTAGGAACACATGATTTTATAAACAATTTATCTTTAGAAAGATTACTGCCATCACAGTCCTCTCTGCTGAGCCAGCTCCTGACCACAATGTCACCTTTCCATAGCCCTGCGTGAAAGATTTGGAAATTTAAAATGACACAATTTCTACATATTCCCTCAGGACCAATCAAGATTCCCAGTTCAATGTTCAGTAAATAGGCTAAAACCGAAGTAAACAAGTCTCAGGCCTCCAGCTGTGGTGGCACAGGAACTCTCACTCATTCAATGGCTCTGTAGATCTATCCCTCTTCCCTTTCTAATTTGGCAGCAGCTTCAGGAGACTTGTGATGTCTAAGGATTTGTTGAAGCTGTGGTAATTGGTGAAATGAAACAACTGACAAACTGGCAACAACATTTTAACCTTCTTAAAATACTCATAGACTTTCAAGATATGCAAGGTTAGTGTGCCGCAGAAAGTGTGCTCAGTAATAGCTTTGGATATATAGCCAGGTTTGTCTGCCAAGACTTGTGGTCTGAACTGCTGCCAATATTCTAGTGGTGAAAGACATTCTAATAAGACAACAGCTTATTAACACACTTGTGCTTGTAAAGTAGCAGAAAGCTGTTTTCAAGAAACTTTCAAAACCAGAAATAAGTTTAAAACATTGTATTTTAGCAAAAGTGAGATATTACATAGAAAATGCGTCAAAATTTGTAGAAAAAATAGATTTTACATAGTAACGTACTTGAGCAAATGACAGGTTATTTTCTCTTTTCAAATCATCTGCAAAATGTTTTACTTCAATTTCATATAGCTTACTCTGAAAAGTGATATAAATTTACGGATTTTGGCTCCAAAACTTTTGGGTTTAGTATGGCTATTTGTATGGGTAGGCAGAACTCAACTAGTTCCTTGGAGATGGATTTGTGTATTCCAACCTGTAGATGTATTTTTTTTACACTTGAGCTGGTTCTTTTGACTCCACTTAAAGCAAAGAAGGCAGCACTCTCAATCTGTAGTTCACCTTGTCTCGATGAAATCCATTAGGTAAACTGTTCTCTGAGATGATACTGTTGCTCTTGGGTTTTAAGTTTTGGAAGAGCAACCTGTTTGCTTGGACTGGCTTCAAAAGAGTCTCCTCCTGGACAGATTCACCCTTGGAGGCTCTCATCCCCCAGTCAGGCCTTCATCCTTGGACCCCAGGTGATTTCAGATACCCTTGGAGTAGGTCACAGAGTGCTTTGACAATAACAACCTGCTTTGTGAGCTGTTGTAGAGCAAAAAGTGCATTTTGGATGCTCCTATCTTAGCACACAGCAGTAGTGTGAGACGCTGTTGTGTTTTCCACCAGGCTGGGCTGGTGAGCACAGGTGTAATGTAATGCTGACAGACATGCAGAAGGTGATGAAGTTATTTAGCTCTGGCCACATTGCTGCCTGCTGAGGTGAGACACGGGGCCTTAATAACTCAGGCAGCGAAGGAGAGCGGTCTGATCAAACTTTGCTAAGTACTGAAGAAGCTCTTCTGGAAATCAATACTGTTCATGCCCTGCTCTGCCCTTTGAATGGTATCATTTACTCAGAATATAACATTGCACCTAGTGCTGCATCTCGCTGTCATTGAAGCATTTCTCAGCACAAAGCTAATGGCTTCTATAGCAAAGGAATCTGAGACCTAAAAGTAAAAAGAAAAAAAGAAAAAGGTGACAGTCTTTGAAAAGCTGCCAATTCAAAGATATATTTAGAATATGTTGTAATAAAAGAACTGTCATACTGAAAAGCAAAGGCTTTGCTTTTTTCCTTCACGTGGTCATGGTTCATGAAAGTGAGAATACAGCATGACATTTTGGTTTCTTTTACACCCAAAAATTAAACAGGTTGAAGATGGTCATCTTGAACTTAGGTCAGTTTGGAAATCACTCTGATAAATTTTTTTCAGCCTCCAAAAGAGGATGGTTACTTGAAAACTTTGTGTGGGATTGCTTTTGGCACGAAGAGAGTCAGTCCTTTAAAGCCTGCCATTTAGCTCTCTCATTCAAGTCCCTGAATTTATCATCAAATGATTGTGAGCTCAAAACCTTTCTGTGCCTGAATTCCAGTTCCAGACCAGCCACTGAAGAGGTTTTCTTCCTGTGCACAAATTCCAGTACTGGAACTTAGCTCCACGTGTCTGTCAAGGATGTGTGGGTCAGGCATGGCTGAGCTGGGATTGCGAATTGGGCTGGAGTGTGCATTGCCCAGTCTTGGCTAGACTGTGTCTTTCTCACCTTCTCCATACTACACTGAACAGGCAATAAACAAACCTCTTTGTCGAGTACTATCTGTGCACTCAGTAACCACAACACTGATCTTTGGCAAGCCCATGAGAAACTCACGAAAATTTGGAAGAAACTGCTCTAGTAGGGAGCAAGCATGAAAAAGAGAGATTGTTAACTGATGAGCAAATCTGTTCTGCAGATACTTTAAAAAGTGAGAAAACCTTGGGCATTACAGAAGAGGTTTACGTTAGCCAAAAGTGCTGCTGCTCTTGCATCTGAGCCTCTAGATACTTAATTAGGTGGCATGCTGTATACAGAAGAGCTAATGGAGCAACAAATGATTTTAGTAAAATCTTTCGTGCTTTGAGATAGTAGAAGTTGCTGGCACAGGCACAGGGAGAGGCAAAGGAAGTGTAATGTTTGAGGTCTGCTGTGACAGCTTCAGAGTTCAGTTCTGTGGACTTACAGTAAGACCTGCTGTCACTCCTGTAGCTCAGTGAGATGTGAAGGAGGTGTTGTCAGGGGTGCCACACATCACAGCTCATTGGAGAAGGATGGCCAATGAGGCAAGAAGATTGAGAGCACTGTCACTTGTATGTGTGGAGGCACACATCTTCCCACCCAGATTTTGTTCAGATGAAATCTCAAGGATGACTGCATAGGACAATCAATCAGGTTCACCCTACTGTAGTGGGGATAGTGTTAAATAAGGTGAATGTACTTATATCCACTTATTCTGAAGGGATGATGAAACAATCTTCTAAGGACAGACTTGTACCTGCAAGACTATTGTGGTGGATGAACTCATTTTTGCTACACTACTTTGCAGTCTCTCAATGTCATCCATTCCTTCTGCCACTAATAAAAATTACTATTTCCATTGGCATAATATTTCTTCTTCAGAAACCCATAAATGAAGCCCTGTGGTAAGTATTGTGCAAAACAGAACCTAGGTAACTATATGCAGAAACTTTCCAGAGATTATGAGTGCCATCAATTATAAATGACACTATTATAAGTAAATGTAACACCAAATATTTCAGGTGACCTAGAAGATTTACTTGTGCTGCACACCTGCTCTTCCTTGCAGTGTTCTCAATTGCTGAAAAATACATGTACAATGCACCTTTTCTCATCTATTTTCCAGGTCCTTCTCTGTCTAATGAGACTTGAGAGCAGGCAAGTTTTTTTTACTGTAAGCACTATGTCACCAAAAGTAGATTAATTGCCAAATGATAAAATTAGAAATATTGAAGCGGGCTAGCTTGATGGATTCTAATTAATTATGGACACCAATGCTATAATCAGAGATTGTTCATAGCATAATGGAGATATTTTTTGATTTGGATAGTCTTTCCCCTTCTGGTTTCACACATACAGTTTCAAAAAACTGAACTTGGGAAACATAATTCAAAACCAAGAATAACTTCTCTCTGTTATAATCAAGCTCCCTTTTATGAAATGACTTGGTGTAAAGTGATCATTTTGTGTGGGCAACTTGTGTGATGTTGAGCACATTCATCTATCTCATGACTCAATTGCATATTATCATGATCTTTAGTGGACTGAAGTCTCACACACTTCATCCCAATGATGAGAAGAGGTGGACACTTGCATGGATGTGCCATGCCCCATTAGATGGGATGCATATATTGGAGACTTAGTCACTAGCTGGTTGAAAAAAAGATTTATATTCCACAAAGGAAGCACTGAAACAAAGGGCAGGCAAAACCCTTCCCAAAGGGTGGAAACAAGCGTTCCACCTATCCTAGGATATTTCCTGGCCTTTGGCTACTGTTTCATGTGTGCTTGTTTAAGGGCAGAATTTAGTAAGTAGCACCAGCAGACTATCACAGCTTGAGCATCCAAGTGGCACAGGGAAGACAAGGTCCACTAGAAACACTAATGTAAGGCCAAGTCACCTCCCTCATGGCTTCAATATGTGCTGTGCCACTGTCACAGAAGTTTTTTTATGCAGTCTTAGACTGCCTGAGCATGTATACCTTCCCAAATTACCAAGTTGTATTATAATACAATTATGTTTTTTCTCAAATGTGACAAGTATTTGAGTTAAATGTATTTCAATCCAAATCAAAATCCTCTGATCTCTCAACTTAGTTCAGCCTCCCTCTCAAAGTTCTGGCTTTGCTTAAGCCCATGATCACAGAGATACCAGGTGATCTCCTTTTCTAAGAATATTTTCAGTTCAGCTAAACCTGATGGGTAGTAAAAATCTGGTCGGAAGCCAAAACTCATGAGAGTTTCAAGTCAAAAAAGGTTTTGACAAGTTCAGCTCCTGAATGTATGGCTGTTCTCCTGCAATCACCCAAAATCAGAAGTAACAGTTTTCTGTGAGTGAACGTAAAAGTGACAGGAGATTCACTATCACATAACACTTAAATTTGGCTTGATCATCCAGTTCGTACTCAACTGAGTGGTTTTTTTAAATTATTCCTGCAAAAAGTCTCAGTGCTCTGAGAAATCGTAGAGAATTAAAAACCAGTATGTATTTTTTCTGCACATAGCTGGGTTATAAAAGTTAGAATATTAATTCTTATGTAACACATGCAATGTTTATTTTTCCATATTACCTTATTTTTTTATAAACCCTTTGCCATGGGATGGTGATGTGTACCCTTTCGATTACATTGAACTTGGCCTTCCCAAGCCTTCTGTAGGAATTTGTGAGAGACCTGATTTCCTAGCAGTGTGTTGTCAAGGAATTCCTAGAATACCCAGTAAAGTACTGAAATATAATTTTACTCTGAGATACGTAGAAGTACATTAAATTTATATCGATTGGAGACCCATGGCCTTCTTCCAAAGTACATATTTCTTTTTCATTTTTTATGGGCAGGCAATTAACTTTACTTGATTTAATATAAATTGAAGTTTTTAATAGGTGCTTAGGTTTCCTGCCTTGCAAAGTGCTATTAATTACATCTTTCCAAAATTATTGCATAGTCAGATATTTGAGATATGTATCTGATGTCAGACAATTCTCAGGTGAGGCAATTACAAATGCATCACATATAGTAAACCAAATCTTTGAGAAAAATCCAGAACACCTAATGTTATGCCAGGAAACAAATTCTTAGGGGGAAATCCAGCCTTTGCAGATAAGGAATTACCTTGGCTCAATAGAGGACTTTTACAGAGCTTGCTAGAGTGAGGCAAGATCATCTGTGCTCATCTGCCCTATGGTTGACAGTGCTTTGAAGGGAATGTGGAAGTAGCTTGGAGAAGCTGGGCTTCTCCTTGAGATGCCATGAACTTGCACAGCCTGGTATGTCCTTAGCAGGAAGGTGACAAGTGGGTCATGGCACTCTTAAGTACTAATGGAAAGGTAGCAGGCCAAATCCAGAGGCATGCCCTGGCTTCCTCAAATGTAGTGGTGAAGCTGCAATTCAGAGCTAAGTGCCCAGGAAGCAAGGACGTTAAACCACAACTTGTAGAGCTCTACCTGGTACAGTTTTGGTAATGCTCACTACTCTGTTGGTACACCAGTGAGTATAGAAGGGAAGTACCTCATGATCCTTGCTCTCTGTGTACAGCCTTTCTTTTGGAGGGCAGTAAAACCAGGGGAGATTCTAGTGATACCTGTAATGTGCAAAGTGACACAAGGATGTTCACAGCTGCATACCTGTCTTCACCTGAATACCTTTTGAATTGCACTTCAATTAAATTTAGCAATGAAATTGGGGACTGGAAAGCAAATAGCACAGTTTCATTGCAGCCTCAGAAATACCCAGACCTCCAGAGGAGAGAGCTTTAGAATAAATTTCTTCTTTTAAAAATCAGAAGAGTTAAATGTAATGAATGATATTTAGTTCTATTTCCTCTTTCAGGCATCTGAAATAGACAGCTCCATGCAGAAAAATTACCCAGTTTCCCCTCAAGTGATCTTTATTTGAAATCTAATAGTGCCACAGCAGCCTTCTGTGCTCAGAGCTGGAATGATTGACATGGTGTTATGACAGCTATGCTATGAACTGTGTGAGCTGTCTCCAAGATTTGCTTTGTATTCACAGCACCAGTGCTCTCAAACCCATAAACGACATAATTAAACTGAAACCATAGAGATGTAAATTAGAACTGTGTCAGACTGAGTTTTCAGGTGCTCTGCAGGCTGTAGGGAGCCACATGTGGATGGAAAGGTGGAGGACCTACAAACATCAGGCTCCAGGTGTTTGAGAGAGAGGTGTGAGAATGTGCTACACACACTCAAATGCACTCTTAGTCTGTCACCAATAGCACACATTTCATGGGTGACAATTGGGCCAATAACTCATCTCAGGGTGTTATATTTCTGAATCAAAGTCATAGCAGGCAGTCCAATAAAGGAGGCTTTTTGCCTTTTTTTTTGGCTCTGGTTTTGAGTAACAGAATAGGAGATGTTTTCTTGAGCGTCAAGAAAAGTGGGGAAAATATAGCAGGGAGACCAGAAAAGAGTAAGGAGTTGTGATATGAGGAGTGGCTGTTCTCCATCACACATACCTTGGCAGCAGTGCAGTAAAAGTGGCTCCTGCACCTGGAGGAACTTCATCCTTTCCCAGAGGTTTCTGTAACACTCTGGTTTCGAAGACATAAGCTTAACTGGGAATATTACCTTTATTTAAGGCTTCCAAAAGATTTTGCCTTAACTAACCTTTTGCAAAAAGCCTTTTGTTTGTTATTTTCTTTGAATTCACATCCAGAGAAAATGCTGCTATGCTTTCTCTAAGAGAGTTTCTTTTGATCTAGTGAGAAAATAGGCGTTTTGGCAAAAGGGTTTACAGAAATAACATACAGCCAAAAAAAGCATTCCACTATAGCACTAGCAAACATCAATCCCATACAATTTAGTGAAACACTATTCATCGGTTTTAAGTTATCCACAAAAGAAAGAAAATTATAAAGGAAGAAAAGAGATAAATGAGTGAAGAAGGAAGAAAGAAAGGGAGGAGAGAAAAATAGTTACCACCAAGAGTCACACATCGCCAAGTCTTAGTGCAGAAGGCTAAACACAAAAAAAGGAGGCCCTGTGCAGCTGCTTATATATGGTTTGGCTGCCAGGGCCACTCCCCCAGGCAGGACATCTGGTCCACCAACCATTCAATGCCCTCAAAGCCAGAGTGAGAGATGTTGCAGCGAGTCAGAAGCTCCAGGGGCTGTGGTGTGGGTGGGCTGCCGGGCAGGGCCTTTCTAAGGGACAGCTGCCCCACAGGGGCTTCTGGCTCTGCCATGTGCTTTTGCAGCAGCAGGGCTGGCCCTGTGCTTCAGAACCAACCATGTGGCTGCAGGCCTAGCCCTTCCTACACATGTACACAAACACACACACACACACACACTAGCTGGTTTGTTCTGACCCAAACGATTAATGAAGTGAGATTCACATCCAGGATCTCACAGCTTCTTCCCTCCAGACTGGGCTGGTTGCCTTTTTTTTTTGCCTCTATGGATTCTGGAAAGATCCACAAAATGATCCATTTTTAAGAAAACTGTTTGTATCTCTTGACAGAAACAAATTTTGACATTACAAATGTTTTGTTCAACCAGGTAATTTCACAGATCTGCTTTAACCAGGACAGCTGAGTCTGTAGTTCAAGGATACAGTAGATCTTACTTGAGGGCTCCTAGCTCAGATTGAAAACAGAGCATCACGGTATCAGGTGTTCCCCGGGGCACTCTGCTTCTTCAGAAGTCTGGAATGGGTTAATTTGCACCCACCAGCTTTGTGCCAGCCTGAAGCTTTGACTTATCTATCAGAGGCCTGAGAGTGTGGAACTATAGGCTGAGCCCTGAAAGTCATCATTTCCAGGCATCTCTCCTTTGGAACCTACAGCTCTGATACGTGGCCCTGATTATGGAATTGCAGCATTCATGGACCAAACCACTGGTCTTTTTAGTGCTAAAGTGGATAACAGGAAGACAGACCTGCATTGACTTCTTGAGTCAGGAGCAGTGCCTTTATATTTACTACTCTTTGAAAAAATGTCTCTTTGGCTTTGTCTGGTCTTCCTTGGAGCCATGAAAAATCTCACTACCTGCAGTGTCTTGCAGCAAAGAGCTCCACAGCTTGTCATGCATTGCATGAAGGAACACCTCCCCATTGTTTTGAATCTGACATCCGGTAAATTTACTGGACATTTTGTAATTTCTGTATCAGTGAGGCAGTGAGCATAATTTCCTATCAAAGTCTCCACTCTTTTCATTTTGTTGAGAAATGCTCTCATCTACTTTCTCTGCAATGTCATCTCCAGACTGAAGGGTCATTGTCTGCTCAGTCACTCTTTGCACAGAAGCCTTTGGCCATCCTTCTCCCTTCTTTTTGTCTCTCAGTTCCCCTTCATTTCTGAAATGGAGAGCTGTGCAATGCATGATATGCTGACAGCCAGCATTAAAATCCCTGGCTGTGCATTTCCCATCTCCATTTCTTAACTTCCCATTTGACCTTTCCTGAGCACTGAGTTGTCATTTTCACAAAACTATCTCACTCGGAGATCTTTCCCAAATACCTAGTTCAGGGTTTATCACTCTATCTGCAACAGAAGAATTTTTTCCCATTTGCATTAATTTCTGCTTGTCTGCATCAATTTGCATCTTCCATTTTATTATCCTTCACCAATTGCTTTTGTATGTGCTGTACCAAAAATCACTGGGAAATTTCATCCCTTTTTCTGGATAGTTTGGGAAATGATCCATGTGATGAACCATCCCTTGCCTCTCTGCAAAGTTTCTGGGCATGCCTGAGCACTAGAAACCATTGGCTTTGTCTAAGTGAGATGGCAGGGAAAATGCTGAGGACTGACACATATCTTAAACTTCATCACTGTAGGGTTTGAGGTGTAAGTATGAGAGAGTTCTCCCTCCTCTCAGGATGAAAATTCAGAAAACTGATGAAGTGTTTGAGACCAGGCTCAAGCAGGAGCTGGACCAGAGGACTTCCACAAGGACTTCCAATCATTCCATAGTTTGGAAAAAAGTAATGTGTGTCTTTGGTGGGTGTGCCACTTTTTTATTTATACGTTATCTTTCTGGTTAAATAAATTTATTGCATTCATTACTTTGCTGTTGAGCAATAGCCCTAACAAAACCTAGATAGGTGAAAAAGAACAGAATGAATGGATAGTTCCTGTGCTTTCCAGTATTATCTGTCACATTACTGAAAAAAAAATTTTAAAGTAAATACGAAGAGGTACCTACACAGATGATATAATTAAAATCACTGATAAATACAGGATTTGCCATTAAGACAGTTTCTAATACTGTCTTTTCTAGTGCATGTGGTTTTCTTTGCATGTTATGAGATGTGACCCTAGAAAGCCCTTTTGGTTTTTTTGCATTATTTTTACCAGTCACAGGAGAAGCCAGTGGCCATGTTCAGTAAGCAGCTACCCTGAAACATTTGGCAGCAAGCTGAAGCATGAAACCCCCCAGCACTAATTGCTGTCATCTAAGCTGTGTTCACCAGCACTATCTGAGAAGCACCTGACCTTCAACTTCACACCAAGGTTCTAATTTGGAATTATTTATGGGGATTTCTTTGTAACAACTGTTGGGTTTCCTTTTAATGTCATGGTGGTTTCACATGTACTATTGATTTTTACATTCTCAGGGAATACTGCAGAGGCTGAGCTTGTCGGCTTCTCTTGCTACTAACCTAGCATCTGCCTTAATAATAAGCCTTTTGGGGTCAGTATACACAGAATTCTGTGTGATAAATGGTTTATGATATCCTGGTGTGACATGCCACTGCAGCCACCTCCTCTCAGGGCTGCAGAGCCCTCTGCCACCTCCATTCCTCTGCTCCCTGACACCTTTATCCCAGACTAATGCCATTCTAAAAGGGCTCCTCGGCACATCCTCAGACCTGAGCCCTTCTCCATCTTTCCTGGTTGTTTCTGATGCATTCACTCAGTGCACATTAGTTTTCAATGCCAAGTTGGCTTTGCTACAGGATTACATCTCCCACCTCCCCACCAGGGATTTCCTTGGCTCCTATTCACTGTGTTGCCTGTCCCCAGCTAGAGGCAAGAGACATCTCACTTCTGCTCCACCTTTGGCTTTTGTCTCTGCCAACATTTATGATTACTGATACAGATGCATGTGGTTTTTTTTCTGTTGGGAGATCCTGGAATAAGGGAGAATCAGACTATTTTTGCGGCTTGGGGGTTGGCCATGCACTTAACAGATATAAAGTGAATTCTTTGCGTGTGATTTTCTGCCCAGCAGGTTGATGTGGTGGGTGGAAACAGCATTTTTGTGTTGCTGGTTTGGAAACATGCAGCTTAAATTAAGTGTGAGTGGCAGGTCTGAAGCAAAGACCTGCCTTGTTCAGCTCTCGCTCATGAGGTGGGCTGTATTTTCTTGCTGTTAGTACTTAAAAAGAGAAGCAAAAAGAAATCATTTTCACAGCAGAGGGTGTAGAATTTGAAAACACTTTATTTCCTTGCCACGGAAAATTACATACATATGCAACACTACATATACCTATATATTTCAAAGGACCTTGGCTGGAGAGAGGGCTGGGTTGCTAATGCAAGTGCTTTTCAGGATTACCAGATTTAACATTTTGTGAGATTGTATGGACACTGTCCCCATGGTTTGTGCTGGGCTGTCCCCCTCTCTGCTGTCCCACATTGCTACATGATGGACGGGCACAACAGGAGGGTTTGTGCATGTGGAGTCAGTCCCGTCGGCAGTGGTGCAGAGGCTCTGCAGCTGGCAACCACTGCCCGAAAGCACACTTCTTTTGCTCAAGAAGTTGAGCATCTTTTTGGAGGTTTCTCCTAGGGAAGGCAGCAACATTCCCTCCTGCAGTTCAAAGGAGAGACCAAGACCGGGTGAGTGTAGGCTTTGCAATGAGCTGAGGCACATAAGAGGCTGGATTAAAACCATCCCCACCCTAACACTTGCTCGTAAAACTATGGCTACAAAGAGAGGGTTTTCTAAAAGGCTTAAAGCAACCCTGTGCTTGTTGGAGGAAGCATGAAGGATTTTTCAAGTGGATTCAGTGGGAATAAGATGCAGCGCTGACACTTGTAAGGGGACAATCTCTTCCTGCTCAGAGAAAGCTGCAATGGACATCATGAGGAACAGCTTCTGAAAAGGGAGGGGAGTGGCTGGAGCATCTCCTTCCCGAGCTGCTGCAGGCAAGGAGTGGGAGCAAGTGGGGAAGCCCAGTCACAGAGGGATAAGGCAAATGGCAGGAAAAGGAGATGGCTCTTAAAACACTTCCTAGGACAAGGATGGGGGGATTCTGCAATTTGGCATAAACCTTCTTTAAAATGCATAATAATAATAATAATTCAAATTTCACATTTCATCCTGCTAATTCCGTTGGCTAATTGGGTAGAATTGAAAACATGTATTGTAGGTGGATTACCAAAGGCATAAATAAAAGTGTATTTAGTACTTTGGGAGACCCAGATCGCACAGTAGTACCATCTCTCCATCATCTCTCCCATGACCTGCCTCGCCATGGAAAGCACGGGAGGGCTCCTTGTCAGCAGCCAGACCAGGAAAAGAAAAGTGCTGGGAGCTCCTTACTTCTTTCTCCATCTCACTGTGCTTATGTCACAGGACCCATGGACTACCCGCAGACCAAAGAGGCAGCAGGGATGCCTATGCCTGTGCACACTAAAGGGAGTAGATTCATCTGGTATCTCCTTGGTGGCTGCTTGATCATAGCAACTTCTCTACAAGGTTGCACTCCTTTTCATGCTTTCTTTTTTTAGATGTTTTCTGTCAGTGGGAACAGCTGTAGCAGAGGGACATTGTGGCATTGGCACTTAATTGCATTCAGGCTCCAATCCCTTCTGCAGCAGCAGCAGGATCCCCATCTTTTTGCAGGGCTAACAGATGGCTTTGCAGAAGATCCAGGCACCAGGGTAAGGAATGATATACAGAGGTTGCTGCTGGAGGGAAAGTAATGTTTTATACATGTCAGACTGGGGCTCTGGACAAGGCAGACCTGATTTTTATCCTGGCGTTTGAGTAGACAGAGTGCATGTTGAATGCCAAATTACAGTGCCTGAGAAAAACAGCAAAAAAAAAAAAAATCACACAAAAAAACAACTGGAAGGAGGTTTGCACGACGTTTGCTGTTCCATACTAAAAAATTAGTATGTATATATTCTAGGAATGGTTTCAAAAATGCAGAAGTGTGGAGCAAGAGGTAATATCTTTTATTAGAGAAACAGATATCACTGGAAAAAATAGCCAAGCTTTTCTCACAGCTACACTGCTGCTGTACCATGATTCAGTTATTAATAAATATATTCTTAAAATTTGAAAGAGGTCCATTCAAGGCCCTCTGGAAATTGATTTGAATTGTGTCATTACTTGTGTTGTTGGTTGCTGCCTTACAAATACACTCGGTGATGACATTAGCCTTGTTCTTTGATTGGGACTGACTTCTTCCAGCAGAAAGGTGTTTGATGGCTGATTATACATGTTCCTTTGCACTGAATGACATCTGCCGTCATAGTAGTTTCCATTTTTATTGCAGTATAGTAAAAATGATCTCAAAAGGCTTCATAAATTACTGAAAGATTTACAGAAGGAACAAGGTATTTTAGAAATCTTATGTATTGAAGCCTGTTTTTCTGACTTAGTTTAGAAAGTACTTTTTATTGTTTAATTTGTGTCCTTGACATTATGGGGAATATCAAAGCTTTTTTTGTTTGTTTGCAAAGAACCATTGAATGGTGAACTTATTAGTATTGTGTGTCTTCTTAGCTTCCCAGCAATGGGAAGGATGCAATCCTAAATACTTAGGAGAAAACAGAGAGGCCACCTTCCCTTCACTCTACAAGTTAAAAAAGAAATTAGTTTGATAAAAAATACCTCCTCATTTAGTCTGACCACCTTTCCCTTTCCTGGTCCATTCATTTTCTCACTTGTTTCTGTAGCTTTCCAGATTGTAGAAGGCTTTGATTTCCCTAGAAAAAGTGAGCAAAAGCTTTTTGCCTCCCATATGACTTTAATAATAAATTTGTCATACTCTGTCTAATACATCATAAAGAAATGACAAAAAAAAAATTACAACAAGTTCAACAGATATTGGCAGTGCTGGCATGAATCCAATTTTCCCATGGCTGGACAAATGAGTAACATAAAAGCAGAATTTATATATGCTCCTGACAATAGCTGAAGGCTCTCCTGGCACAGCCTGAAGGTTCATGACCTATAAATATTTCTCTCCTGGCAATTGCAATCTTGGCCTCCTTCTACAGTAGAACTTGTGAAAGCTGTAGACAGTCTATTGCTCTCCTGGGACTTACAGACTCCCCTTGCAGATTTTATGAGTATCAATCACAGGCATTATCTCATAAGACTTACAGGTTACCAGCTGATCTGGTGTGTAAAAGTGTTGCTTGCAGTGCTGGAGACTATAAATGCCATGTATTTTAACTATTTATGAGATATGCAAGAAAATTACATTTCCATCCTTTATAACTCAAAGCTGCTGTTAACAAGACAAAGATCTGATCTGAGTGTCACCAGGCACATGTAAAAAACAGATTTTACCTATCCAACAGTTGTTTTCACAAAGTTTTGGAACTTTTACAGAGGCTATTAGTAGAGCTGACAGTGTTCTCATGACTTTGGGAGGTGATCAGACACATGCTCCTGGCAAGATATGGCTTTCTTTAGTAGTACAGCCACCAACACCCTTGTTTAATGGAAAAAGAAGATGTAAAGAAAATACGGCTTTTTAATAGATCAATCCATTTATTTCAGATTAGTTGATAGAGCTTTTTAAACACCCATCTGTCACAAAGGGAACAAACTTTTCAATATGTGGAGCTTGCTATTCCACACTTATTGGTGTCTTTTGGGTCTGTTCCTTGCACATGGTCTCGGCAGATTGAGGCTGCAGAGACATCTGTGAGTTCAGTGTATTTATACACAGAAAATAAAAGTCTTCGAGCTCAATTTCTCCATATGCCTCTTTCAGCTTTCTATTATTAGAAGGCAAACATCTTGGGTGTATTGCCAGCTAGATATATGCAGGGCTGCCAATTGTCCCCATTTCATATTCTAGGTTGCTGATATTTTCAGGCTTGTCTTTTGGTATCTTTAGAATCTGCCTGGTGAAAAAAAAAGGCACTATTTCACTATTGGCTTATAAGAATGAGTAGTTAAATTTGATAAAACACATGGAGGTCCTTTCTCATTACGTCTCTGATTCATCTCTTGTCCTAAATCCTTTCAAGAAGAATATTTTCACAATATTCACTTCAGAAATGTGGCTCCTTCCTGTTTTTGACAGAAAAATAAATGAGATGCTGCTCTCTCCCCCACCCTGTGTCCCCCAAAGTAATGTTCTGCCCCTGTATGTGCAAAGAGGAAAATGAGAGTTAGGGCAGGAGAATCTGGCACCTGGGGAGACCTCCACAATTTATCTTTCATTTGTATCCAAACCCATCCACTCCCTCTCAGAAGAGAAGGCACCTTGTAGTCGTAGAACCAAACCTCAAATTTGTAAGCAACCAAATACCAATAATTTAAACTATACATGAAAATTATATGGAAAGTAATAAAATCAAGCTTGTCTGCTACCTTGTCAGCAAGACCATAGGGATCTACTGGAAGAATGAGTCCCAGCTCTTACCTTGACCTTTGCATCCTCAAAAGACTGAACCCAGCCAGGAAAGCACAATATATCACTTCATTTTCCTCAGATCAAGGGCCATCAGACTTGTGGCACAAACAGTGGTCCCTCAGCATGTGCCATGTGCTGAAGACACCAAGAATGTCACCCAGCTGGTGCTGTGCACAAGTTTGGTGAGATCCTTCTGTTAAAACGATCCTTTTAAAACCAGGCAGCATTTCAAAGCTCCTCTGTATTTGGCTTATATTCAGCTCACGTGTGAGACACTGAGCTCTTAGGATGCCCTGCGCTTGCTCTTCTGCTGCAGAAAGCACAGCCAGGGACTGTACAAAACCCAGGTGTCAGGATGCTGCAGACCACCACTGGCCTCCCCATACCAACCAGACACATCTGGCAGGGCTTGGATGAGGGTTAAATGAGCGTCTCCCCCAGAGAAAGCATCTCCTCACTGAGGTAGTAAATCATTGTCTTGCAGTGATGCTAATGCACAGAAAATGAATTATGTGTGGATTTAGCTAGTAAATACTGAATCTGTGATAACTGTGTTACCTGAATGCTTAAAGGAGCAATTTGAGATGAGGAATGTCCCTGTGGCAGCTGCTGTGGCACCACACCATATCCACAGGGCTCATGGAGTAAAATGGGCAGCAGAGAGGGAACAGCATCATTTCCATTCTAACAGTAATTTTAATGCACCCCCTTGCCCGGGGTCACCTGAGAAGTCAAAGAGCATTGAAGGATTAAAATTTGTGATGAAAATTTGTTGTCTGTGGAGCCAGATGCCACTGAGACCTTCCAACCTTCAGGGATGATGTGTGCATCAGGTTTGCCTCTGTTATCTACAGATCAGAGTCTCCATTTCCTCTCTCATTTGAAAACATTGGCTGATCCACTCCTGGATAAATATGACAGGAAGTTATTCATCAAGCTCATTAGAAGCATTCTGCTTTCTTTCAGGATGCCCAGGAGATGTCCCAGTGGGAGCAGAGAGTTTTCTGCAGAGACACATGGGAAGTGGGAGTAATTGCCAGGAAAGAGCATCCATAAAATAAACACAAGGCTAAACCAGGTGCTGCGCTGGATATGGCTCATCACAGAAGGTAGTTGTGAAATGAGTGGATGTGGCTCAGACTTTCTGAACCTCCTTGCTGGGGTACCAAAAGCAGCTGCCCTCCAGTGCTATTACAGGCTTGCATGTCCTTGGGGCTGCTGGCAGGATGAAGTGCAGAGCTATGGAGCACTGGCCCCAGGCTGCTTCTGAAACACAAGATTCTGTGCACTGCTTAAGGCAGGTTACTGACTTCTTCTGAAAATCTCTAAAGAAATGACTGGTTAAAAAAAAATAATCAGAGGCTCCTGAAATCTTTCCATTTTGAATCTGACTCCCTGCAAATATTGCCAATGGCTCTTGACCTTTTGAGTATGTTTTGAGCGCCCAGGACCACTGTTTGGATATGATGGATCTGTGGCAGCTGTCCCTGTGTAGCATTTTCCTTTGCAGTGCTACACTGCTTTGCAGCCACTGCTTTGCAGTCCATAGCCTTTTGCATATCTTATTGTAATTATGGGTGTAGCACTGAGTTGCACAAAGCTTGTTTCGGCTGTTTTTCTTTAGGCTTGACATATAGGCAAGTAATTATTCTGTTAATTAAGACTGAGCTGATATAACAGAAGCTCTTTCACAGTGTTGTTACATTTGTTTGCCCCAGACAATGAAGGGAGTGGTAGACTTCGTGGTTTGCAGAAGAGCAGATGTCCCTTGTTTCCCATATGAGGCCTTCTGTCATGATCAGTGAAGTGGTGTTAAGTTTCCCCTAAATGTCCTTCAGGTCTACGGTTATGTCAGGCATATCCTGCACCTCTCAGTCCTGCATGTGCTTCGGGCTGTTAACCAAGCATTTCAAGACCTGCCACACTTGGTGCTTGAGCGGGCTGCCTGTGCAGGCTAGGCAATGTGTGTGCCATACAGCTCCTCTTTGTGGTGTCCAGACATTTTGCACTGTGTCTGTCACCTGATGTCACCTTTCATGTCCCTGGGGTCTTCAAGTGTCACATCTTAGAAAAACTGGGTGGTTTGGCCTGCAATTAAACCGAGGTGTTATTAACCAACAGATTCAAAAGTTATCATGATGTGCACAACAACATGCCTCTCCTGCTGGGCAGTGGCCAGTCAGAGCTCTCAAGCATGTCTGAGCAGCCCAGGAGAAGGGAGGGGAAGTGAGGGAGATATGGTGAAAGGTGCCCACAGTAGTGTGATTTGGGGTTTAGGGCAGGAGGAGAAGCTTACCACACCATGGGAATGCACAGTGGGGAGAACCGAGGATATTGTGGTAATAAGAGTGATAGATGCACTGAGGGAGAGCTGGGTTTATCAGTCTGGGAAGCTGTAGGTGACATAAGAGATATCCAAGGACAACTGGCTCTTTGGGTTCTGCTGTTTAAGGAAGAGCTGAAAAGTCCAACACACCAGAAAAGCCTACATGTATTACAATGATAATGCACATAATTAATATAAGTCCTTATCTACTAGTGGTAAAGCCAATGTGGTTTTAGAGCTAACAGAAGTACAACAGATATGGTATTTGTTCTGAGACAACTGCAAGAGAAGTGTAGGGAACAAAACAAAGGACTCTCTGTAACTTTTGTTGATCTCAACAAAGCTTTTGACACCATGAGCGGAAAAGGCTTGTGGCAGATCTTAGAACGATTAGGATGTTCTCCTAAGTTCTTCAAAATGATTATCCTGTTACATGAGGATATACACTTTTAGTCCCCCATCAGAGAAATAGCACAGTGGTGCCCAGCACTCTCTCCTCTAGTTTTGGAAATAAGTCTCAGTGAAAGATGCTACTGAGTTGGTTTTGAGATGATGAAGCTGAGGTGAAAGCCTGTTCTGTATCTCTTCAGAGACTGTCATGAACCTTTTGGGGCACTTCCCCGTGCACAGATCTGCTCTCTGCTGCTGCTGGGCACCTTCAGGAAAAATTCACAAGATGACCAGTGCCATGGTAATATTGCCTGCCAGACATGATGACAAGTCCATTGCTCTCAGGACAGACATTGAAATAATCAAACCTTGCCCTGTTTTTCCTAGCCATCTTCAGGACAGGTCCAAAGATCTCCTGTGTTGCAGATTGACTTGAAGGCTAACCCTGCTTCTCTGGTATTATCTGGAGAAATCGGGCAGAGTCTGACATCAGCAGGCCAGCCCCTGCCTCAAGCTGATGTTACAGGATCATTTTGCTTTTTAAACACTTCTGTAGCTGCAGTCATTGCTTTAGGTGAATTACCAAATGGGACAAATAGACAATTAAATATTTCCCAGGTATGGCATACCACTATTGTATTGTCTGTAATGTTCAGTAATTGTGACTGATGTCTTGTTCATAGAAGGTAGATTGAAGATTTTCTACTTTCCTTGGTCGGAGGAGAGAACTTTCTTAAGTCAGTTTTAACTTAGAATCATAGACTTATTAAGGTTGGAAAAGACCTCCAAGATCATCAAGTGCAACCTTTGACCTTCTCCAATTGTAACAAGCTGAAAACCACAGAACGTGCCCTGCAGGATGTAGTATCCGTAGAGGAATATATGTTATAACGACCTTGAAAGAAAACAGTGACTTCTGTCTGCTAGGTCAAGCAGTACAGTAGCACAACAGCAATAATCAAGAGACTCATTCTCCAACTAGTTAAAGACTGGAAAATATAATTTCATATTGTGATTGTTTGCAATTAGTCACAGATGCTACTGATCATGTGCTCTGCCATTATTTTTCCATGAATATACTAAAAAATGCATTTTAAAGTAAAATCAACCAAAGGTCTAGAATTTAAGATTGGATTTGACACAACTTCAGCTTTCATATATTTTATCAAGAATTATTAACTAAGGAAAATTTTTATGAATTTCTTGAGTATAACATGCACTTTACATAGGCATGTTATATGGTTCATATCCTGACAAATGCAGATATCCTGAGTGTAGCTTTAGGCTTCCTTTGTAGTCAACGGAGAGAAGTAGATAACTTGCCTGATCACCCTCAGATGTCTGGCTGGGGGAAAAATTAATCACATAAAAGCAAGATTTCACATTTTCTCTTCAAGGGAACTTGCTGCACCTGTCTCAGATGTAGAGACATACGTTGGATACAGCTAAATGTGAGATGAATCTGAGGAAGTACATGACCATCATGGTTTGAATTTTGTGGAATACTCAATCCTGATTTACACCACTGGAGAAATCTCCAGAAGCCATATTTTATGTGGAGCCTAATATCTACAAGAGCAAGCACAGTGAGGTGTGGCTTCCTACAGAACTTGGGCACTAAGTTGTGCAGCCTGATCTGCTCCTGTGGCCACCAAGGCAGGACAGCAAGGCTGTAGCAAAGCTAGGGACAAGCACTGACCTGACAGGAATAAACATTTACATGAGGAGTCACCTCACCCAACTCAAAGTCTAAGTCCATTGCCTAAGTCTAAGCTGGTCATGCCAGTGAATTTCTAAAGACAACAAAGAGGAACATGCACTTCCAGGAGGGACTGTTTTTTTCCCAAGAAGAGTGGGAAAACACTCCATTGGTGATGCTTGTTTGTGTCCATCAGGCACATTGAGGCAGCCCAGGACCAGTGGCCAGGTGTGTGCAGTAAGGTGGAGCAATTCAGATGTTTGTAGGTGATTTGGCAACTTCACAAGAGTTTCGAGGCACAGTTTTGAGAGTAAGTTCCTATAATAATCTCTCATCCAGAGTCCAGACCCTTCTCCTTTTATTAAGCTAATGATGTAGCTTAACAGGAGTGAAATGGAGCAGACCAGTTCCCTAGAACTGAATAGCCAAGCCTAAGAGTATGTAACAGCATAATATGATTGCCATTTTCCTTGTATTTCCCATCCTCTTTCATGGGCAGGCTATGGCTGGCCCTCACACTCTGCATACTCCTTCAATTCAGCTGATGCTAAACATGTGAGGCAGCAAGCACATTTCTTTTTTCTTAAGAAAATAAAGTTGTTAAGGGTATAGTATTTCACTGTATAGTTTCCTGACTGGTAAAATTTCACTCCTAAACTTAAGAGCACATGTCCCTACTGAATCGACTTGGCACAGAAAGTCAATAGTGACAAATGTAATATTAGATCATTGTTGCAGGGGATGAAACTCTCCATCTGGATAGGAAAGACTGGGTAGTCTGAGTTTGTTTTTAATAGCTAACTTTCAGATTGATTATTCCAGTGTCTCTAGACACTGGTTTGCCATCATTACTCAACATTATAGAAAGAACAGCCTGTATTTGCATTTAGGTCGTGTGGTTTAATGGAGAAGAAAATAGGTATGTGAAGGAACAAAGTAGGATTTGTACCTGCTGTGAGTTCTACACAATGAATCAGGGATGCTTTTCTGTCCTTCCATCCTCAAAAACCAAAACCCTGTGAATCTGCAGAGTCTGGTAGAGAGTACTTGTCTTTAAGTGAAAAAAAACCAAACCCTTTTTCTTTACTTTCTGTGTTTTCACATTAAGAACTGCTCGTCTGTACTCCATTTTGAAGAAGTTATTTATTTTCTGTGGGATTCCATTTTCCATGTTATGTGACATTTACCTGAAGAAAATGTAGCTCTTCTAACATTATTGTGATGGTCAACCTTGGGGAGAAACTTCATTATCCTTTATGTACCAGTTGAATGGACATTATTCTCTTGGTTTGACCGTTCTAATATTTTCCAGTAGTAGTTTTCTAGATTAATGGCAGTGTCTTGGATGCAGAGGGACTGCTGGAGCAGAGTTATGTTAGTGAATGATATCCTAGGCAGGGCTTAAAAGCCTTCAGGATACAAATCGTTGGTAGCAACTAGAACTGGTTGTGTGTCCTGAAGAGTAACATTCCTCTGGGCTCTGACTTCTGGTCTGAGGAAATAGCTTGGCAGAACAGTGATCAAGCAAATAACTTGTTTCTGGTCATGTTTTCCTTCAGGTATGAAATATCATAGCATGGCGCTTATGCAACGCTTCTGCTCCTGGCACCTCAACTTATTTGATTTAATTAAATTTAATTTAAACATTTAATTTAATTTAAACATCTTCCCACCTCACCCCATTCTGCCATAGCACATAACCACAGACCTATAGTCACTCCCTAGCAGCATCAGAGGTTTTAGATATTTCTGGTCCTTCCACAACCACTGCTGCTGCTGCACTGGTCTGGGAGGTGCTGTCCCACAACCTGGTGGTTTTGACCAGGCTGCCACATGTGCAGCAGTGCAAAGCCTCCACAGTGAGAACTTCTGCCCAGAGGTTGTAGTGCCTGGTGAGAAAGCTGTGCCATGGCCACCTGCCAGATACGTCTGTGGCAACCCCTCATCTGGAGGAGGTCACACGCCAGCCCCTGCTAGTCCAAGAAAGTGCAAATATTTGTATGAACACTAAGGATTATGACTTGTATGTTTGCAAAAATGTTTGTTACCAAACTTAGACGATTGCCAACATTTTGAAAATCTGCACTGTAGATTGGCTTCCCTCCACCCATGCCAATCTTGTACGACCTGTTTGTCACAATCTGTCAAAATGTGGGTCAAAATGTGGGTCAAGGTTAGCGAGTCTCTGTTTGCCAGTCTGATGAGGTGTATGAAGTGATGGTTCCAGTCTTGATTTGTCTGAGCTGTGAGCTGTTGGGACAGACAATGACCTGCTCTGGGCACAGTCTGCAGGGTAGCAGAAAAGGCTACAATGAGAGAAAGGAGGGAGGGGAAGATACAGCAAAATGGAGCAAGACAAAGAGCATTATGGCCTTGGGGGAAAATCACAGAAGAAAAAAGGGCTGAGAAAGAAAATAGCTTGGAGGGATCCACAAAGAGGAGACAGGGACAGATCTGGGATATGTGCAAGGCAATTAACCAAGCACAATGTTGTTAAATCCAAGTCTTCAGTGCCTTCTCTACTTCTGTGTGTTACGCCACAATCTCCAGGGTTGGTACTGGTGTTGTTTTATTGTCCCAGACCCATTTTACTTTCTGACTTTCTCTCTTCTCCTTCCTGATTTTTAATAGGCCAAGTATCACTTTTGGTTAATCGAAAAAAAGGAAGGTGGTGATCCTTTATAGGCTATTAACCTTATGGAGAGCAATAACTAAGAGCTAAGTCCCTGCATGTTCTTTTGCAGAACTGAGAGCCTGAAAGCTGCCTGATATTTCACATGTGGCAGAGATGAACTTGTGACTAGCATCAACATGAAATGGCCCCGGTCAGCTGGGTCAGGAGTAAATCTGCACACCACAACATCCCATATAGCCTTGCTAGCCTGAACACACACTGATTGGCTGCAAGAAGAAAAATGAACCAAAGAAACTGGTAGTTACATAAGTAGAAATCTTCCTGGTTGGTTAAACCTTTTTACTAAAAATACCACTCATTTGCAATTCATATATACAACCAGCTCTGAGGTATATTACCAGCAACACCCATATCCTACTCCACATTACTGAAAGGAGTCTTTGCTTAATGAGGTTCGAACAGTCATAGAGGTTGGCATCATTCTAATAATGCACAAAGCCATTTTATTTCTATTTGCTTGCATAGATTAACATGTTTTGAAGATCTTCTGTAACATTTGTGACAAGAATTGTGATGTGTCATTAGGATGGAAATAAAACCCTGACAAAATCAGACTGTGCATTAGATGTGTGCTTCTAGGAGCTATGCTGCATTGTTTTAGACACATATATAGGCAGGTTTTGCTTTTGTATTTACACAGTTCTTATTTCTATCAAAGTAATTCGTTTTATCTCCTAATTTATTCTGTAGGAAGCAGGAAAACATGGATATTACCAAATTCTAGTTAGGAGTTTGGTATGTGAAGAGTAAGCAGTGGCATGGCTGGACATGAGAGCTGGTTATCTACAAACCACTGTCTGTGTTTCAGTAGATTTGTAAACCCCAACCCATTCTCACTTCACTTACCAAGCTGCATGAGGGGAGCTTGGCCCCAGGTACCCTATAAACCAGGGAAGTGTTGTGGTGCTGCATCACAAGGGTACATGTCTCCCCCAAGAGTCATGGTGCATCCTGTGCCTGCACCCTAGACACCACAATCAAGGAACCTTTCTCAAACCATTGAGCCCCCATTCCCTCATCCAGACTTGAAAGGTCAGTGTTTGAATGCCTGCCCTCTCCCACATAGATACAGGTGGATAGTCCTAAGTCTTCTCTGAAAGGCTGTATTTCTGCAAGAAAATTTTTGGTTAATTTCCAGGGTTACATGAGATGATGAGCAGTATAATCGATGGTAGATCCTGCAGATGAAGAGCTTTCTACTATATGTAGTTAAATAAGTTTAATTTAAGTAATTAAGTAAATAGCTTATGACACCTTGTTAACTTTCTTTCTGGTTCATGTTGTGGCACTTGGAAGCCATGACATGTTTTGTATGCAGAGGTCAGCTTAAAAGTGGTGAGAAATCAGAGTAATTGTGAAAATTACACAAAGCAAATCATTCCTGTTATACTTTTGTGCATCTAATCCCTCTGAGAGATTGTGTAATGTGGCTCACATGTCCCTAAGTTTTTCTAAGCACAAGTTGTTCTGACCTCCCCTGTAAATCTTGTAGTCTCTGTTCACTTCAAGGTGCTCGCATGAGACGGATGTGCCTTGCTCTATCAGTACATGAGCTGCTTTCCTGCACCATGGCCATCTGTTTCCTAATGAATATGTCTAGCTTGGGTTAATCTGTTCTTTCAGGGTACGTTACAACACAAAAATGGCATGCTTCCTAAAAATAGTTTCTTGGTTATTGTAGCTGATGGCCAGCCCCATGGGATCAGGGCTAGCTGCCTGTTGGCAGACCTTGAGAGCTGGGTTAGAAGCTCCTTTACACCTTATGCAGCAGGGACCTTCACTACTTGAGTTGTGCTAGGAGAGAAAAAAATTCTTTTTCTCCAGTTCTTTCTCAGTCTGCAGATCCAGACCTGTTAGTGCTCTGAAACAAGACACTCCTCTATTTCAGAGTTTAGGGAACAAATTGTATCTAGGTGCCTAGATTGCTTTACTTAGAAGCCCTTTTTCACCATGCTTTTTACCAGCTGTTAATAAATCCTCATGAGCTGAAGATGCATATTGTCAATCCCTTGCTTAGGTGATTCCCTCTCCAAACAGGATAGATAGCACGGTTAACAGGTTGTTGGGGTTTTTTTTACAGGAAGAAGGTAGTTTTGACATTTACCTTTTTTTCGCACCCATCAGTTCTATTGATATTCTGAGTTTAGTCCTACAGGTAAATGAAACAAACCATGTTATCTTATTTGTGGTTTATTACATTTGTTTCTTGCATTTTTGGGGTCTAAAAATACCTGGTCCTGAAGTATAGTGCAGTTCATAGAATAACATGAGTAATACACCCTCTTTTTCCCTATTGCCTTGGCATTTCAGCTTCCAACTTCTGTGAGTGTTGAACTCCTCTTTGCTGAGTCCCATATGCAAGTTTAATAAAACACTTGGGATTACTTCAGAGAAGGCTGAGCAGAATTTAGTGTGCAAAGAGTTTCCTGAGCAAGGAGCGTTCAAGCATAATACAACCTCGTTTGCATCTGTTTTTTAATGGAGAGACCTTTTGTGCCCTACATGATGCTGCTTGCCACCAGTGCTATTTCTTCTGGACATTTTTGTCCTGATTTAAGGTCATCCTTATATTACTTGTTGAATTTTAGTCAATTTCCTGATTTGAAAAAGAAATACAGCAGAATATCTGAGACAACTTTTGAGAGAGCTTTTGCTACATCTAGTGGCAGAGTCTTTGAAGTGCCTGAAATAAATGCAGTTTAGAAAAGAGCCAATCTCCGTTTAAAACTCTTATTTTAATGAAACCAAATGTGCCTTCATATTGCATTCTGTTTACCTTTGTCTTTCATTGCAAAGCTCTAATATTGTTGCCTGACATGGCTTTTGTTGATTTTGGATGACATCTGAGACAGTACTGGTCTGGATTAGCTGAGATTTTGATTCAGATTGAATTATTACTGAAAACAGAGAAAAAAATTGATTATAGGGGTTTGGGGGCAAGGAGGGGAGGGGATGGTAAAAAACAATTCCAGCCTCCTGCAGCTGCCATACTCCCCAATACAGTGCCTATATCACTCAGGAGTGGTGAGAGTTCACCCCAATTGCAGGAGGTTTTGCTCTAACCCTGCCCAGCTCTTGGGTCATTGCCTACAGACCACCCTTTGAGGTGATGCGTCCCTCAGGGTGGGAAGGGAGAGGTACAGAAGCATGGCTACATGCTTACAGCAAGGATGTGTGCTCAGGAGACAAATGTCTGGATTCCTGTTGTTTGCATCCCTTTTGTGAGGTGAAGTGAGGAACACACACAAGGGGACTGAGAACTACCTGGGATTTGCTGGGGATATGAGGTCAAATCCTTCAAGGCTGGGGTGCAGGTTGGTCCTAGCCAAATGCTTTCAGGAGAGAAACTGTGGTAACAACAACTACTCTTTACCAGCTCCAGAGTACTCTATTTCCCAAGAGACTGTCTAACTTGCTCCCTGCTCTGCATGATTCCAATGGGAACTGGATGCAGCCTTGACAGAACGACACATACTCCTGATTCCAAACCAAATGGGAGCAGACTGGGTTGCTACCGCCCATGTAGCAACATGGGCTGTGAACAAGGAAATTGGGATCATGACGATAATATTGACAAAATAATGTAAACCCGATGTGATGGCAAATACACTGAAAAAATCAGCACTGATGTTTGAAAAGTGGTTGACCGAGATTGAAAAATTTGTATAAAAATCATATGTGTTTCGAAGTGGAGTGGTTGTGTGAAAAAGTGATATAAAACCTTATTAACATGCTCTATCCAGACAAGGAATAGTGCCTTACTCTGGAAACCAGGTCTTTATTGTGGGAAAGTAAGGAGGACCTGCTTACCCAGCTTTACTCCAGAGCCATGGCAAGCAGCTCTTTTTTTTTCTGCTTCCTTAGGGCTGGCTGGAGAGACTACAGGAGAAATGCCATCTGCTACTGGCTCCCACAGCACAAGGAAGATGAGAAGCCGTGGCAGGAGAGGGTGGCCTGGCAGCCAGGTGGCATTTGCTCTGTTATGTAGTTTGTTTCTCCTTCCTGGGACTTAATTTGGATAGCCTGGTTAAAATTCCCTTGCAGCATTCTCCTCTGGCTTTGCAGGCTGGAGAACCTCAACTTCATCAGAGAAATATCCAGAGGAGACAGAAAGTCCTGGAGGAAGTTAAGGAGAAAGGGATACTTGTGAAAATGAGGATAAGGTAGCATCAAACATGAAGCTGGGGTGTGCGTGTAGGTTTCCCCGTAGGCACCATGGTCCGGGTGTCTTGGTGGTGGCTGCTCCCTGTGTGGCAGAGCAGTGATTGCTCTGTGATGGAAAGATGCTGCCTTCATAATTATGGAAAGAAACAGGCACTTTTAGAGCACAGCATTCTGCAGAAGGGAAAAAAATAGGTCACTGCCCCTGAAGGGAGCCCAGAGTGACCACTCAGCCACTCTCAGTGGTTAAAGACCAGCGAGAGGACTCTCACTCCTTCTGCATTTCGGCAGTTCTGGAAACAGCGTCCAGCTGCACAAGCAAAATTACCACAGATTTAGAAACACGGTGATGGACCTGGAGGCATATATTGCAATATCAGTTTGAAAGTTGTACACAGAATGAGGGAGGAAAAATATAAGACCTTGGAGGACAGTTTAAACTGAAGTATTAGAAATAAGAACTTTTACAGGAGCATATGCAAGAACTTTAGAAAATGCTCAAGGAAGACGAGTTGTGCATTGTCACAAAATCATAGAATAATAGAATGGTTTGGGCTGGAAGGACCTTAAAAATCTTCTAGTTTCAACTCCCCTGCCACGAGCAGGGACATCTTCCACCAAAAAGTGCCTTAGTATCCCAGCATGAGCTGGGGGATGGTACAGATGAGGAGGTATTTCCATCTCAAGTTGTTACTTGCTCTTGTGAAATAACAGGAAAATAAGGAACAATTTCAGCTTCAACATTTCACACTTGAACTTGTTTCAGTTCAAAAAAGTTCATACCTGTTATTTACCACTGGTGTGAAACCATGGGAGCAGCAAAGGATCTGTATCTTTCTTAAGCTACAGGTGATGATTTGAGAAGATAAGGCTTCTAGCATCAGGAATTATTTGTACATGACAAGCTTGATCTGTTCCCATAATACATGGTAGAAATCATTCCATTGCTCTCAGAGCTGTTTGATCAGCTCCATGCTGGGCAGTCTCTCTGATGCCTGGAGTTCACTCCAATGTAGAGAGATTGGCCAGAGATAACAAACTGTCAAAGTACTCTGAAAAGCATTACCATTTTTTTGTTTGAAGCAAACATAAAAGAGCTCAACAGCTCTCACAAGCAAAAAAGGAAAACAAATTAAATGGGGAGTTAAAAAGAATGAGTTTTTTTCCCGTTTATTTTGAGCCTGCTTCTTTCAGGTACATAAAAATTGACACAAGCTGTTGTTTTTTTTTTTTTAATAATAGTTTGTGCTTTATTTCTATACATGAAATACAAGGAGCAGAGATGTCTCCTTTGGAAATGGGACCTACTTTTACTTGCCAAATATTAGTCACCACTTAAAAAATATCACTTTATCTCACGTCTCTCTGCCCTGTGCCATGGCTGATGGCCACAGGTGGAAAATGATAACTAGTTTCTCAAGTCTCCTGGTTAGCACAGAAGGCTGAATACATCTGGCTTATAAAGGCTTCTTGGCTTCTTCTCTGAGCAGCAACAGTGGTTTCCCCATCCCCTTGCAATTACTGCTCTCTGTGCATCGCTGCTGGTCGGCCGGGAGCCCCAGGCAGGAGCAGCAGGCAGCACTTCTCACCACAACGGGCTCCTAACCTCAAAGCAAGCCTGGACAACCTGGAGGTAAAAAACCAGCTGACTGAGCAGGAAGAAAGCAGGCATTTCATGGCAAAGAGAAATGCTCCTGTTAATTTGTTCTTGAATTTGTAAGTCGCAAATTCTTGACTTGGTGGACACTGGGACTCACCTATTCTAGCCAAGGGATTTATCAGGTATTCAGGGGGTGATTAGGAAAACTCTTGTTTCTGCTTAAAACTTTGTTCGCTTACTTCGGTGGCCATTCAAATGTGATAAAAAACTTGATCAGAAAGGCATAGGCATAAGAAAAATATAACAGCAGTTTGTGGGGTGGAAGGAGGTAGAGTTATTCAGGCTTACTTTCTAAAGGTTAAGGAACTTAACCTTTAGTAGAACTTAACCTTAAGTAGAAAATAAAAGAACACAGAGGTTATATACTTTTCGGTTACATTAAGTCCTGTAAACAGTCAAATGCTGTTTTTTCAAGATACAGAAGAAAGACAGTATCCATTGCATCTCTTCAGTGCTTTTTGGTAGATGCAAGTTCATCTATTATTTAAGACATAATATAGAATATGAAAATTATGCATTTTAAAATTAAAATATACACTTAGGTAATTTTTTAATTCCCTTTGGCCTTTAAGATGCCTTCGACCTTCGAAATATAACAGGACCAGCTCAGACCCAGTGTCCCAAATACAAAGGATCACTTCTGGTCCAGTTGTATCATCTGAGGGACAGACTGACATCTTTTCAGGCAACCTGAATTCTGGCATTTCCTAACTTCTGAGCATTTGAACATTTCCACCTTAGCTGTCCTTCTAGCATGAACATTCTTACACATAAAATGAGATAATTTTTTATGAATGTGACTATTCTCTAAAGACGTGTATAAGACTAACCACTATATACGTACACAAGAGACCACAAGGACTGACCCTGCAGAAGTCTAGGAGGAGTTTGGCTCAGGTTCAAGCTGAGGACAGACATTTCCCTGCCACTTAACATATTCAGTTGCATGTGTTCTTCATGTACTCTTAGCAATAAAACAAGAGGAAATAGACTGAAGTTACACCAGGAGAGGTTTAGACTGAATATTAGGAAAAATTTCTTCCCTGAAAGCATTATGAAGTATTGGAACAGAGTGCCCAGGGAAGTGGTGGAGTTGCATCCCTACAGGTATTTAAAAGACGTGTAGATGTGGCACTCAGGGTGGTAGATTTGGCAGTGCTGAGTTATTGGTCAGACTTAATGATCTTAGAGGTGTTTTCCAAACTAAATGACTCTCAGATTCTATGATTCATGCCCACAAAATGGAGCATCACCTCATGTCCCCAGCAGTTGGCATTTTTGCCTGCTGGTTTTGCATGTAGCAATGAAGTCACATGGCCCTGTCCACTCCTCTTCTGGGCAGTGTCGTCATCTGCAGACACTGTTCTTGAGGCAGACTGTGAATGAACATGATCACTCCAAGGAAATCAGAAGGAACTGGTGTCTTTAGGGAACAGGTTAAGAAAGAAATTTCCATAACCCTTATGGTTAATCTGCCTTTTTTAATATGAAGGGATTTTTTAAAAAAATATGTTTGCTGATATTTTTGGCTTATTAACAACAATACTTAACTCGGAGCTCAGGTTATAATTAGAAATTTTATATTCTGCAGTTGGTGGCTTTTTTGACTGTTATTATTAGCATTTTTAATTCAAATCCTTTGAGATAATCTGAGATGCAGGGAAAGGCATTTGGCATTCCCTTATGTCCCTTGAGGAAAGTTCTGGATTGCTGAATTATGTTTTAATTGCTATTTTACAGCTCTATATTTCTAAGTGGCTTCTTATGCACCTATTCCTGTATCATTGTTATAGACAATCCAGACACAGTGATCTGGCACAAACTAGGTCTGCTCAAATGCTTATTACTGTGATTAAGAGATGGAGAAATAGCACAGACATTTATACATATGCAAAGCCTTAATAGTTAAATAGGCTTTTCCAGGAGCAGTGGCACTAAGAAAGGCTGGTTTCCCTGGAGGAAGCTCTTTCACAGTCCGCTCAGATCTCCTCTCAAATCCAACATCATGCTGTACACATTGCAGCCCTTCTCTACATCCTGCCCACAAGGCAGCAGCAGGTGCTGGGGATAGTGGGGAGCAACTTCTCTGTGGATTGCCTGGCTGCTGGAGACCAGAGGCATCGGGCTGAATTACCTCCCTACATGTACCTCCCTGTCTTTCCTGTTCCCAGTCACTGACCATCACTTAGACTGTGAGATTTAGACCCTTGAAGTCTCTGTGTCATTATCGAGTTTGCCTTGAATAGTCTGAAGGTATCAAACAGCTACATAGAGGTCACAACCCATCTAAAGTCCATTGTCCATCCTTTGGGTTACCTCATCAGCCAAGAGGAAGAAATTTCCACTTCTAGATTTCCACCCATGTCTCAGCAAACTTCCTAGCCCATATACCAGAACCATGGATCCATGGACCATCTTTTAGATGGCTGAATTTGATGACCTCATAGAAACACTTCTTAGCCTCGTAGAAATACTGTCAGGGAAAATATAAGTCTGAGAGATGGGCTTGGCATCAATGAACTGAATTTGATTGTGTTGATACATAAAGTTAAGCAATTGTCCAGAAAGGTGATATTAGTTTTATTTGTTGGCTAGATATAAAACCATAAAGACGTGCCATTTTGTATGTGTGGGTGATTATGAATGGTGGGGATGCTGAACAGAATTATTAATTTTGAAACGATAAAGTGGAAGGTTAAAATATTGAGTTTTTAAAACAACAAAGAAAAAGATTGGTTTGTGACACAATATATTTTTTGTAAAATTATAGCAAACTCTAGAAAAAATTAAATATATCAACCACATTAAATATATCAACCACAGTAGCTGTGAATGCTTGGAAATGGATATACAAGGGGCAGGGAGCAGGACCTAAAAGGTGTGATGGGAGTCTACAAGCAATTTGTTGAACGTCTCCCCTGAGTGATGTTCTTGGGTGCTTTGCCAGCCGCCTTCTGGCAGGTACCTTCATGCTGACAGGCCTGCCCTGGACTGAGTCCTGAGAAGGGTCCATCCCTTGATCCTTATGTAGCTGCCCCTGGAGGGGAATCTGCATGAGAGGAGGTGCAGGTAGCACCGTCCCTTTGCCTACAGCGGCTTCCAAGGCACTTGTTTGGGACTGACAGACATGGGACAGGACTTAAGGAGACCTATTCTCTTGGGAAATGGTGGCTGCAGAGCTAGTGGGCCTCCACATGTCAGGTGAGGCCCTGGAGATACCCTGAACTATCATGGAAGCTCAGAGAACAGGTCAGCTGGAGATACTTGCCTACACACTGAACCTCTTGCCTGACGACCTGTGCTGGAGCTGGCTGGCAAGCAGACAATTTCCTCCACAGCAGCCCATACAGTGCTGAGTTTTGGTTTTGTGAATGGAACGGTGCTGATAACACATCAGTGTTTTGGCTGTTGCTGAGCTGCGCTTTCACTGCATTACATTTTTCTCTTTTTCCCACTCTGCCCCACCAGCAAGCAGACTGGGGGGTGACAAGGAGCTGTGAGGGGGCACAGCCAAGACAACTGAACCAGGCTGGCCAAAGGGTTATTTTGTGCCTTACAACAATGCGTGCTGAAGTAATAGGAAAGGAGGAGGAATTGAGGACATTGGTGGTTATGTGTCTTCTCAAGTAACCTTCACATGTGCTGAGGCCTGCTTTCCAGGAAGTGTCAAAACATCAGCTGCTGAAGGGATAAGGTGAACAAATTCCTCTTTTTTCTTTGCTTGTCTATGCAGTTTTTGCTTCAACTGAGAAGCTACCTTTGTCTTGATCTATGGGTCTTCTTACCTTCTTCCTATCTTCTCCCCATCATGCGGGAGAGGAGAGACCAAGAAGATGTGTAGGTGCTTGGCTGCTGGCTGAGCACCCTTGGGAACTATTTCAGTGAGAGTGATCAGGAACTGAGTCTCATAAAAGTCATGTGTGTTAATGAGTTCCTGATGAATCCCTTGTTAACAATGTTGTCTTAGAGGCCCAATTTGGGCAATAGGTAATGTCTGCTTTGTTTCACCTGAACTAGCAACTTTTTCTTGGCAGTTCTTTTCAAGAGGTGCACAGAAAGCACTGAAGTTGAACTCCTACATGGTTTTATTGTTCTTTTTTCTTCTTTGATTTATAATTATATTTTCAGAATAAAAGATATGTTACTGATCACCAGAGCTCTTCTTCTCTTCTAAGATGGTCATTCTCAGCTGCTCCAGTGCTGCAAGACAAGGGCACTGATGAAGGCACCTGAGGTCCACATGCTGCAGCATGGTCTGGTGGCAAGATTTCCATACACCATACCCCAAAAATACAATTTCCCAGTCACGCATGAACCTATTTCATACATGTGCTATTCATGCCTAATGTCCACAGCTTAAGAAAGGTGATGAATAATCTGTGTATTCAAAGGAAATGCCACAAGAATTAAGTGATCACATCAAGAAAACTGAAGGAGTTAATGCTTAAGTTTCTGTGGAATAAGTTAGATAGAAAACAAAAGAAGATAGGCTGACATCCAGAAAGACATCTAAAATCTGTTCCCAAAGTGCCTATTTCTTGCCTTTGGTTATACAAAGTGTGAGACAAGACCCTTGGAGACAGATGCCATATTGCAATCCCCTAAATTTGGGTGAGTTGTCTGACCACTGATATAAAGACTGTCACCCTATGGGGTCCAGATAGGTTATCAGCATCTTGAAGACTTTCTTCATAATCTATGTTCACTCTGTTTGGTCACATTTTTCTGAGCATCTGCATGTTCTCCTGAGCTCAGTGGTTTGGTAAAGAGTGTCCTGTTCTAATCATTTTATCCCATTCAATTAATTACAAAATTTGTTGTCAGAGAAAATGTGGAAATCTAGAGAGAGACAGAAGAAAAAGAATTCATCTAAAGCCACAGGAAAGAGGCGATGTAAAGTGGAAGCCCAAGGGAATAAAAAGTGGAAAATAAAAAAAAAAGCTTAAAATCAAAGGGGGGGGGAGATGGCTAGAAAGTTTAATTAATTATGGTTAGAAAGTGAAGAAGAAATGAAAAATGAAACAAAGATCAGTACTGGCACTTCAGAGAGAGAGAGAGAGAGAAGAAAGTTGCTGGGGAGAAAGAAGCTCAGTAAATTAACCAATATATGCTGCAGAGAAATCCTTTCAGCAGGCTCAGAGAATCTGTCTCCATTAAAGTTTCATGGTGAAGGCTCAGAGGGATTTTCAATATTTAAAAAGTGTTTTTGAAGGTAGCTAAGGGGAGATGCATTGGTAACTCTTGAAAGGATAATGCATTAAATTTTACTATGTCTTCAAATAGCATGGGACAGTGTCTAACTCTAGGTTACTTTAAGAGAGCATTCATGTCTTGCTGTGTTCTCTTCTCTCATTAAAATATCCTTTTCTGGAGTGTTTTACATTCTTTACTTTTCTCTCTGGTGATCACTAGGGAAGATGAGACAGGTGCAGGAGGGTTGAAGGCAGAAGCTGGGAATTTTGGGGCTGCTGAAATGCTGCTGGTCCACCACCCCATACCGCTGGGGTGACACCCTGTAGCACTTCAAAGAAGGAGAAGTGGAAGGATGAGGTCAAGACAAAGGGTTTCACCATGTGGCCCCTGACACAAAGAGGAAACATCAGTTTCATTTGTGCAGACAGGAATGATGGATGCTATCCTAGTTATTGGGAGGTGGCAGCTTCTACTGCCCTGGCAAGGGACATGAAATTCCCCGGGCAGGGCCTGTTTCTCCTTCCATGCACTCCTGTCTAATGAAGGGGAGTGAAAGCCCAAAGGGGAAACAGCTCATCAGTGCAGAAGGCCTTACAGTCAGGGCCATCCCACTTTCTCCATGTGCCTAGGTGTGGGGGGCTTGAGAAAAAAGGAGTGAATGCCCTGAAGTCGAGAAGAAGAGCACCCACATGGCAGAGGGGCAGGTCTCTGAGTGGAGAAGCATCCTCGTTCCCAAAACAAAGCCTGACTCCTCGCTCCTGGTTTGGTAGTAGCTGTCAAGCTCTCTCCTTCTTATTGTACCAGAACAGCAAAACAACTGCTTTAAAGTCATAAAATAAGATGGTTTAATCTCATGGCACACTATGCCTTCTAATCCTCAGCATTCAGGGGCTCCCGAGGTGCTGCACGCCCTCTCCGCACTCATCCCCGAGGCACGTGTCAGGACATTGCACACTCCCAGGGATTATAAAGCTAAAAACGCGAGTGAGCGGGACGCTGGCTCATTCCCCGGTCGGGAGCGATCCCCAGTGCCGATCCCTAGCGGTGCCCGGCGGGTGGCAGCACCGGCCCGCGGCCGAGAGGAGCTGCCGTCAGCGTTGGTCCTTTCCCTGTCGTGGGTTTCATCTGATAACGCTTGCACTTTTTTTTGTGCCAGCTTGAATGGCAGTGACTTTAAACCACTTTCTAGAAATAACGTGGTATGTATCAGGCCCTTGTCTAAAAAGCATGTGCCTCTCCTGCTTCCTCACATCAGAGCCTACTGCGTTGCCAAGCACTCAGTACATCAGGCTCCAGAAGTTTTTATGTTGACTAGCACTTACATGAGTTATTCCCTTTTTACAGTAAAAGCATTGGGTTCAAGTTCAAGACAGCTATGTTCAGACACCCACCTGCACGCGTGAGTGCGTAGCACACCTACCATCACCAGAAATCCTGTCAACGAAACCCACTGAGCTCAGCTAGAGATTTGGAGGAATAGTCTGATAGCCTTGAGATTGGCAAAATTTTTCCCCTGACCACAAACTGCCTGTAAACTGAGATTAAAGGCTGGGCTTGCATTTAGCAATAGATAGGCAGACTGCTAAATTTAGGGAGTTTCATGGAAAATTGAACTGCTCCTCCTAGGTAGCTACTTTGGGAAAGAGTTATCTCATCCTCACATCCAGGCAAGGCAGGGATTTAGTACAATATGGTCCCACTGGGTTGGCATCAAGCACTGGATGGTTTCTCAGCATGACTTGTCTGGCCTCAATATGAAAAAAGTCCAAGTTGTCTCCTTCCACTACACAAGGAAAATAAGGTTGTAGCTCAGATGCAGATGTCTCCATTTGGCACGTGTAAAAGCAGGTGGGACGAAACCCATCCTCACAGAGTTGTGTACTCAAAAAAGGCACCTCTGCTGGTGAGCAGCCACTCTGTTTTGTGCTGCTTGGTTCTCAGTAACTGCTGCTCATTGATGAGTTTCATATTACATATTTTTCAGTGAAAAAGTATGGAAAAGGTTATCTATTTAAAGGATCACAGGGAGCCATGAGTGCTAAGAAAATAATAAAAGTAAAAACTAATTGTTCTTAGAAAATATGATCCAATGCTTGCCTGAAAAATTAAGTATCATAATGACTGAAATTCAAAAAAATATCAGACAAAATTGAACTGAGACAGCAAAGTGCACGGAGTGTGTTTCAAACTTCTTTTATCATAAGCTGCCTGCTGAGTGACAGTGACCAAAACCCAAACCTGTTCTCCTTTGCATGACTTTTCTGACGTGCAGTTTTCTCCTTTTGATGTCTGTGAGAGAAATTTTGGAGTATTTCAGATCCCTTCCCCTAACAAAGAAACAAGCAGCACTATCCTTCCAAATCAAGTGGCACATAATAAGGTTCCACTAAGAGGAGGCTTTGTCTGCCTCCTTGTCAACCGTCCTCCTCCAGGTTTCCTAATCCATTTTTGGATGCCAGGCATAGAGACAGAAAGAAATGACTCAAGAAACTGGTCATTATGCGGGAAGGACAGACTGCAATGCTTTCCTCCTGCAATGCTCCCCTTCTCCTGCATGGCTGAGCTCACCCTGTGCGGTCCCCATGGGGCAGTGGCACATTCGACTTGTGTATCACGCAAGCAAAGGGACATCTGGGCTCCCTCCAGCTATAAAGCTCAGCACAGACATGATAAAACTTCAGCCAAAGTCCGAGAGCCTCAGTTCCCAAATGACTAATGCTGTTTCAAAGTAGAAGCCAAGAAAGGATAACAAAATCATTTGCTGTCTGCCCCAACAGCAGGGCAGGGATGTCTTTTCTCTCTGATAAACTGAATGGTTTTGACCCACATTGTAACCTCTGGTTTGAATTTAGAGATAAGTATTGTCATATCAGCTTTGTGCCAAGGCTCAGAAATAACTTATGGCAGCAATGAAGCAGTGTTTCATGGGGCTGGATGGGTCAGATGAGGTTGCAGGATTCAAGTAGTGTGGTCAGACAGATGCTCACCTACATTTCATGGTTGGAGGTGCCCCAGAGCGGGGGACAGTATAAACTCTAATGAAGCTTCATTGTCGGTGGCCAAAACAGAGGTAATCCCAGACACTCTAGAGTTTACAGCCGCAACAGTGGATTTAATTATTACTTACTGGCTTTAAATGAGCTATAAGACTAATCTAAATTTAACATGCATTACAGGATCGGCAGTGGCTTTACAAGCTTCCTCAGAAGGCAAGTGTCAAATTAGGGTTAAACCAATAGATAAAGGCAGAAAAATAAAGCCATTGATGGCCATAGATTCCCAGCTGATATCTTTATACTCTGCTATAAAAGTCTATCACCCTTTGTTTAAAGAAAGTGAAAATTTTTGACATCTCTTTCAAATGCGAATCATTAGGAAGTAACTTGAACTAAATATAATTAGAATCAAACGTGTGTCTTTTATTGAGGAGTAACAATGCTCAGTATCTTCTGCTATTTATGTTTCCAGATAATCTATGTCATTAGTTTGGGATCAGATGTTGGAGCCCTGCCAGCTGCTGCAAGACTGTGACTGTGCCATGAGGACCCAGAGCTGCCTCTGGGAGCTTGGTTTATAGTAGGTTTTGAAAAATGCAAGGCTTTGCTTGGCCACAAATGCTCCACCTGGAGCCAGCGTGGCCTAGGCCTCACATCTGGGTGCAACAGAGCCGCCTGGATGTGGTGGCAGAACTTCGTGTGCCATAAACAGTGGACTTTGGCAAAACTCTGCCCTTGGAATTTTAAGCACCTGCACCCACTGACCTGGCTAAGAGGATTATCCAGGTCACGGTGTCCATGAGACAAGCCAGGCTCTGTGTTTTGCTGAAGGGTTTCTCTAGGCTTTGGGGGACAACTCTGAGCAACAAGAGCACATTCTCAGCGAGGAAAAGCCCTTCTTCTGTCCCACTGACCTGCCTCACCTGATGTCCCTTCCCTTCCTGGCCAAGAGAACAGGAGCCAGAGCCTGGCTGCATGATCGAAATCTCTGGCAGGCATCAGAAAGCAGAGATATGCCCACACCAGACCTGGGACTCCTGAACAATCATCCTTGTGTTTGTTCACATGGGTATCTCTTTCCTTGTCACTTCTTTACTGGAGAGGAATCTCTATGTCACACATCTAGTCCAAGGCAGATGGCCACCTGCATGGTCAATGAAGAGAGATAGGTACCTCCAAGAGTTTATGCTGAGTTGGAAGGGACCCACCAGGATCACTGGGTCCAGCTCCTGGCACTGCTCAGGATAGTCCCAGGAATCACAATATGTGCTCAAGAACATTGTTCAAACACTTCCTGACTCTGTCAGACTTGGTGCTATGACCACTTCTCTGGGGAGCCTTTTCCAGCATCCAGCTACCCTCTGGGTGAAAAACCTTCTCTTGATATCTAACTTAATCCTCACTTGATGCAACTTCATGCCACTGGTTACCAGAGAGAAGATACTGGTACTTTCCCCTCCACTTCCCCTTGTGAGGATGTTGAAGACTGCAATGAAATGTCTCCTCAGTCTCCTCTTCTCCAGGTTGAACAAACCAAGTGACCTCAACTGCTCCTCATAAGGGTTCCCCTCCAGACCCTTCACTATCCTTGTGGTCCTGTGTACTGGTTTTAGCCATGACACACAAACTAAACTAAACTAGGCTTTTATTCCCACCACTCTTTTATCCCAGACCATTGCTAGCCATTGTACTCTCCTCATCAGTTTGTCCCCTTTGAACTGCTTAGGGACCACCTCTGAACTACTCTGGTTGTTTATCTATAGGGTTGGCATGGAAAAGGCATGCTAGCACTGCCCTGAATCTTTGCAGAGGGGCAAACCTTGAACACCTGAGGAATTGAAAGAGATGAGATGTTTTTTCCTCCCAGTTACCTGGTAGCTGAGAAGGTAAGCACAGCCCAGGCTGCAGAAACGGCCTCTGGGTGAACTCCATGCTCTGTGTCTATTTGCATTACTGAGAAGTGCTTCTTATCTTTTGGACTTTCAAACCAAAACGTTTAAAGAAATACTGGAGTGAAACTATAGCTACTGATGATCAAAGCACTATATTTAGGCTTAACTGTAACTTAAATGCCAGATAATGAACTCTGAAATATTTTTTACATAAACTCTCCCCCCATAAACAGTGAGTTAAAATAGCCAGTTTGTTCCATTGACTTCAGCCAAATGCAGGCTCAACCCTTGAATTAACCAGGAAAATACAGATGGTCAAAGAAAGCAGCCTGCTGATACCCCTTGCTAGGAGAAGCCATTTGGCTTCAATTGGCATTCAAATTCTTGGGGGTTGCTGTTTGTGTTTTTTCCCAGAAAACCCCCACAAAATTTCAGTCGTGTGAGACCTACCACCCAAAGTGAAGTGCCCAAGTGGAAATCTAGCTTTGAAGGGATTTAGTTCTGGGTCACAGATAAATATCTTAGGTAAAACAATATGGATAAAGCCCTGCTGAGTCAGCTGGCCTTGGGGAAGACAGACAGTGTGGTTATCTGAACTTCATTTATCCAAAGTCTCCTGTTGTTTGAGGTGGGATCATGTTGTCCACCTCATATCGAGAGAGGGGATTCTGTGTGCCCTGATTGCCTTAAGGTGCATGACCCAGCATCCACAGTTACATCTTGGGAAGAAAAATGTCCTTTCCCTGAAGAGAAAAGTATTTTTGAAATTAAGAGACCTTATGATTCAGGCTGTACAGCACATATGCAATCATAAAGAGGAGATGCACACAGAGAAAAGAAAGATGGAATCATTTTGTGGAGATGCTGAGGTAGAGTGATGAGCCAACGTGACACTCCCCAGGCAGTTATGAGGATTATATGCCTTCAGAGTTTTCCCAAAGCCTCTTGTGACTGGTGTGATACACCAGGACAGGACAGGTATTTTGGTCTCTTCTATGATGACCTTTTATCAGTCATTTCTTAAAATCCTTCTTATTCCTCACTCCATCCTAGGAATTTGGAGCATCCCATACCTATCTCCATCCCAGTTGTCTGTAGCTGCACCCAGCAGAACATTTTTCTCTTGGTGAGTCTGAACCTGACATTGGCTCCATCTATGCCATGACACAAATACAACCATAGTGAGTCCTCAGGCCCAGAGGACAAGTAGCATGGCTGATCTGAGCCCATACAGGTAAACTCCCTGCCCTCATGACACCACCATCACATCGGTGCTGCCCAGGGGGACCTGCCCCACCCAGGATGGTGCTGCCCTCTGAAGCCCTGCCTGGGCACTGTTTGGGCAGGCAAGGGTTGATAGTCACCCAGTGTGGGCAGAAAAGACACTGTGAGAAGCAGAGATGTTTTAGGGCTCTCCCACATGAAGAAGTTCATGCAGAGCAAGCAGGGGGTGAGTTATGGCCCCAGTAGTCACTGCACCAGGGAAGGATGTGCAAAGCCTTCTGCAGGTTGAATGTCTCCAGGTACTACACTGGAATCTCTTACATTGTGTTGTTAGGCTACAGGTTTCCCATGCAGACAATTCACCTTCTCCCCGTGCCCAGCTCAGTCCCAGTCCTCACTTGGAAACTGAAAGTGGAAAAAAGTCAGCCATCCCAGTTTAATAAACTCAGGAAAAATAAAACCTGATGACATGGGGAGGGTCCTGTGCAAGGCCAGGAGTTGGACTCGATGATCCTTGTGGGCCCCTTCCAACTTGACATATTCTGTGATTCTGTGACTTAAGCTGGAGTTCCCAGTGTTTCCAAAACAGCAATGTACCTCCACTTGTAGGCCTGATGGTCTTTTGTAATAAAGAGTTGCACAGGAAACCTCAAAACCAAATCAAAACTCTGAAGAACACTGAAGAATTATTTCTAATCCATTTTTGCTTCACAAAAAAACCAACCAACCAACCACCACCACCACCACCACCAAAAGACCCAAACAAAAACCAAACCAACAACAAAAAACCCCCTCCAAACAAAACAAAATCCCCCAAATCTTTTCACACTAAAAACAGTGAAAAAAGCAGTATGGCATATTTACAATTCGCTTTCAGTTTATGAAATCCCCTCATGAATGAATGTATGTCTAGGTTGTATGAGAGTCAAGAATTGAGAAAAGATAATGCTAGTGAGGGGAGAGTGGATTTTTATGGTGTCTACTGGCTGCCTTTCATTCTCTGAACAGCAGGAGGAGATTAATGATATTGTCACAACAACATTAATGATGCTGTAAAATTATAAGGACAAAGAGAGCCAGGATTTGATAAAAGTGAGATTTACAGCTGCATCAGTCAATTTAATTATCTTTTACTAGGCTTAAACTAAGCAGTAAGACTAATCTCCATTTAACATGTTTTACAGGGTCTGCAGGCACTTTACAATCCCACTCCATTCTGAAGTGTCAAATTATGGCAATATTGATAAAAGAGTGGTGTGAATGGTTGTCTAGTCAATCCCCAAACCAGTTAATATCTTTCTTTACTGCATTGTAAAAGCCAATTACTCTCAAGTTTTTGAGTGAAATTTGTGAACAGTAATCTGAGTTGATAATGTTTAGAAAACAAATTCAAAGAAGATAAAGATCCGTGTCCACTTGCCTGCACTCGCTACAAAAGACAGTGCTGGCTGCCTCTGTGCTGGCTGTGCTGCCTGTCCTCCTGCCCTACCAGCCCCCTGGCAGGGCTGCTTCCCCCACAGCCTCTCACTAGCAGTGAGCAGACTCAAGCAATGTCAGGGCTCGGCAGCTATTTTAGCATGAGGTGCTCTGCAGTTTGGAATTTTGGAGTTCCACGGACCGTGGGGAGCACTGGTTCTCCCCAGCATTGCTTTTCAACTGATCTCTGGGGTGGACCAGGTGCAGGGTGATGACCCTGCTACCGTGGGGGTGGCAACTGCACTGCCAAACCCCTTGCAGCCTCTTACCTCTACTTCCCACAGCAGCAAAAAGTATCAGATTAAGTAATTATTTTGAAGCCAAATTATTACCGAGGTTAAAATTTTATGATCAACATTGTCTAGAGATGAGTTGTGAACAATATGAAATGTTTCAAACTAGGTGTTTTGCTTCTTTTTAATTTTTTTCAGCCCCTTTCTTGGCTACCAGCAACTGCTTCTCCACATTCTGTTTCTTGATGTTGTACTACTGGAGCTGTAGTATAACACAGTATTTGTTCTTATTAAGTCCAGCAAAACCGTGATAGAGACTATATATCTGTAAATTTTCCATGTTTTTAAAAGCCAACTCCCTTCATGTCCCTAGACTTGATTTTTGGCTCTCCATAACTATGTGCATTACTTATGCTTCCACAAACAGAGGAGTAAAGCCCAACTATCTCCACTTGATAGGCTGTTTCATGACCACCAAGCCCTACCTTTCTATGTAAGTATCTTTCTTTGAGCTCTACAGAAGCAAGCTTCTGGCATCAGGGACAGAAGAAAAATGCACTTTTTTTAGTCTGATTTTCAGTGAGACTGAAGAAAATGTAACTCTCAAACCAGATGGGAGCTCCCAGCAAACTGCACATTTCAAGCCTGGGAGAGTCTCTTGTGAAAATCTAAATCTTTCCTGGTGAGTTCAAATTTATTTCCCTGCTCTCCAAGCAGAGGAAGACCAGTATCTCTCAGACCAGTGTGTCCAGCAATGGAAAATCCAATTAGTGCAGGCTCTGGCTCTGAGCACTTAGTGGTCAAAATGTAGATCCCACTTCACCTCTCTTTATTTTGTTCTGTTGCTGTATTTCAGTGCTGTATTTAAGTGGACAAACCTCTTCTCTGACCCATATTTTCCACTGGTCAAAGTGTCTCTGAAGGCAATTTCTGGGATACTTCAGTCTCATCATATTATTAGACATTTTTTTAGGTGAGGAGTCAGGCTTCCTGCGAAACAAACTCCATGGCACAGGTATGCCTTGTGTCATTGAAAGACAGTTGTTCCGCTCATACTTTGCTTAAAAAAGTCAATAAACATAGAATACTGAGCCCAGTATTACTATAATATCTTATTTTTAGCTGTCTCAAAAAGTTCTTTGACTAATAATGAAAATAATGCCTTGACAAGAAACTAAAAATATTTCTCTTCCCAGTCTTGGAAAAAAGACACACCTTTTTTTTTTTGACAGTTACCCAGAAGTTTATGGAAAAAGTAGTAACAGAAGTCAGCTCTTATGACTTGCAATTATGTTTGAAACACACTGCAACCCTGCCTTGTCACCTGCTTTCTTTAGCTTTCTACCACATCTAATACCCTAAGTCGTGGGAGATATGATGTACTTCTGACAGTGCTGACTGGCCCTCCCGCCTTGCAGCCATTAGGTCCTGGAACCACCATGCCCAACCTGGGAGACAGTGCTTCTAGTGCAGGAAGTGTTGGTGGACATACCTAGGGGAGACATCTTCTGCCAGACAAGCACTGCCTCGAACCCTGGCTCAGAACAACCCCAGGACCTTCCTGGGGGTTGGACTGTTAGAACGTCAGGTGTGCTAAAATCAGATGCTTCGTGTTTGACAGGCTTGTCTGGCCTCTCTCATGAAGCTCATGTTCCCAGTTGTTTTCTCCACTGAGCTCAGCTGGTGAGACACCACTAAACAGCAGATCCCAGCCTGGAAGACTGCAGGTGGAAGCAAGATGGAGCTCTGCAACAGCTCTGCAACAGAGGGAGGCCTTGTGCACCAGAGCTTTGAAAAAACTGGGAAGTTGGCAGTGCATGGTGGTTCCCATCAACATGACCCCATCAAGACCAATGATCCCCTCACTGTTCCTCTGTCCAGGGACTCTCAGAAGAAGAGTTTTTGGTCAAAGCAGTGGCTCATCTTAAGGTGAAACAAGGGTCTCAAACTTTACTGCCTGTTTCAAGGAATTTCCACTAAGCCTAGGGGAAGGGGTGTAGAAATCGATAGGAATTTTGTCCAAACAAGGTCTTCAGGATTGAGCCTCTGTCAATAAGTCCTGCAACGTGTTTGTTCATGCAGGAAACAGGGAAAAAGTCGGTTCAGGATTCTTATCCATGTGATCTTATCAGGGTGGTAAATCTGGTCTTTGATCTTTTGTCAATAACGCATAAAGTTGGAGGCAGTTGCCACAACCCTGCTCAGCCATGCAGTCATCGGGTCTCATAAAACATTTATGAAACCTGTCATAAATTGGCCTGATAAGAAACAGGACATTGAGTTTCAGGAGTCAGCAGCTTCTTGGAGAAGACCTTCCCTCTAACTCCAAAGCTCCTTTGTTTAAATAGCAAACATAAGCCGCTGATTGCACCCTGCCATAAAAGCTGAGAGCAGGGAATTTTCACCAGCCCTACTGCTTGCTGAATTTGTGTGGCAGGTACTGGCCTTCATTTGCCTTTCCTGCTTGCCAGTCCCAGGGTAGGAGGGAAAAGAGGGGAGGAGGAGAGGAACTGAATAAAATTATAACTGAGGAAGGGAGAAATAGAATAAAATTTTAACTGAAATAATGAAACCCACCTCCTGTTCCCACCTTTCCCAGTTACTGCAACTATCACTCATCTCAGAGTCTCTGTCTCTTCCTTACTTTCTTTATAAGAAAATCAAATTGAACTGCCTTGTATCTTCTCTGTGCTTATGATTTCTTTTACATTTTTTCAAAAAAACTAAATCTCTAATGGAAATTGAGATGTTCCTAGTGTCCACCCCTGACACATCCAAGCTGCAAGAATAGGATCATTCTCCAGTGCTGTGCAGTGATTTCTGCTCACTTCAGCAGGACAGAGCACCTCTCAGCAGCACGATGTCCACATTAGCACCATGATCTTCCTGAGCTAGAAGTTAAGTAGCTGTACCACAGAGGGGATCATCTGATAACTTATTGGGATATTTCTTGTCGTTTGGAACAATTTTGGCCTGGGAGTTGCAGTTGGAAAAGGAAACTGCTGCTAGGATCAGGTGTGTATGTGTCACATTAGTGTTACTTATGCAGAGGATTCAAACCCTTCATTTTCTGAGAGCACAGAGAGGTCACTGTCAAAATATAAAAGACAGTCTATGTTTGCCACTCAAAGCCTTGCTTCTGGTTAGCACCAAGACGAAATCCTTCTCCCTTTGGTGCCATGAGGCCACAATCTTTATGCATATTCTTCTGTCTTTGACTGTGGGGTTTTTTTTCGGCAAAGACACAAAATAACACATGAAATATTACTTGGAACTTAGAACCACAAGATAGTATCTGGTAAATCCCTTGGCTTATGTTTTGTTTTCCTTTTATTTGCTTATATTTTCTGTGATAATGTATTCACAAATTTGAGATGCAGATCACTGGTTTTTTTTTTTCTGATGTCTGATTTCATAAAAACCCTTTATTATTTCTTAGTGGTATTTTAAATCATGCAAACTACTATACTGTAACAAGATATATTTACAGCTACAAATTTATTTTATCATCTCCGTGAGATAAGCAGCTGTTATGTTTAATTGGGATTATTGTATTATATGCTAATCAAACTACTTAGAAGTTTAGTGGTGCAATCACATCTCTACCTGTTAATTTAGTCCCGTTTCAGGTCACTAAAGTCACTAATAATAACAATTGTTCAGTACTGACAGGATCTCAGTGTCTGAACAATTCCAAATAGAGAGATACAAAGATACCTTAATTAGGTATGTGTTATCGGTTGCTTATAGTAATAAAGCACTAATTCAACACTTCTGTATAACCACAAAACAACTGTAATAAATTTCAGATTTGGTAATAAAATGCTACTATATACCTTGATTAGGTGATAAAATAACAGTTACTTTTTAGAAATATTTCAAAATACAAAATACTTCTAATCCTGAGTCTTTCTTTGCATGCAGCCTCTTGTCTAAATGTTCCAGGAGTACCAGGGAGGTTTCTTCCCATCAGCAAAGATGACTGAGTGAAGCAGTTGATTGCATTGGCTAGCACGTGCCCTTGGACATTTAAGCAACCCAATTCTCTTTCTCGCTTCATTGCAAGCAAACACAGGATAGAAGAATCTCTACTTGGTGCAGTCAGTCAGTCAGTTGCAATTAGTCAGTTGATTAATCAACTACTGTCACTTTGTAGTATGTCTTAATTGTGTGGGCTTGTTCTAACCCTTTATCAGGTTATCAGGTTATGTTATTCTACAGAAAGAAAAAGGTGTTTTAAACGTTTCCGTATCATCCAACACCACTAAGAGGAGTACAGGCAATGCATTTACTCTGTCGTAAGGCAGTTCACAGAAAATGTGACACTGTGCACACCGGTGCAAAGTCACAACACCCTGCGTGGGTGGCCTTTTAGCGAGCCTCAGTGCTCTGAAGGTGACTGTAGGTCATGAAATTGTAGTTGCAGGCCTTGCTTTTAGATTTGAAAGAAGGATTTGAATCAACTAAAGAAACAAGGAGGACAGGAACTTCCTGCACCCAACTGCATGATTCCAACTAGGGACCTCCACAGGGGAACTAATTAGGAGGTGGGACCATAATGTCATATTAAAATATCTGCATGAAAAACTCTGTGTTATCTTAGTGATGAGACATGCACAAGGTGTTTGGGAAACTTAATTTAGACAGGTGGAAATCCTAGACCAGATACACCTGCAGCATGTCTTCTGACCATAAGAGAAGGGGTGGTGACAACACTGTGGTGTGTGGTCTGTGCCTGACAGAGTGCTGCACCCTGCACCAAGTACGAGAGGCATCCTGCATGAGCGAGCGCAGCCATGGCACGAATGCCTTCTACATCATGACCAGGCACTTCTGGAAAATGAAAGTGCTGTGTGACTAAGGATTTATATGGGTCCCATAAATCAGAGGACTGGAGATTCTGCTGTCTGTTCTTCATATCTCTGTTCTTTTCGGCACTTCTGTCCGCTCCCTGTTCTAGGAAAACTGTTACCAAAGTTAACCCTTATGTCTTCCTATGTTTCTTTGATGCTTTTCCAGATTTTTCTGCTTCCACACTTCTCGTTTGTGCTCTTCTGCTTCTTTTTGCAATCCTTCATTATCCTGGCAGGTTTTTCTCTCTGCTATAATTTCTCTTACTTTCTACCCCTACATCCTTCATACTCTTACTTGCCTCTATCCTATCTTTCTACACCATAGGGTACATTAGGCTCAAAGTGCCTTAACAGAAGAAGGAGGAATCTGGCAACCCTGGAGAGCAGTCTGGATTGCTCGTTGCCTTCTTGTTCTTAGCCATCATGGTGATCACAATAATCAAGCTGGGTACACACAGTAAAAATATGTGCATCTCCGCATGTTGTGTACTGGGATATACACCTACAGTGCTCGCTTCTCTGAAGTAGAGAAAAGCATACACATCTTTCCGTGGTATGCCCTCTGCTAATAAATGTTACTAGTCCTGTCATTGTCTTCTCAAAGATCTATATCAAGAGAAGAGCAAACCTGCTTTCCCCACACCCTCAAAAGTTTAGCGCAGTGTAAATCATCTTCTAGTCTTCAGGAAAACCCCAAAAAGACAAAGCACAGAGAAGCACACAGCTGTCAACACCTTTGGTGTAGGCTAATGCCCTCTCTCCACTCATCAGGAAGCTTGTTCTTCAAAAATCTAAATACAGTTTGGGGAAAGTTTTGTATACTTTGTGTCCCTACTGGATACACGCTGCCCTTTCTTAGGCACCAGGGAAGCCACAGACCAGAGAGATGCTGGAAGTGAGCTCTGTTCTTGCATGCAAAAACAACTCTTAATTCCCCTAAACTGTTCTTTCCTGGGCATTCAGTGCATTTATATCTCATTCACTACACAAAAATAGCCCTTTACTGAACATATGTATTTTATACCTCAAAGACTACTGCCTGTGATGTAGTTGGTAAAATGGAGCAGAACAACATGTGATTGTGTTCTTTATCCCTAATGAGTAAAATTTGCTTACTGCAAAATCCTGAGTAAGGCTGAAGATTATGGATAAATACTACCAAAGTAATTCAGCCTCCAAAATTTCAAAGGTTTTCAGGAATATGCACCCAGACAGCCAGCTCTTGCTGGTGAAAAGGCTTTTGTCAATAGTTTGTGGCCTTCTTTGTCCCGTTAGTTCCAAGTTTCCTGCACAGAATTGTCATTTTTGCAAAGTGCAGGGATTTGAACTGGTGAGACAGCAGGAGAAGCTCAAAATTTACCTGTCTTTCAGTCATGCAAAAAAATCAATAGAGCACTTTCCTAGTCTCATGAAAAAGTCACACCTTTCCATGTTTTGAATAAGGATTACAGTAGGTAGCATCATGATTGCAGCACACTTTTCTGCAAGGGCTCAGTCTCCCGGAGCCAGACAAACCACTTTGATCAGCCCTGGCCCCACCAAAGTCTGACCCTCAGCAGCCAGGATCAGGTGCTATGCAATCCCTGTGCTCTCTGTAAGCTCCTAAGAGCTTCGATTAGCACAGGCAAAAAGCAAGGTTGCCTGGTCTGGCTGGCAGGCCAGGCTGGTGGTGATGCTGGGATTCCTGTCAGTTACAGCACACTCATGCTGCCCCATAACACTGTACCTTATGTACGTGGTACATAAGACAGTGAACCATAAAATCTGGATGTATGGAGGTGTGCCAAATCCAGCTGAAACTTTAGCAGGCTGATGATGGGAAATAAACATCCTTCCATTTCCTAATGCCTTCCTGGTAAATGTAAAAGAATAAATCTCTCAGCTTGAAGAGCTTTGTTGCTAGTCAGAGTAGAGGAAACAAGCTCTTCAGAAGGGCAGACAGACTCTTGTGTTAGAGATAGATATCCCTGTTCCCTCCTTTTGACCCCATGAAGATGCTATGTAACATGGCTGGTGCCACTTCTTAGTATTAGTGCAGAGGGTTTTAATGAGTTTCTGGTACTGAGAAGAAGCAATTGTTTTCTTTATTTATGCCCTCTTGAGAACAAAGAGGAACTTCTATGAGTGACTGCATAATCATGCACTTTTTGTAGACTCACAGACCCATAGGGTAGTTTGGAAGGGATCTTTAAAGATTATCTGTTCTATTTTCAGTAGCAAGGCTATTGGATTTGAACTCCTAGTTCCACTTCTTTATGGATTTTTTACTGTGTCACTTTCATGGGATTTGAAGCAGATGCCTACCCTGAAAGTCACCAACAAAAAATGACACGCAGGAGTCGGCAAGATACTGGCTAATGAAAATTATTGACTAAATTGTTCTGATTCCTCTTTGTTTTAAATTATTTACAATTTAGAAGAGCAGGAATAGAACGACAATTAAAATCTTGAATTATTTCAAGCTTGAATGAATTTCTTGCTGAAGTTCAAGACTACAGCAAGTCACCAAAGACATCAAAAAAGGTTTCAAGAGACCTGGGGGAAAAAAAAAAAAAAGAAAAAAAAGGACTTGAACGAAGACCTCCAGGAGAAATCTTGTAAGATTTGAGGCTGAGATTTCATGGGTTTGGCACAGTTCACTGAAGACAGAGATTCTGCTTGCACCATTCCTTTTCACCTGACTGCTCTTCAGTCCTGAATCCGTGTTCTTGCAAATACCGCATCCACATGACCTCATTATCACCCGAGGGAAATTTACCTGACTGCTTCCTCCTCACCCCGTGTCCCTTGGGCTGCCCACTCCCCCTTGGCTGATGGAAGCAAGAGTTGCTCCCTTTTCCCAAGAAGCCAGGAAGTACAAATGGGCAGTCTTGCAATGCTGCGTACTGCTGAGCTCTGAACCATGGCCAGCTGGCTGATTGTCAGCACACAATCCAAACACCAACCAAGGCTGTTCTGGCTTCAATAAACCCTTCAGAGCTGCAAAACAGGTCAGAGATCTCAAAGAGTACAGCTCTGCTTTGATAATGATTAACAGGATGGTGGCAAAAGTCCCTGAGCCTTTGCCTGACTCTGTGTGTGTGCAGGCACACATGTGCATATGTTAATGGGAAAGGTTATCTGTCCTAATCCCAGAAAACTCTTTGTAGGAGCAAAATGTCTCTCCTGGTGGGCTGTTCACTCAACCCATACTACAGGCCAGTATTCCTAATTTTCTCTGCACTGGCAGAGAATTCCCTACTGCTGCATTTTTAAAAAAAACATGGGGGACGAGTTTGATATTTCTCTAACTTCTGTAAGGAACAAATACGGAAGACCAGATTCCAGTCTCAGGTTCATGGGCATAAATCTGAAATTGGAGACAACTGGAGTTTTCTTTTGGACCTCCTGAGAGTAGAATCTGCAATACTGACTTGAATGGACAGAATATAATCTTGAGTCTAGTGTTCTGTGCTAGTGAATGTCCTTCAACCCAGTGCCTGTTAAATTGTTACTTTCCAGAGTAAAATAACTTTCTGATTACCTGTGGATGCTGTACATTTTTTGCCTTGTTCCTGTAGGATACATGATTAGGTGAATTAACAATATCCTTAAGCAAGGCAGCCTGTGAAAGAAATGTGTCAGTTTGGGATAGGATACTGTAATCAAAACATGTCTAGTTATTGGCAGGCTTGTAACTAACAGAGATGCAGGAAAAAGAAATCCATATTTGGACATAGGCCTTCACCAGAACAGGACAATGGAAATACACCGTGTTTGGGAAACACGTGTGAATACAGTGTGACCAGGTCTGTGGTTGGAGCAGAGGGCGTGCGGACACCTTGTAAACACTTTAACCCTCAGTTGATTGGTTCGAGACTGACCTTAGGAGAACCTATGGCTAAAGTTATACATATCTAACAGGAATAAACATTTGGAAAATGTAAACCATTTTATAGTATAAAAAAAAATGCTGCATCACAATAAAGCAATTCAGATTTCAAGATTCTCTACCGGAAGAGAGTGTTTGTGCATTTCTTTGCCTGCCACAAACACAGAGAACAGGGACTAACGAAATCCTGCATGCATATATATGGAAAATAAAAACCCCATATTGTTCCTAATTTCTACTTATTATTTTTGAATCATAAATTACATATGGGGATTTTTTCCTCAATGGTTTGCAAAGATGAACAATTGTTACAAAGAATAACACTCATCATGAGATCTGAATCGTTAGAAGTACCTATTGTCACTTTCTCTATGCTTCATTATCTTAAAAAAATTGTTCCAAAAGGTGAGACACTGGAGTTGGGTGATGGGAGCACAACAGAGATGCAATCCCCTTCTGACTCTGGTTTCTCTTCGATCGAGGGAAGGAAGTGGACCCAGCAGGGACCCTGCTGCTATTCACCATGAGCTCTCTTCTGAATGATCAGGACCACTCTGACTATTTTTGCAGTTGAAATTTCCCAAGCATGGTCATAAGTCTGCAATCTACACCAGACACCTGCTGCCAGCCCTGGGCTGCTGCTACCAGCTCTGATCTCTACACTGCTGAGGCACCTAAAGCAGCCAGCAAAGTGGCAGCAAACCCTGCAGAGGGGCAAGAATGCCAAGTCAGGTCCCTTGTAATCAACAGCAGTTTCCTTCCTTTGTCAGGATCTTGACAGGCAATCTGATTTTAACATGAGTTTTCCCTATCCCAATCCAGTGTCAATAGAAAAGCAAATGGATAAAATGTAAATGGAGACCACAAAACTCCTGGGTAAAAGCAGATAACACTCCTTGACCTTCCCACTCATAAAGCTGCATTACTTCCTCCTCTACAACGAAGATTAGTTGTTATATAGTATTTACATTAGTTTATATGGCTACATCCTCAAAGCGTTTATTCAGCTACCTGAGGCTCTGCCAGAGCCCGGGTGTGGATTTGCAGAGGCAGTGGGAGTTGTGGCCTCCAGTTAGCACAGCCAGTTCAGGTTCAGTTCTGGTTCAGGCTCTCGCTCACGTGCTCATTAGAGAGACTGGAGGGTTGCAATGAAAATAAACACCCAGCTTTTAGACAATGATTGGTGGTCTGGGTGAATTCAGTGCTGTGAAAGACCGCTTCATTTAGCTTAGGCAAGGAGCATGGGGCGAACAGAAAGGCAGCTGAATCCATTTTCAGCATCAGAATATTTTTATGTGCATTGTTAAAGTCTTCTTTTGTACACATTTGAAAGAGGAAGACCAGAACTGAAGGAGCAATCACTGGAATTAGGACTTCAGCTTTCCAGGTGCTTATACCAGCTGACAAAAAACAATGCTTCTGAAAAAAAAGGGCTGATGTTGGTGTAACACTGGAGGGGAAAACAAGCTTTCCAAATGAATACAATGCAGCCCTTCCTTTTGTTCTGTGCTCATCAGTAGCAGAAATATCAGGAAATTTCTTTATTCTGAAGAAATAAATTAAACACTGTAACAGTTTCTCCTTTTAAATAACCATTTTACTAGAGACTTGATTTTTTCTTAAACTCTGCCTACTGGTTTATCTCTGAGAAAAGAAATAGTTTTATTTGCTTTATGATGTTACTTAGATTAATTATCTGGTGATTACATGGCACACTAAATATGTAGAGCACTATAAATGTTCATGTCTTCTGTAGCAGTCATTGCCTGCAGCTCAGAGCACCTTTGAGGTATTTGTTATGAAAGGTTAAAATGCTCTAGACTCCCTTCTTTCCTTTGCTGAGGCTCAAACAAATATTTCAAACACCCTTCATGGATCACTTTGCATTATCCAAAAGTAAGACGGGAAAAAATGTAACTCTGCCTTAGAGAAACTCTGTCCCATGTTGACCATCTGACAATCTCTCCCCCAGCCTGCCAGGAAGGTCTAAGAAGAAGTCACAGGCCCTGTTGAATTGTTCCTTTCAGTTACTTGCTAATTTCCATTTTGTTATTGAAATATTTCTTGATGATGGCACGGGCTGATATGCCTTCAAATAAAAATGGCTCTGGGACCTTCCTGAAAGATGTGTTTTAAACCTTGCAGTGTCTGATGGTAAGGATCTTCTTCCTTCCTTCCATAGCAGTGTTTGTTTTTTCCTTTGCTGCCTGTATTTCAGCCTCTCTCTGCTTCTTAGCAACACATTTTCAAGACAAGAGTGCCTGCACTTTTGTCACTAAGCCTCAATATTCATTGTATAAAGAAAAAAACATACAGTTTTTGGTTTGGCTGATCTTGATGTCATGGTAAAGGAAGTAGCCAAAGAGGAAATAACAGCACACTGAGGTGCCAGAAGGGAGAGAGTCTTGTGGCCAAGGACCAGAAAGAGTGTCCCCTGTAGATTCCTACCAGGCATCTACAGTGGTGATCTTGTCCTCTGCCTTCCTTAAAGTCAGTCCACTGGGTCTCTGGAGAAGGGCTTGCTCTGCAAAATGAGGATTCATATCTGAGCCGAGGGCCTTGGAGCTCCTCCTGTAGTGCATGGAGAGCAGCAGCCCCATTCGCAGTACAGCTGGGCTCTCCCCAGAGCAAACATCTGCAATGGGTCAGAAAAATCACTCCCAAAGAAAGCCTTTTTCCTCTTCAAATGCTCAGACTGTATTTTGCACTCTTTTTACTTCTTACATACACTGACTAGCTGCACAGCAGGCAATACAGACCTCTTCTGGCAAGATGGAGTTGTGGATTGAAATGTGTTCAGGCAGGGACTGGACTCACTTCTCCACCATTCTTGAGGCATATGCTAGCCACAGAGCTGGGTCAACAAAATCAGGGAAAGTATTAGAGAAAGGCAGTGTGATGGCTTGTCTGTAGTTCATTAATGCTGGTGTCACCAGCTTGTGGGGTCTGCAAAACCCCTCTGAACAGCAGATGTCACTTCTAGTTCTAGGAGGGAAAAAAAAAGGCTATGATTTGTGTCAGTTTTTATAGTTATATGTTTCAATGGTGGACATTAAAGAAGAAAGTCACTTCTCCAAAGAAAATGCTAAGAACCCAAGAGAACACCATGTTAGGATCCAGGCTGCCACATCATATGAACAGTGAGACCAGGCCCCACTTCACACTCCTGAAGACTTTTCCTTGTATAACCCAGATCCTGCTGTGGTTTTAGGACAGGCACTTACCTGTACCTGCCAGCACAGGCTCTTTGCATTTCATTGCACACACCTGGATACTCCAGTGGCTTAGCTCTTTGACTCAAGTTGATCTCCATTGCTTGATTCAAGGGAGACCCAGAAGTGTGGTTTGTCACTCTAAGAATATGTCCAACACCGCCCATGTTTAAAACATCTCCCTCCAGGGATTTAGCAGGCATTCTCCTGTGTTCAGTACAGAGAATTTGTGTTCATTATCAGCTATTTGAGGCTGTGGCAGGATGCCATGACTCTGTAGGGATAAGAATTTTCTCACTCTCTGGTTCCTCAGATTTTTCATCCTTCCACACTCTGGTCTCCACTATGTCCTGTCTGCTCTGAATTCTCTCTCCCATCCACAGGGCCATGGTGTGTGCACCTCGGTGCTCTGGGGTACATACATCTCCAAAGATTTCCCTTGTGCTTAATGATTGGTACACATTGCCTTATTTAGCATCTACACAGCATTATTGACAGGTGACAAGGCATATTTCTTTATGGCCAGAAAGACATGGGGAAAGCTGACATAAAGGCTTCTGTGTGTGGAAAAAAAAAGGTAGAGAGAACTCCTCAGCACCCCCAAAAGACAGGAGGTTATACTCGCAGGTTATAAATTACAAACAACATGAAGAAGATGAAGAAGGAACTACCCGTCAGCCTTTTCTAATACGGCTTTTTCTAATACAGGAGCTAAGGTGGCTCATGCAAAACCAGGCTCTAATTTCAAGAAAATGCATTTATATATGTATTTTTTTACAGTATTTAATATTATTTATATTATTTTTATGCATTCCAGAATTTATGCACAGTTGCACAGTACTTAAATATGTGATGTTCCCTGTGAGAGGACTTTATGGTAAGGTAAATGTGCATGGGTTCACATATGTTTTGGGCATCCTCAGAGAAATTAAAACATTCTGGTGTCTTAGGTCACCAAGCCACAGATTACTCTGTGGTAGAACAGATTTCTTGGAAACTTCTCAATATACTTGCTTGGTCCTATTTTCCGCCGAGCCACTTCTGTTGGTTTTCTCCACTGGAGATGGGCATCCACACAACTTTACCCAGACTAAATAGCCTCCTTCTCTCTTCAGCCATCTTCTAGGAGAGAGTGCTCAGCTGGCTTGGTATGGATGCTCCTACCTCTCACCATCATCCTTGTGCCATCCTGGTTTAGTGACTAGCAGTGCTCTTCCAAATACTTTGAGAACTGCTCATGAACTGAATCAGGTAACTCCCATCATACTCAAACTGCTGAATTTGCACACAGCTAATTGCAAATAATCACACAGTTAAACATGGGACAGAGTTGCACTCTTGGAGCTGCTCTGCTGCCAAGGATCTGGCAGTGTGCCTTAAACTGATGATGCTGAGGAGGAGGAATGCAACCCCTTCAACCTTCCCTTCCAACTCCTCACCATGGGAAAAGGCAAGGTGAGTTTCTGACTATGCCATTTCATTTCTGCCCTTACATCACCTGTTTTTCTCACCCATGCTGTGTTTCAAAACAGCTAGGCACAGTGACAGAGTGACATGGCATCCAGAGGTAGTCAAGTTTTAGGACCAGATGATCAGTGACTGGTATTGGGAAACAAAAAACTACTCTAACTCTTCCCAGTTGACTCATCAACGCAGAGCTGAGTGCTGTTTTTTCTTTCTTTCTTTTCTTTCTTTCTTTCTTTCTGTCTTTCTTTCTTTCTTTCTGTCTTTCTTTCTTTCTTTCTGTCTTTCTTTCTTTCTTTCTGTCTTTCTTTCTTTCTTTCTGTCTTTCTTTCTTTCTTTCTGTCTTTCTTTCTTTCTTTCTGTCTTTCTTTCTTTCTTTCTGTCTTTCTTTCTTTCTTTCTGTCTTTCTTTCTTTCTTTCTGTCTTTCTTTCTTTCTTTCTGTCTTTCTTTCTTTCTTTCTGTCTTTCTTTCTTTCTTTCTGTCTTTCTTTCTTTCTTTCTGTCTTTCTTTCTTTCTTTCTTTCTTTTTCTTTCTTTCTTTCCCCTGAAAGCTAATAACTCATTACAGCACCAGCAACATGTCAACAACCCTTTACTAGTTTACCCTCACATCAACCTCTGAGCACAAAGCTCTCAATCACTAAGGCCACTTGAGTCTGGCCTCTACAGTCCCACTATTTAACACAAGTGATCAAATGTAATCAATGTGGTAGCCGAGAAGCAGCACAGCAAACCATAGCAAACCAGTACAGCAAAAACAAGGACGGATGCTCCTGATAAAAGGTGGAGTTGTGTGACAGTAGCTACAGTGTAGCTGGGAGCATGGAGGCTTAGTACATCACAGAGAACTGGACAGGAGGATGTGAGGCATAAGAAGAAGGAGGTGAGATCTGCTGCATGCTGGCCGACCAAGAGGGATGAGGCTGAAGCACAGATTGCCATGGTAATGCAGTTTAGGGGGGCCTTGGCTGCAGGTCTCCCGGCATCAGCAGAAATGATGAATACTTTGGCTGGATTGTGGTGGGCAAGGACATGCTGAGCCAGACAGAGCCCAGACCTTCAGTTTGAAGGGGTATAACAGCCCATTAGCCTTCGCTGATGGTATGGGACACAGCCTGGGCTGTAAAACAGCTCCCACTCGTTCACTTGAGTATTATATGGACACCTCAGGAGGAGAGAGACACGGCTATGGAGGTCAGTTTTTTCCCTTAGGATTTGGCTATTGTTTGCAGCACTGGACACTTAGCAGCCCACACACACTGGCCAAGAGAGCCGTCAGCATCATTGCCTTGTTGCAGGTTGATGCTGCTTTCTGTTCCTTTGGATCAATGTGCTGCTTTTCACCCAAGCCAAGCTGGGGTTAACCCAGCAAAGGAGGCAAAGCGGTGGTAAGGCAGATTAGGAGCTGTGCTCAGCCCTGTGCCTCCCAAAGCCTGCTTGCCTACAGACTTGCCTTGTGACCGACTCCAGCATCAATGGCAATAAAACCTGACTCCAGCTGTGCTTTCTTCTGGAGGGCTCACAAGAGCTCTCACTTGTGCTGGTTCCTTGGTGTCTGACAAGCCATGAGTTTGGCTACAGCTGTTTGCTCAGAAAAGTTACTGAGAAGGGTACTTGTCTCTGTCTGGCTATATCCACTTTCATGACATTTACACAGACACGATTTTCTTTGAAAGCTCTGTTCTGCTGCCAGGTCAGACTGAACTCAGCCAACATTTTACACTCAACATGGAGGGAACATTGCCAGCTCAACCTCTCTGCATGCTGAAACCAAACAAGGCAATAAGTAGTTACCAACAATTAACTTCCCATCTTGGAGGACATGTGAAGAGATGCCCAATATGGGTCTACTCTGATTAGATATCATTGCATGGGGTCATTTATAGGACAAGGGGTAACGGTTTTAAATTAAGAGAGTACATTAAAAGAGGCTAGATATAAGAAAGAAATTCTTTAGGCTGAAGGGGGTGAGGCACTGGAATATGTTGCCTAAATATCTGAGAGTACATCCCTTTCATTCCTTGGGATTCTGGTTTTGGAAGGATAGCCAGGTACAAGAGACAGGGATGGAGATGTCACATACTCCAACGGCTCCTGTGAAAAATGTCCTGGCCTCTCTGACTCACACAGCCTGGTGCACAGCTAGGCTTTGCTGCAGAGCAATTTGCTTTTGAAAATAAGACACTTTTCCCCAAAGAACTGATGATTCCAGGGAAACTGTAGAATTCATGTGAAGATTGTAGTAGGTCAATTACAGGCCTTTGAAAGCCAGGTGAGACAAAATTCTGTCAAAAGGCAGACAAATAATTCTGTCTAAGCAGACAAACTACATTAATTAATCTCCTTCAGCCTATTATATTTGATCTCTGATTTTTTTTTCATAAAGGGACATTTTATTTATTAACTCACACAAAAAAATCTGGCCTTGCTTCTTTCAGCTTGTGTTTGACTTCAGGAAATAATGATCATGCTGGGGACTTCTCTGTTAATTCTATCAGTGCTTGGAACCCAAATATCCCAGGGCCTTAAAAATGCCATCATCAGACAGGTTAAATAGGTAAACACACATTCATGAACCTAAGAGCTGGAAGGATGCATGGGGTAGAAAAGTCTTTAAAAGAGATTCTCTTTAATAAAAGACAATTATAACAATATGTGACCATAGCAACGGTGAAGGTGGATGCAGAATGGAAGAGGTAAATATTCCCTTTAGCAGATGGATGTCTCTCCTGCCTTTCATTGAAATTATGTGAGGAAAGGCTAACATCAAAGATCTGTTCAGAAAATTGTTATCTCCAAATGCTCTGCACACACATAACTCCCCTGAGCCTTGTAAAAGCATTTATTTTTTCATTTTACAATGTAAATGCTGTTTCATGGGATGCATTTGGATTAGTTTTTAGAGAGCAAGCCTGGGAAATCTACAGTAGAGAAAGGTTCCCTCCCTTTGGCAACTGGATCTCCTTTGGCAGCAATGACACATCTCCCTGCTATCCCTGTCATTCACTCCTTCAAATAGTTTGGCCCCTCTAACCTGGTGTTAAAGAGTAAGGTTATGAAAATAGGGAAAGAGAATTCTTTGAGAAATAAATAACATAGCTGCCTGATTTATTTTGTGCTGCATTTGTTCCTCTTGGAGAGACAGAAGGTACAGGAGTTTCTCTTCCCTCTGAGAATTACAGCCACCAGCTGGGAGTCTGGGTCTACCATGGCCCCACAGCAGAGAAAAACCGTCCCATTGGAAATATCAGATCCTGACGGTCTTTGATTTCAGTATTTACTCTTCCGTTTCGATTCCATGCATGAAGTATTTCCAGGTGACCCTGTGTGAGTCAATAAATAATATATCATCCTCTGATGAAAAAACTGGCTACGTCAAAGGCGCCTTTCAGTCTGAGGCTGGCTGTAGTTTATCTCTTACCTTCAACTGGCAGTTTAGAAACATTACGACAATCAGATAGCCAGAAATGAATAAGCACTTCGATGGTTCAATATCTCACTCTACAAGTGACAATAAAAAGCTCATAACTTTTCCAATGGCACATTTGTATGTGCAGCAGGCAGGGAAGGCAGAGTGGCAGGGTCTGCTGACACCAGAGAGGTGGCGTGCACTGCCCACCCATGGGTCATACATCTGCTGCTTAAAGAAGAGCCAACAAGCACAGTTCTTCACAAAATGTTCAGGTCTTGCCTGTAGAGCTTCACACCATACCTCTGTACAGCCTAAGGTTATTTTTCCTGGGAACTTATTAGGCACAGACAAAAAAGGCCTCCCTTGGTCTTAACACTTTGCAGGTAGAAAAAATGGAGGTGATGTACAGATGTGGTAGGACAAGGTCAAAATCTGCAATTTGTGAGCCCTTCCTGCTGTCTCTAGCTTGTCCCTCCCTCTGACCAGCCTAACTTCCAATGGGACATACAGCAGTTTTATAAAACCTCAGGGAAAATCCATGTCTATTTTTAATGGAAGAGGGAGATGGTGAGGTGCAATGGGCTGTGTCCCTGATATAATCAAGAGAGCAGATCTGCAACAACTCTGCCAGTGATGATTTTAATTTGCCTCTGAGTGCAAATGTGCTGCATACAGACAGCAAGACTGGAAACAGAGGAGGTGGGAATCTCACTTATCTCCAAGAAGCCTTCCCCAGGGTCACAGAGGATGTGACTTCAGCCACTTTTTTTGTTGGGGGAAGTTAATTGATACCATAGGAGCCTTTTGGCTGTGTTATTGCTTCTTCCGTGCTAATCCTCCACCGAGCCACCTGTATGGAAGGAAACACTGTGCACATTCAGTACTCAAAGACATTGTTTTCCTAGGTTTTTCAAGGTTTCCATCCCGTTTCAGGCTTGAGGGGTGGGAGAGCTTGGTAACTACTTAGGCGGCAATGAGGGCCGCAGATCCAGAGAGGACTGAGCAAGTAACTACGTCGGGCCCAGTTGCCCACGGAGGGTTAAACCACGACACCCCACAAGCCGTGCCAGGACGGGGTTCGCCCGTGTTTGCGGGCCGGGGCAGGAGGCGGGCGGTGCGGGGCGGTGCCAGGCGCGGCTCGGCCCCACCAGGGGGCGCTGCGGCACCGCCGGGAACCGCTGTCCGGGAACGGGCCGGGAGGGAGGAGGACATCCCGCTCCCCCTGGGATGGCAGCGCCTGCATCGCCTCTGTCCGCAGCTAGTGACAACCCTCAGCTGCTAAGGAGCGGGATGAAGGACATCTTGGGGACCTCTACGTTTTCCTTCCCTGCTGGGTGGAGGGATGGGGTGGGAGCTGGCCGTGGACGCCTCCTGCTTGGAGGACACCCAGACCAGCCAAGGTGCTGGTGGAAGGGCTGGGGTGCCCAGGAAATGGTACTCACAATTTGCCGAAAGGGAGAAGGGTGAGGAAGACGGAGGCGGAGAGGGGGCCGGGGAGGAGCGGAAAAAGAGTTGTTAACAAAAGGGGAGGCAGAAAATGTTTCCCGAAAGCACAGCAGGTGCCAAGGCGAGGTGGGGATGGGAAAGCTGCAGGAAGGGCAAGAGCCGGAATTTTTGAAGAGAGGTTTCCTGAATTTTTGAAGAGGGCGTGGCGTGGGGAAATGAGTAGCTGCTGTTGGTAAATCTGCCCCCTCGCAAACCTTTATGCTCTGTGATGCTTTTTTTGCAAAACAAAGTGCCAGAGGGGTGGTAGTCTGTGAGGGTTGAGATACTCTTCCGTTACCCTGGACACGGGTCCCCATGCACCATCTAGGTTGCACTGGCACAAAATTAGATCAACACAACTGCAAGTGGGAGTGCTTGAGAGCACTTGTTTTCCATTTTCAAGAACTGGGACTCTTTTCTTTAAAATTGTACAATCTTGTTGGAGAGAAGGACCATGGATGTTACAATCTGTCTTTCTGTCAGTGCTGAATTATTCTTAGTGAACATTCTTATAGCTTTATTTAGTGATACTTTATATGGAAAATAAAACAAATTCACTATCTAATCCATCTTCCAGAAAGCTCTGTGGATATACAGCTTAAGCTCCCACAAGCATTTCGTGTCCTCTTTGAGATGATTTGAGCTAAATTTTAAGAAAAATAAGAACAAAAAATACTAGACTCATAGCTCTCAGTCAGTTTGGACTTTCAATATTGGCAATAGACTGCTGCTGTTTAAGTTCAGTCTGGTGCAATAACTCTAGCTGACATGCAGTAACATCTCTAAAAACATTCAGTTTTACAAATGCAACCAATAAAAGAATGAACAATAAGAGAAATCAAGCATACTCTGACTGTCAAGTTGGTGCTTCTTTAGGGGCTCACCTATTAGCATGGAGATTGCCCTTAAAATAGTACATAGTGAAGCCCAGACTTTGAAAAGCCTGAGAATAAGTGGACTTAAAATTGATAAATTGAAGCTAGCAATCAGAATTTGAGTGATGTGAGAAGTGAGTGCATGGGACAGTCTTTCTGGACAAGCAGACCCAAGCTGATGACTTGAATAACTTACAGAAAGGATGATGATCTTGTCAGCTGTGACAGGAGGGAATGTGCTGTAGGACTCTGCTCCTGGAGCCACTCGGGCTTGCCAATTAAAGCATGGGGTTACTCAAATGAGGAATAAAACTAGAAAGGATTGTTCCTGCTTTCTGAGGAATAGAGAGGAGGCTGCATGGGTGGTGGCATTTCCCAGGTGCTCTCAGCATTCTCAGCAATGTCTACTCTGTCATTGCAGGAGGTTTGCAGGACAGCAGTGTGTACAGCCCACTCTCTCCTCTTTCCCTTCCTTCCCTCTCCAGAGAACAGATGAGCTGTACTTCCTCTCTGCTGACGCCCAGGGACCTCAAACAAACTTTCCTTCAGTATGTGGCAGCTGACTGCAGGGCTTTGTGGCCAACAAACTGCTGCAGAAACCACAGGGATGCCCATGTGCCAGTGCTCATGCATCCTGACTGCTAACCCCATGCCTTCTCCACCAGCTGATGATGGAGATGTTGCTGGTTGCAGAGGAATGTGGAAAATTGCCAGTGCTGGGTCCTGTTCCAGGTTTCAAAAAAGGAGTGTGCTGTACTGATTACAGGCTGTTCTTCATCTGCTTATCCCCTCTGAGATAGTTTGACCCCTTCTGCCCTCGCTGTCTCCAGTGTGTCTGCCTCCTAGGGCCCTCCTCCTCTCCCCATACCTTTTATCCTTGAATGAACTCATTGATGTTTGGCATTCAAACAAAGACACTTCCTTTCCTTGCTTCTCTGTGCCAATGGGAGAAGTATCAAAAGCAGAGGGCTGAGAGGCTTTCTGGCCTCTGGTCCATGGCACCCAGGAGCTGAAATAAGCCATTACTGAGAAAGTTCTGTTTTGACACTGACCTGTGGAAGAAGCATTGATCATTGTCCCTTAGACATGGCCAATGTGCAGGATGAGCAGTACTCCAGGGATGTGTCAGGGCAGAGAAGGCTCAGTGCTGGGATAAAGCACCCACAGAGATGCTGAATTTGGAGAAGTCTCTGGGGAACATATGAGATCTGAGAAAGCAGAGGCCGATAAATTTCAAAAGCAGTGATGACTTGTGATGGTGTTTTGAGATCAGAATATCTACTAGCATGTCCTGCAATATATAAAAGAGTGAACTGCAAAATACTTCCACCTAATTTAGTTCTTGGAAACAGCTGAAACACTACAATACTGTTACTGACAATGAGCCCAAGGCAGATAGCCCGAATGGGAAAGCTCAGTTCAAATGGTGCCTCCTTGTCAAAATGGTAAAGCCCCCAAAATCACAGAGACGGCATAAATGAAAGCCTAAGCTAGAGGGGGTACCACATGGAGCATGTGGTACAAGTCTAGCATCTAACTTGTAGCATCTAGCTACAAGTCTGCTAGATAAGCTAGTGTCATCATGCTCCCTTTCCTTGATATCCCCTACTAAAGAAACAGTAACAGGAATATTTAAATTAAAAAAACAACAATTAAACAATATTTTATTAAGTCATCAAAAAACACATTTTCCCAAGCTGAGTCACTGCAGCATGACTGTCTCTCTGACTAACAAGGTTCTCACACCACAGACATTGCCACCCTCTAAGATCTCCACTGAACTTTTTGCTGCCTTGCTCTCTATTGCTTTATGCTTTGCTGGCTTTCATGTGTAAAAATGACTGAAGCAAGGCTGAGGGAATGATCTGCCTACATTTAACACCAAACATGGTGTGCTTCGTGGAGGTTCTTAACAGTTAGATATGCTGCATTTTCTGGGCATGACTGAGAAAGAAACAACAGAAAGAAAATAAACCTAGTGCAATAAACTTAGTGCAAGCCTGTGTCTGGATACTTCTCCAAGATGAAATGCAGCATGGCTAGTGACTTCACCAAGGAAACAGGGCAGAGTAGCATTGCTCCATCTGCATCAGTGGAGTTTACTTATCTTCCTCTTGCTCATTTATGGAGAGATGCTGCCCAGCTCAGGACAGTCCTTCTAGGCAAGACTGAGCCTTTCCCCACTGTGTAGACATTTGTTCCAATTAAGGGGGATAAATTAAGGTCTAAATTTATCAACTTTAACTTCGTGTTGACTTCTCCAGGGTAGGTATGAGATTGAGATGGACTTCGAAGAGAATGAACCAAAATTGCTCCACTCTACTTGCAAGCATAAAACAAGGGGAACTACCATAGTTTTGATCATTAGTGGCTTCAGAGGACCTGCTTCTCAAGAAATCTTTGCATCCCCAAGGCTGCTGGATAATGTGACTGGCATGTTCAGAGTTGTCATGATGCTTTTGAACTCTGTGCAGCTTTGGCCTGATTTTAGACCTCAGTTTGCACTTGTCCCCACCTCCTTCTTTTCTGAGTCATCTATGTTGAAACACTTCCCTGTGCAAAGCATGTGTGAGTGAAGTGGCTGAATTCAAAGGCAGGCGGTGCTGAAGTGCTGGGTAAAGCAGTGCTAGTGTTTTGAGATGGAATCATAGAATCATTCCAGTTGGAAAAGACCTCTAAGATCATCAAGTCCAATTGTTAACCCAGCACTGCCAAGTTCACCACTAAACCATGTCCTTAAACACCACATCTGCATGCCTTTTAAATACCTCCAGGGATGGTAACTCAACCACTTCCCTGGGCAGCCTATTCCAGTGCTTCACAACCATTTCAGAGAAGAAATTTTTCCTAATAGCCAATCTAAACCACTCCTGGCATGCAATCTGGGGCCGTTTCCTCTTGTCCTATCACTTGTTACCTGGGAGGAAAGACCAACCCCCACCTCACTACAACCTCTTTCAGGTAGTTGTAGAGAGTGATAAAATCTCTCTTGAGCCTTCTTTTCTCCAGCTCCCTCAGCTGCTCCTCATAAGATTTGCGCTCCAGACACACTTGCGGTGTGGAAAACTTGTGCTATGTCAAAGGTTTTACGACAGACAGACAATATCCAGGCAGACAACATCCACAGCCTTTCCCTCATCCACTAAGTAAGTCATCTTGTCATAAAAAGAAATCAGGTTGGTCAAGCAGGACCTGCCTTTCACAAACCCATGCCGCCTGGGCCTGATCCCCTCGTTTTCTTGCATGTGCTGTGTGACAGCACTCAAGATGAACTGCTCCATTACTTTCCCCGGCACTGAGGTCAAGCTAACAGGCCTGTACTTGCCCAGATACTCCTTCTCGCTCCTCTTGTAGACGGATTTCACATTTACTAACATCCAGTGCTGTGGGACCTCCCCAGTGAGCCAGGACTCTTCCAATGTCCCATTGTTGGAAGTGTTCCAGGACAGGTTGGGCAGGGCTTTGATCCACCTGATCTAGTGGCAGATGTCCCTGCTGAAGGTTGGAACCAGATGTTCTTTAAAGGTCTCTTCTAACCCAAACCATTCTGTAACTACGATTCTATGAAAGTGGCTCAGTGAATACTTCTTCCTGCTCCCTCAGTATCCGAGACGGGAAGTGGCACTGGGTATGGTGGTGCATGATGGCTGTGGAATACTGAAAAGGATTGAGAGGCACAGGGAAGAACGGGAGCTGCCAAGAGCTCTTAGTATAGACAGCCCTTAGAGTAAGTTCCTGACTTCTCAGGAACCTGAATGTTCTTTACCTTGAGTGGGTTTAGTACATGTTGTTTTTGCATAACAAATTTTCCCAAATGACCTCTCAGGGTATTTTCTGTTAGATCTGACTGCGGTGGGCCGAGCGCCCCTCAATAGAACCAGGTTTTTAAGGGATAAGATGTACTTTCCACTAATTGCCTCTGTGCTCAGGTTCTCTCCTCAATTCTCAACTCCCTGAGCAGTGGCCTTATCAAGAGGGCAGAAGTACTTGTTAGAGCTTTCAAGGAAATGATACTGAGAACAGACTGACAATTACCATCATAGAGAACAGTTTGTTTAAAATAATGTCACTAAGGCACACTACTAATTATACTTTATTAGTTGGTAGTATATGAGTTTTCTGAAAACATAACATATGTAAAGCTACTGCTTATTCCAAATGCACAGCATGAAGCTATGAATATTGTGTTATCACATGAAATGTATGACTGAAGGTTGTCAGTGGCCACTCCAAGTGTGGCCTTTTCTGAAGATAGATAAGCCTTGTTCTTTTTCACCATCTTTCCACCCATGCAGTGGAAACACCAGTAGCAATTAAGGATACAGGCACTGAGGGCTCCCTGAAGTGGTAGAAAACCTTGACTGGTGTAAAAGAGATGGCTGGTTATTGAGTGTGCTCTGTCCTTTTATGAATTAATAGTATTCTCCATACAAGAGAGAAGTGTGCATCTTCTGATAGAGTGTTGTGCAATCCTAGGCACTCCCATTTGTTTGCTTGAGGTCACGGAGGTTTGGAAAGGCTGTATCTTGCACCCTTCATGGGAGCTGTATCCGTTCACCCATGGGAAGCCTCCTGTGTGGGGCCTGCATTCACTAACTGCTTGTGCATCCCTTACCTTCTCTCTGTGAGCTGATCTAATGGGGTGATGGGAGGCAGCAGGATGGCCGTAAGGGTGCCCCTAGTTCCCAGGACCTGGGAGAGCCTAATGGGAGGTTTTCCCTTCCCTGAGGGGATGAAGGAGAAGGTAGTGTGGGACGAAGAGAGATGTGCCCTACCAATAGCCCCTGAAAATTCCAGCCCTTGCCCACTGAAGGCTGTTCCCCATCCTCAACTCCCTCAAATACGTGCCCCAGCATCTCCCCCATGCTCCTCCCTCCCCTACTGCCTGCCTATTGCCTGCAACAGAAATGCCAGATCTTGAATTTCTGAAGCTACTGAAAAACCATTTCTTACTTAATAGATGTGCTTTTGAAAGCGAAACTATCACCTGGATCCCTGAGAGCTGAGAGACACATGCACGGTTTAAAGTCCACTGGCTTGTGCATGATGTACTTTGTGTCCCCAAAGAATGTGACTCTAAGCTTATTTCTGAACCCAGGAAGCTCAAAGGAATATTTTCCACAGCATCATATTCTTAAAGCAGCTACATGCCCCTCCCCTGGTCTTTGCTAATTCTCTCCCATTCTGCTAGTGAAAATCATTACTTAAAATACAGTTCAAAAAGCCTCTAAACAGATGAACGAAAGAAAAAACTACCCATGACATCAGCAAAACAGATACTAATAGACAGATATCATAGGGATACTGCCTTCAGCTACACACTTGAAATACTGCTGACGTCAATCTGGGGCACATTTTAGCCTCCTATGCTTTGCATTTAGGAAGCTGAGGTACATTACATATAATTGGTTCCACCTACATAGAATTTGTTGAGGAGAAAAGCAACAAGACTGCAGGTTCTCACCACGTCTGTAGGCACAAGACATATTCCTGACACCCCAGCAGCGATGCTGTGCCCACAGGGGAGTACAGCAGGAGCTGCCACATCTCCCAGCTGCCACCTCCTGGTCCTTCCCCACCCAAACTGCAGACAGGGACTGTTATGGAATGTGTACAAGAGGGACCACAGTCTCTTACCCACATTCAGCAAATAGATGGCAAAGGGGACATAATGTTTTGCCAGAGTCTGTAGTGACAAGACAAGACAGATTGGCTTTAAACTGAAAGAGGAGAGATTTAGATTAGATATTAGGATGGAATTCTTTACTGTGAGGGAGGTGATGCACTGTTTCAGGTTTCCCAGAGAAGTTGTGGATGCCCCATCCCTGGAAGTGTTCAAGGCCAGGTTGGATGGGGCTTTGTGCAACCTGGTCTAGTGGAAGGTATATCTCTCCATGGCCTGTCATGGACTAGGTGAGCTCTCAACCAACCCAATTCTATGGTCCCATGTACTTTCACTTGCATCGTTAGTCCAGGAGCTGAGTGGGTGCTATCCTGCACATTACAGATTGCATAAGAAAATAGTGATGCTACTGAAAAAGGTTTTTCTTCACAGCTGTCCCAGTGGTGATGGCACTGACACGCTCACTCGGCTGGGTGGCAGAAAGCATCTGCAGTGGACACAGGACCAGGAAAGAATCAAGCCCAGGGTACTTGAGCACTTGGATCCCAGGTTCCTGTGACTCAGCTGGCAGCATTAGCAATCAAAAAAAAAATACGTTGAAGCCACTTTCCATGGGATGCGTGACTGCTGGCTTGATTGCTCTAATCAGAAAACAGGTTAATTGAAATAAATAATATTGCTATTGTATTTATAGCTGCACTAATGCCATCCCAGCAGGCAGGTCAGGATCAGGGAGGCAGACAGGAGCATATTGCTCTTCAGCTGGAGAGGAGTAGGCACTGCTTCTTGCCAAGAGTCTCTCATCAAGAGGATGCATTCTTTCAGAGAGCTCTGGCTGGCTTGCCAGAGCCCCCACCCTCCTAGAAGATCAGGGCATAGGTGTTTTTGCACTCCTCTGGCACTGTGCAAAATCTCCAACCCCGATTCTCCAGCAAATTTGTGTAGCAAGAATTATCATCCCACTCTTGCTGTGCTGTCCTTACTCCCCTACATGGAGATGGCAATATCAGAGGGTTTCACAAAACCCTTCATGCTTATCACCAGATTTTAAAGAAGCAAACACTCAGTTCTCTGAGGCAGTCCTGTTGAAGTCACTCCCCCAGAGAGGCAGGGGATGCTGAAGGGCATGGTAGAGAGGTAGCATAAAGACTTTCTGTCTTCCCGCTGCTCCTCTGGTTGAAATGTATCTGAATATTCTACCCATGTTGTCTTATTTTAAAGCACCCCTTCTCTCTTTCCTCCTCCCAGTTGCTGTTTTTTCCCAGGTAGAAGAGCTCTCAGGGTCCTCCAACTTCCCAAAAGCAAAAGTCTTTCTTGGAGAAGACACAAGTGGGGCAACTAAGGGGGCCCCCAGAGAGTACCTGGACTGAGCAGATAGGCCCTAGTGTTTGCATGCTGTTTGTCCAAGTTATTCTGTGATGTCCACCAGAAATAACCACAGAGGCCCACGAGTGCCTCTCATGGAACCCACACCAGCAGAGACAACTGCTCCTTCCCTTCTCGCTCCCTTTCCAAGCAGCTGCACACAGGTGAACACTCCCCCACTCCTCATACACTTTACTGTGGCACAGCAAGAGGAGGAGGAGAACCAAGTATGACATTGAACTGGATGAACCCTTTGCTTCACAGGGATCTCACATCAGAAGTGATTTCAGGCTTTTCCAGACCTGTATGTAGGTGTGCCAGGGCTCTGATTTTTCATACTCACCAGGAATTCCTGAACTTTGCTGGAGGCAGGAGATGGTATAGGGAGGTTGGGCCTTTGAAAATCAGATCTTTCACCATTCAACTGTATCTAAAAGGAAGCTGGCCTATATCTGACGACAGCAGGCAGAAGAGGGACAAATGAAATTACATTTGAGCTCAACCTGACCTACTAAATCAAACAGCCCAATGTGAGTGTTGCAGCATAACATCTTTGTTTTCTACAGACTTGGATTAAAAACCAAAATCATTTTGAAAACTTTCCTGTAGGTCTTGCTGAATCTTTTACTTGTCTGTGCCTTAAAATAAGTGTGCTGCTTTAGCTAACCCATGGTGGGTCTGTCTGTGTCTTGTCAGACATACTTGAGGGGCTGACACAAGCATTTCACCAAGATGGCTGATGTAAACCACACTGGGAGGGATCCTCAGACTTGGAGAGTGAGGATTTGTGACTGGAACTCCAAGTCACTGCCTACTCCAGACAAGCAAACTGTGGCAGAGTGGGTGAATAATTCTTATTAAGTGGAAAGATATTCACAAGGCAAACACAAAACCTTTTCCATGGGTTTATCATCAACTCTAAAAATAAGTTGCAGCCTACTCAGGTTCTTTCTGCCTTTGATGACAGCTGAAATATTTGTGGGACTTTAACACATGTTTAGCCTCAAAGCAGCAAGTGCAATTTAAGGTGTTAGAGGAGCATCTACAGAAATGCAAATGCTGGCTAGCTTTGGCTTGCCCTTCAGTGCAGAAGCACTGCACTTTGTGCAGAGCAGGGCTGCCCTAAGGCAGGCAGGCTACTCCCAGCCAAGGTATTGCACTTGGCTGTTGGTGCCAACTTAAATTACAAGGATATTGGCCACAGCAGAGGGCTTGGATGCCAAGCCAGTGGCAAACTGCTAGGGAGTTTGCTTATACCAAGAGTATGCCCTAGTTTAGGATGTTTCTAAGAGAGCTACACACCAAGTAAGCACTGCAAGACAGATTGACCAAAACTAAGGCCCTATCACTGGTACCAAAGTTAATAGTTTCCTATCATGCATGGAATCAAAACATCATGCCATCATTTAACCCTGCCCCACCTCTGACCAGCCTCTTCTCCTGGAGCTTTGAGGGCCCCTAATGGAAACTGTACAGAAAAGCCCCAGTGCAAATGTAATGAAGGACTATAAATAACCAGCAAAAATGAGCCCTGATGTGTGTTTGATAGAGCTATTGGAGGAAGAATGATCTTTTAAAATGGAAAATGCAATCTACAAGGGAAATAACATAAGATTCAGCCTGAATAAATGCATAGCCTGCTCAGTACAGGGGAGCACTACTGTAAAAACCTGAACTACCTGAAAAGCTTGGGAGGGTAGTGGTATAGAAGATATCCCTGTAATTTGGGATAAAGTAACTGACACTTGTCAGGGAGCTTTTTTTTTCCATCTTCAGCTAACAAAGATGATTTTCACTCCTGAAGAGTGAAAATACCTCAAGAAAACCTGTTATGAAAACTTTAAAATAAACAACTAGTGGAAACATAAGTTTAGATCTTCTCCCTTAACCAATCACCACCTTGTGTGAAGCATGGAGAAACCTGATGACCTTTGAGACTTAGGTCTTGCCTGGGTTTGGTTCAGAAGTTGCTGTAGAAAGAGGGAAGGCTGTGCGTAAGGCACAAATTTCAAGGAAAGTTTTTTCACAGTATGGTCCCTTATATGAGGAAAGCTGTCCTGCAGTGAGGCAGAGTCACTGGGTGCAAAGGGTGAGGACAGGATCCAGGGGCTGGAAGCACAAACCCACTCCTCTGTGAAGCAAAAGCAACCCATCTGCTTTAGTAAGGTTTTTGACACTGTTTCCCACAGCATTCTCCTGGAGAAACTGGCTACTCATGGTTTGGATGGGTGCACTGAGTAGAAAACTGTCTGGATGGCTGGAGCCAGAGAGTGGTGGGGAATGGAACTAAATCCATTAGCTGCCGGTCACTAGAGGGGTTCCCCAAGGCTCAGTACAGTGTGGAATGCCCTGGTTAATGTCTTCATCAAAAAGCAAACCAAAAGGCTGTTAAAGGTAGAGCAAATGTCCAGCATCTTCATTCCACCTACAAATTAGAAAGTGCAGTTTTCTTGTCTCTGCTTGAATTAATACCAGGTAATTAGCACATCCCTACAGTAACACTGCACAGGCACCAGCTGGAAGGATAAATTACAGCTTGGGAGCTGATTTCCCAAACAAGCCATGGCAGACACACAGCACAGGCTGGGGCTGGATTCTAGCCAAGTGAGGAAGTAGCACTACTGCCATCGGCTGTGGAGAAATAATAAGTGCAATTTTCATTAACTGTTTATAAACAAAGATAACAATATATTTTCTTGTTTCAGTGTAATTGGAATGAGCCCTCTTGTTTTTGCCAGAGGTTGTTCTTAGTTAGATGTGTAACAGTTTAAAGTGAATGGGTTTTGCCATAACTTTGTGTGATTATAACTGAGTGTCACTTTATTTATTCAACAAGGGGGATTTGGAAGGGGAGGAATACCATATTTTAAATTAACACTGCAGACAGAGGTGCTGACAACACTGGTCAAGTTTTTAGTGCTTTATTAGCAACATGCTGGAACTGCACCTCCTCTCACTACTCCCGATTATGTTTTGTAAAGCATTAGTGTGATGTTTATAAAACACTTTTCCTGGAGTTTTTTTCTGAGTCTTGCTGCCAAGACATTCACCTCCCCTGGGAGGACATGAGCTCATATATTGACAAGGAAAAGTGAGGGGAGTGCTGGGGAGCCATACCCCCCAAGGTGGCTGCGGGAGCAGCTGTCACCGAAGGCAGGAGCAGCAGCATCCCATCAGCAAGCTCTGCTCAGCAAGTGGCTGGGAAAACGCTCTTCATCAAGAAAAACAGTGTGTCAAATTGCAGTGTTGTTTGGATGAATGGTTAACAACTTATTCCCCATCAGAAGCACAAAAGCACAACTTTTCAGGGGTCCATCCTGCAACTACTCATTACTTATTGACTGAAAACCAGAAATTCTCGGGGCTGGTCGCACGCTCTTGGATAGGCAGAAAGCAGTCCCTCTGCAAGCTCAGTTTGTTATTGCAGAACCCATGAGACAGACGTGCTGCCAAACCCAGCAGCAGTAAGACAGCTGTAAACAGAAAAGCTGTCGTAACACGCAGTTTTTTATTGCAACTTTTCCTCCTTTCCTTACCCAGCACCTGCTGGGTTTCAATGTGATACAGTTTAGGCAAGCTGCCCTGTCCTGCGGCTGAGTCATGGCAGGGCAGCTGGAGCAATGCACCCCACAGCTGCCTCCCTGAGACCCCCTCAAAGCCCCCACCTCCACTACTGTGGCTTAATCACAGCAGCAGAAACCCCTGACATGCTTACTATGCAGGACGGAAAATTAAAATGGCAGCTGAGAATGAGGAATCCCTTGGCAGACAAAGATCTCCACCATCACCACAACCACAGAAGGGAAAAAAAAGAATTAGAAGTAATACTGAACTAAATTCATCGCCAAAAAAAAAAAAAAAGTTGTTTCTATCACTGTCATGGGGAATACAAGTATAAGTCTGAGCTCAACAGTAATTAATGCCTCCTATTTGAGTGCCTAATACTCTCCATAGATAATAATTCCTATGATTGACCTTTCCCAGCATACAGGGGTTCCAGCCCCACTGGATTCATGCTGTATAAACTGGTGGCAATGGCCTGGACCTCCTACAATTTCAGGATAACACAGTAACTCACTGGAAGCTATAAAAGGATATGACCAGTGCAAAATTAAAATTAGAAAATGGGAAAAAATAGGATATTATTAGCAGCAGGCACAGTACATCAGATAAGTTTGCAGGTGTTTCAAGGATAATTTTTCTTAGGAAGGAGATCATGAAGTGAAGTCACTGCTTATAGTTTACAAATTACTAAACTTTAAGTTGAGCACTCATATTACACATAAATGGAGTTGAAGGATAAGGTATGGTGACTTCGTTAGGAAAATTAAGCTGATACGGTTGTCCAAGCCAGAGTGCAGATAGAGATGAGGAAGCAAACCACCGACAGATAGGAGATCTTAGAACTGAAGCATTTAGTTTTGTATAGTACAGCAAAAGCACTGCACAGGAGAGTTTCTAGGTTGAAAACAGAGTAGGTGGTGCTGGCAGGCAGCGTTGCTCAGGCCCTGAAGAAGGGTAACGCCATATTACATGGACTATCTTGAGCATGTGAACCTGCAGCTCTCAAAGGTGGAACTCATGAGTCACAAGCTAAAAGCTGAGGTTGGGGCTGGGGGTTAGACTTGAATCTGCAGTAGAAGCATCCTGCTGCTGAGCTCAGGCAGTGAGGGGCCAAGCACTTCTAGTTGGAATGCAGAGGAAGCAAGTCTCAGATCCACCCCAGAGGAGGGAGAGAGCAAGAGGAGAGCAGGACTGGAGCTGGTGGGATGAGTTAAGTATCACCCAAATGCTTAGGCTGAAGCCACTCTATCTTGGGTAGAACTTAAAATAGCATAGCAGACTCAAGATATTTGTATTGTCTGAAACCCTCAAGACTATCTTGTACTGCTCCTAAAATCTGGGCTCCCCATAAACCCACCCAAATGAGTGGGCAGGGAAGCAAAAGTATTGCTGTCTTCACAGCTATTTCACTACAAATACCATTCCCACAAAACATTTCAGTTTTCACAAATCATCGATTTGTAACAAAATTATCTTTGCTGGAAAATTCCTACCTGGTGTCTCTGAAGACACAACTGCATGAATAGAACAGAACCTCTCCAGAAAGTGCTGTGCCGTATTAGTAGGTTTTACCTTTGCCCTTGGTGGTGTGGTGATCCCCATTCCATTGACTCTCAGAGAGAGAAGGATGGGTTTGAGGAAATTATACTGGCGCTCTGAAGACTGGGAAGAGCATAATGCATCTGACCCAGTATCCTACTGGAAGCTAGCACAGGGCTCAAAGCACTGGGTTTACTGTGTTTTTGTTTACTGTGACAAGTGCTACTTGGTAGGTGGCCCGCTGCATGCTCAACAAACTGGAACTCCTTCAAAGCTCCATTCTGCAGTCCCATTGTTTCCCAAGCAAATTGCTGGATTTCATTTTTGATGTGGAAAGAGAAACATGTTTCAACAGAACTAGATTCCCTTTTCTCACAAAGCTGTTACTGCAGCCCTGCTTTTAAAAGCATGTATCACTGACATGAATGCAATTGCTTTTTCTCACAACATCACTCTAAACAAAAAAATTCCTAATACACTATTAGTCATCACCAAAATTCCCGACGACAATCAAGTATTTAGCACACATTGTACATCGCACTGCCTTGCGAGGACTGGTTTCACAGGAGTGTTTGAATTCTGTTCCACAAGACAGCCAGAGCCAGTCCTGGAGCCCAGGTCATGGAGAATCCTGATGGGACCACCTTCTCTTTTCAGTCCTAACTACAGTGTTTCAGTTTGCCTTGATCTCCAGCAATATGGGCATCACTAATGACAGTTTGTATGAAACTGACCACACATATAAAGCAGAGTGGCCAGTCTTCCTCTTTGCTTACCAGTTCTAATCCAGCAACAGGAACACTAGATTTAGTGTTACTATTCTCAGGGTGCAACAGAGGCATAGGGATAGGTGCATATCCACAACCAAAGCATGACTTATAAAACAAAAAATCCAAGCCCTCCAATCAGCTGGCCATTCTGTAGCTCAGAACTGAACTTTATTGGTCAACATCATCATCATCAATGTTTATTTTGGCATTTTATGAAAGACACACAGAGTTTCACAGAATTGCATGTATGCGTCTATATAATTTCGTCATTTAGTTTATCACTGGGGGGGGTTCTCAAATAGTTGTATGCTTATCAAAACTAAAAAAATTCAGGTTTACAGTTTAAGAAAACAGACTAAGCACAATTCTCCAAGGCTCATTGCTTCAGTGTTGAAGATTTAAAATTCTGCATGGAATAAGTGAGCTATTACTGACCTGTGAATGAACTACACATAACTATGTTTGGCTGCATATTTCACTCAATTTTATTTTGAAATTCATTAATTTGAATTTATAATGGCACCAAAATTCATTGTGAATGTTTTCTCCAAGCCCCAAATGGTATCTGAAGGAGACTAGATTAAGTTCTAGAGAAAGAATCATCTAATTAACTGAGCACAGGAAAGTTAGGAGCAAAGACTGCTTTCAAAAGACTCTTTAAAGTTGAACTTCTCTCCCCCACTTAGTATGTGAAAGCTCCTGCTGTTGATATTGGTCTTTTTGTATGAATACCATTAATCAAATGCACACGAACCTGTGTTCACGTAAGTTTGAATACACTATGCTGTTATGCCACACCTAGAACACTCCTAATGCTTTGACTCTTGCTATTACTAGCTCCAGTGATTTTAAGAAAATAAGCATTTTATAATGCAAAAATTTATTTTCCATCCTGTGGCCCTGTAGATTTTCGTCATCATCCACAAGACGGATTCTTTACCTTATGTGAAGCTACTGAAAATTTATATTAATAAGTCAGGCTGGAATTGTTCACTCTACAAAAAGTTAGGCTTCCAACTCCATATTAGGCATCCACATTGTAATGACCTTTCCAAAGACACTGAGACTATATAGCTCCTTTTCATTTCAGGGGACTTTTACTGTTAACACTAAAAAAATATTCAGAAGAAAAGTAGGATTCATTTCAACAGTTTTTGTTTTTTAATATGTAGCCTGGTTTCCAGTATAAAAGTAACAGTTTGAAAACATCCATGTTTAGATACCACAATTTAAGTGTTTGCATGAGTATGTCAAAATGGTTTTTAATGCCTCCTCACACTTCAAAAGAAACATGCAAGAACCAACAGATTTGTGGAAAAACCCCCTTAAGTTGGCCATTAGCAAGAGTCAGTGATTTACATATCATTATCCTGACATCCATAAGAGATCAATCTGCCAAATAAATGGAAGACTAATGTGACAGCTGATGTGATCTTCACATATTCCTTACTGTAATTAAAAAAATAACAGCAACAATGACCCATCTTGATACAAGGAGACCTGGAACTTTAATTCACCAAATTTAATAATCTGCAACAATTCCAGTAAATCAACCATAAAACATCAATATAATTTTCAGTGAAAAACATCTCAAAACTCCTGTAGACCTTGGCTGCAGAATGGGAAAAGTTTAATTGCTTTTCATTTCACCAGAAAAGGTAAGTTATCTGCACTGAATCAGTACCTCCAACATTGGAGAGAGATGTTCCTTTTTTGTGGGTCCATATGCTCTTAGGGAGCACCTGAAAGATTTGTTCTCAAAGATATTACTTTGCACTACATGATCTGTTGTCCTTATCAGCAAAAGCATTTAAAATACATAACTCCTATTAAATGTAATGATTAATTGGATTCTTGTAAACTTCCTGCAAGCTGACCCCTACAATCCTACCCAGGCCTTGTAAGAACTAAACAAAAAAAAAAGCAGTCCTGCTCTTAGTACTTACATAAACATCAGGAAATGTTTTCTATCCATGCCCCACCAGCAATGGATATTGGACTCAGATCACGGTTTAATGAGATAATCTCCATGAGCAGATGCTAAATGCCCCTCAGTTACAAACCACCAAACAGAGCAAGTTAGGACAAGGGTATCTTGACTACGAAAAGCACCAAGGATATGCTTAGTCCTTGCAGCTGCTGTGCCTGTTGCACACCAGAGCAGACAACCAACTTATGCAGCTTTCTACCCAGGCTTACCACTAATTTTGCAAGGAATGTTTTTATAATTTTTATATGTACTTCATGTAGGTGGCTGCAACACTAGAATACAGCAGAACAAGTAGCAGGCAAGCCAGCGTCCTTCTGAGATTTGTGGCAGCTCTTTTAAACACATTTTCTTGATGGGAAACACTGAAGTGGGACTAGATTACTCAGGACTCAGGATCCCCATACAAACCCAAGATTTATCTTTTTTGGGAGGACACATGGCAAATGTGTTTTCACATTATTCTTTCTCAATTTCCAAAATCGAAGTTGGTATTTGAGCAGTTAAAGACAAATACTGACATGCTGTTATTATTATCCCAGGTATGTTCCTTATGGAAGCCTTCATTTGAACAAACAGATGTGTCTTCTCATGTATGCAGATGTATCTGATGTACAACGTAAACACCAGGAGATGCCATTTTTTGGACATGCAGCCTCACAGTGCAGGCTAATAATCAGTATGATACAGACTGCTCTACCAGCCAGTCTGGTGGGATGGTCCTTGTATTCAGAGATTTCAAGGCTCTGAGGCTTTTTTCATCTCACTCTAATCCTTATTACTAAGCTTCAGTATGCTATTATTTTTTAGAGTTACCAAATTTGTCTAAAAGCAGCATTCCACTGCTTCATAGTCATTAGCAATTTCTATTATTCACTGAAGCACAAAATTATCGTGCATTTTGCTTTTTTTTTTAAATGCTCAAGTTNATGTAGCCTACAGATATCAAAATTTTATCTTCAAAATGGTCTCTCTCCCTTTTATCCAAACAGAGAAAGAGGATGAAAAAGAGCATGGCCAATCTCAAAGAGACTTGCATATGCACAGTAAGTATGGTCCTGCTGAATGCAGTTTTTCTCCTGAAGGTTCATGGTGGCTGGTCTGCAAAATTTGGGTCTTGCTAGAATACACTGGGATGAGCAAACACAGGGAGACCCCCTTGGTATCTAGTTCCTCTAGGTCTTCCCATGACCTGATTCTCATTCTGAGAGACCCCTATGTGACACCGCCACGCCTTCACACTGAACTCTAAATAAACTCTAAAACAACCTAAGGGCATCTTTGGTAAAGTAAGTATGTGATTTTTCAAATGTATTTCTGATTCTGTAACAATCTTAGGGAGAAAAACTGCATACCTTTCACAGTCTGCTTAAAAAGAGGAGGAAAAGGGTATGCCAAGATTGTATTTGTCCAATCCCATGATTCCAAATATATTTATGTATTTTCACAAAAAAGGCACGAAGATTAGAAAGCAAAAAGCTTCACATCTTTTCAGTGCAAAAATCTTAAATGTTGATCTCATCTCTGAAANAAGACATGGTAATTTTTGTCTCATTTCTCCTCTGGTGAATTATGTATTTATGTATTTTTCTATATGCAAAACATGGACAAAAAAAGAGGGTAATCGGTGTTGCAATATATGTGTCAAACATACTACTTGATTTCAACCTGTAGTTGAATACTCTCCTAATACTCTCCTAATACTCCCTAATACTCTCCAATTCAGAAAAAGTTAACAGAATTTTTTTGCAAAAAAAAAACCCAAAACAAAACC